>JAECZD010000025.1:838586-1438586 GCA_024349325.1 Pogonomyrmex californicus
TTTCTCCATGTTGGAGAAAAAAAGAGAAAAAATAAACGGATTAACTTGCGTTAAAAGAAAAAAAGAAAAGATGAATACAAAAAATAGTGTAAGAACATTAGCTAAAAAAAAGATTTATGGATAGCCTTACGCCAAGCTAATGTGCAATAAAATTGCGTAGAACTAGAGACGCATGGCTCTATTTATACGAGTCGCTAAAACAAATAAGGTTCACATTTTCATATTTTAATAACAACTAAATTGATTGTGTTTTAACAATATTCAATTAATAGCTGTGGTTTGAATTATATAAAAATTTTTATATGCTGTAATTTTTATATGCTTTTTTTTATATGCTGTAATTTTTATATGCTTTTTTTTATATGCTGTACAAACGGATATGCAATGGAAAGCAATGGAAAGTTTATGGAAATGTATAAATCTTAATTTATACATCGTCAACAACAATTTAAAAATCGTCTATCAGAATATTATTGTGACTTTCCAATTTTTGAAACCAGAAAGCAGCATTATCCTTAAACGATACTTGCTACTGTGCTTAATTTCTGTGCTTCATTACACATTAATCAAAATCTTCTAAGATTCAAGAATTAAAAAAATATTTTTATCTTATTCTTTATAACATTACTGTGTCGTAAGCCGTTAAAAATAAAGGCATGTGATTTGCCATTTAAGTAATTGTCCTAAATTTATAGGTATAAATTCGAAAAGAACGATTATTAAATGCCTAAGATTCTGTTTAATGCCATTTATTATCTTATTCATTAAAATAAAAATTATAATACTTTAATTTACGAGTAATAGATATATGTAAGATACATCATAACAGACATCATGTAAAGACAATAAATTTTTAATTATTCTAATATATAGAATGTACTAAAAGTATATTTTGAAATATTTCGAGTATTATTTACGAATATTTCGTAAACAACAATACAATTATGAAAGAAAGTTTCAGACGTTATAAAGTTTTGGGGGAACCACATGATTGTGATACTGCTTCATTTACAAATGCAGCCATGTCGCAATTCTTTTAGTCACTATTTTCTAAATAAAATGATATATTTTTTGTTACGTAATATCATTCATCTAGCTATTCTATAAGAAAATGTACATTGCAATTAGTAGTATGTAAGTACATGCTTGTTTTTAAAAGCAATTGCATATTTTCTCTATATCAACATCTACTTTGTCTCATTATTCCGTGCATATAAAAATGTCAGGAGACACGATAGTGTTTCGGGTGTTAAGTCAACGAGAACACTACCGTGTGACTTTACGCGAGTCGGCGAGATGCAAGCATCCCAAATTATCGGATCTGAATAACGGTTAAACCAATCAAGTTCTAAGTAGGTTTGATCGATAACTTGAGTTTGACTTGCATAATAAAAATATTTTTATTTTTCTGCTACGTGCCCCATAAGCGGAGATATTGCTACGCAAAATCCGATTTGGAAATTTTTACTTTAAGAAAGTCGTTATTATTGTCATCGCTCGGTTCTCATTTACGGTTGCAATTTCTGTCACGGAAACGCCACTGTCCAATGTACATGCACCGGCGGGAATAGTGTCTATGCACTCGGCGCGCGGCCGCTACATATACATACGAAGCGCGTACGTCCGTGTCTCCGCGGAGCGGAGGGAAAAAATAGTGGGGACAATTCGATGTTGCATCCTTAACGTGAGACGCACGATCGAGAGAGAAAACATAATCGAACCTGATACCGATTTCGGTGTCTCTTTGCTGTCTCACACACTCGACGCTAGCGCGAGTGAGAGACCGCGGTATCTCTATACGTCGCGCTTTTCTTTCTTTCCCTCTCCTTCTGATTAATTATTGATTATTCAATGATTATTTATTTATTTAATTGATTATTTAAATATGATTATTAATTATCATATAATAATTCTTTTATTATAAATTCTTTTATTATATATTTATTATATATTTATATTTTATATATATATTATTATATATAAAAAACGTTAGGTGTAAAATTATAACTATCATTGCGGATTTGGACATCGAATATCTTCTATTTCAAGCAGCCGATATTAAAAATTATTTTAAAAAATAATGAATTCACGAAACTGTATTCAAAAATAAGGAAGATAATATTTAATAATGATAAAAAATTATTAGTAAATAAAAATGTGAAAATCAAAATAAGTATTTTTGAAATAAATATTATGTTGTAAATTTAAAATTTGAATTTGCAATAATCTAATTATATAAAGTATTATTTCTATACGTAAAAGTGTTATTTCACGTTACATTATATTGCTCGTTTTTTTGTTCTCTATCCTATACTCTCGTGCTTATTATAGAAAAAAAATGTCAAGTATAAAAGTATCAAGATGCGCTTTTCGAATATAAAAAGATGGTTAATACTACAAAATGTCTGATATCATTATAAAATTATCTTTTATCTTTTTACAAAAAGGTAAAAAAAGGGTGTCAAGTATAGTAAGATTATTTATTTATTTAATTGATTATTTAAATATGATTATTAATTATTAATTATCGCGTAATAATTCTTTTATTATATATTTTTAAAAAAGTTACATGTAAAATTACAACTATCATTGCGGTTTTGGACATTGAATGTCTTACAGCTATCTCAAGCAGCCGATATTAAAAATTATTTTAAAAAATAATGAATTCACGAAACTGTATTCAAAAATAAGGAAGATAATATTTAATAATGATAAAAAATTATTAGTAAATAAAAATGTGAAAATCAAAATAAGTATTTTTGAAATGAATATTATGTTATAAATTTAAAATTTGAATTTGCAATAATGTAATTATATAAAGTATTATTTCTATACGTAAAAACATTATTTTACGTTACATTATATCATTTCTATATACTTACATTTAATTGTAAATCTTATAACACAAGAAGTTTATTTACACGTTGTATTATAAATTTAAAAATGCGCGTAAAACTGTTACATGAATCTCCAAATTATCTGCAATGATAGTAGTAATTTTACACGTAACTTCTTTTTAAAATGTATAATAGAAGAATTACTACACAATCATAATTAAATAATCAATTAAATCAATAATTAAATTAATTATTGATTATTTAATGATTATTTAATTATTGATTTAATTGATTATTTAATTATAATTGCGTAATAATTCTTCTATTACACATTTTATAAAAAATTATGTGTAAAATTACAACTATATATAATCACACAGATAAAAAAATTACTTAAATAATTTCTTGTATATAATTACTAAAATATCATCCATTTAACACACAAAATTTATTAAATTAATATTTTATTACAGGTTTTAACAGCTATATATTTTATTAGTTTTTCTAACAGTGTAAAATATTAATATGGTTAATTCTACAAAATGTCTAATATCACTATAAAATTACCTTTTAAAAAATGTAAATCAATCAATAATTCATATCTTTGTATTATACATAAAAATCTTTTTATTTAAATTAAATTTTTTTTATTTTGTACTATTATCTCTTAATTTTTTTTAATTAAATTTTCCATTCGATTCAAATATACATGTATTTAAAAATTCTTTACAGAAGGATATGCCAGAATATTATATATACATATATGAGGTAGAATGAAAGCTATCACTTATGTTAGATATATTATTTGAGTTAAATTAGATTAAACGCAATTTTATGATATCATTTTGAAAAAGAATTAAAGCTACTATCATTTGAGTTTTAAAATAAGAAGATCAAGAGAATACAAAGATATGAATTATTGATTGATTTACATTTTTTAAAAGCAATTCTATATTTAATTTTCGAAGTAATGGGACTATAACTTGGCGCCACTTTTTTTATTACAAATCTTTTATATAGATGATATACGTATTAATTAAGTTAAATGCAATTTTATATCATTATTAAAAAAAAAAAGTTAAAGCTATTATCACTTGAGTCCTGTCTGTCGCCGATAGCGGTGCGCGGATCCCAACGTCCCATTCGACGGAGGGGACGGAGAGGGGACATCGATCTCCCACGAACACCGTATAAATAAGGTGAACCGATCGATACTTCAATCAATAAACCATCGACTGTAGGACATTCTCAGAGCGACATCGAGACTTCAATCAACAATTCTCCGATTATTAAAACGTTCTTATCAGAACGACATCGAGATTTCAA
The DNA here is from genome assembly GCA_024349325.1 of Pogonomyrmex californicus. Lineage (NCBI taxonomy): Eukaryota > Metazoa > Arthropoda > Insecta > Hymenoptera > Formicidae > Pogonomyrmex > Pogonomyrmex californicus. The sequence continues at coordinate 842,750 of JAECZD010000025.1, forward strand.
TCAACAATCCTCCGATTATTAAAACGTTCTTATCAGAGCGACGTCGATACTTCCTCAATAATTCTTTGACTATTAGAACGTCCTTGTCAGGACGATATCAACAATCTTTCGATTTTTAGAACGTTCTTGTCAAGACGATATCGATACCTCACTCTTTTGATTATTAAAACATCGTTGACAACATGAACGATATGGCAATCTACACGAATGAAGAGTATTACGACATGATGATGGTACTTGGCGAGTGTCAAGGGCAATATCACGTTGCTGCGAGGAGATACGTCGAATTATATCCAAAGCAAGACATCCAAGACTTAGTGTTATGCTTGAAGCGGCTCAAAGATTATATGAAACCAGAAGCGTGTTACCAAAAAGAAAGGACACTGACAGACATCATGTTGCAAGAAATTTACGAAATGTGGAAACAATCCTTCGTGCTGTTGAACCTGAAACTAGTATTCGGGACATTGCTCGAGAGCACGAATTATCTTATTCCACCGTCCAAAGAATACTCAAAGAAGAAAAATTACATGCCTATCATTATACTGCGTGCAACATTTGCGACAAGAAGACTATCCTCGGAGAAAGAGATTCTGCGAGAATTTCCTAAGAAGAGTAGACGAAGATCGAGAATTTCCTTCTCGTGTAATATTCAGTGATGAATCGCTGTTCACACGAGAAGGAATTTTAAATTCGCATAATATGCATATGTGGGACGACGAAAATCCTCGAGCGATACGACTCAGAAATTATCAAGTTCGTTGGAAACTAAACGTCTGGGCTGGGATTATGGGTACAAAAATATTGAGACCAGTTATTCTTCCAGAAAGATTAAATAACGCATCGTATTTGGAATTTTTATCAGAAAATCTGCCGGACCTTTTGGAAGAGATACCATTATTAAACAGAAATAAAATTATATTTCAACAGGACGGTGCTGGTCCACATAACGCCAGAATAGTCACAGACTTTTTAAATCAGCAATTTCCTGGTCGTTGGATGGGCCGGTATGGACCGATACATTGGCCCGCAAGATCCCCAGACCCCCTCAATCCATTAGATTTTTTCTTGTGGGGATACTGCAAGGAAATCATTTACAGACTTTCCGAGAATGTCGAAGAACTAAATAACAAACTTCACCATGCCATTTGGTCAATCACAACGAAGTTATGGAGAAAACCCAAGAAAATTTACTGAAACGCATGAGAGCTTGCATCAGAATGGACGGCAGACATTTCGAACATTTATTATGAAAAGAAAAGAAGTCTTCTATAATTTATCTGCCCTTTTCAGGGCAACCAAATATTTTATTTCGAGGGACATTCTCTTCGAGTTCACAAATTATTAAAAAAAAATCAACAAAAAATCAAATCAATTATGTTCAACAGGTGGATATTACCTGCCGATATTACCTATCGAACTTATCTATTATTACTTGGTATTACGAAGCGTTCGAAGCGTTTCACTATCGGTCATTAACGCGCTGCATCATGATAATAGGCTGACTTATCGATCTGATTTACATTACATTAGGTCGATAAGTTAGATCGTTATTATCACTTGGCGAATTAATGCATTTTACTGCAAGAACATAATCTGTCTGATTGTTGTCATCGAGCAGAGTCCGCGACGGGTTACGAGCGCTGTGTATGTAACGCGTTTTTTGTAATAATTTTTAATTGGCGGGATTAACCAGTGGTGATTAATAGTAGTGACCCGATAGATTTGATCATAAATGATTTTATCGATCATGTGCGTGAGTAAATCCATGAACATGTTGACAATTTATAAAAGAGAACTTCTGATAGATTACTGTGATTAAATGTAATGTGTATTTCTTTCTTTCAAGTCATTTTCAATCACCGAATAATTAATCGATAGTGATTGATAATAACAAACTAATAAATTCGTTCGTAAATAAGTCATTCTATCGATCAAGTTTGTGAGTATCAAGTGAGATCAAGTCAATGAAAGACTGTGAAAGTATTGATACGCGATACAATTTATTAAAGAAAATAGTTCCTGGTTTATTACTCGGTGTGTGTGTGTGGGGGGGGTGTGGTGTGGGTGCGCGCGCGCGCGCGCGCGTGTGTGTGTGTGTGTGTGTGTAAATCTGTCACATGGGGCATCGTTCATCCACGATGAAATTCATCCGTCAAGCTATAACGGTATAAAAATATCATAGAGATCTCTACAAGGTAAGTGAATGAAAGAGAGAGAGGGAGAGAGAAAGTAAGTGAGAAATCGCATAGGTGCATACTATCGCGTATAGTAAACACGTCGACGCAGCGAACGTCTTGCAGTAATCGCCTGCGTTGGACGGTGAGTTGTGCCGTCCCTGCCTATCTTTCGTACGCGTCTCGTTATTCGCTAACTTTTTTCTTTTATAATTTAAAATGTAAGCGTCGGACAAAATTTTCGTAGAGGAAAAATCGTTTCAGAATTAATTCAGAAGTACGTCCTTGCAAGGACACGAGATTGTTCTGAATCATCCTGTATATATTAGGTGTACAAAAAAGTTCTGAGCTTTTTTATGTAAAATTCAATCTTTATTCAAAAACAAACAAAAAAATATTAATCAGCGAAATATTCCCCGTTTGCATCAACGATTTTTTGCCATCTTTCGGGTAGAATCCATCTTTGCGAATTCCTTGACGATAGAAGCTCACCGGCTTCGAAGCGATAAAGCCATCAATGCATTTTCGTATCTTTTCAATCTCACGAAATGTGTATCAGCCAAATGATGCTGCAGCGATCGGAATAGGTAGTAATCGGAAGGCGCCATGTCTAGGCTATACGCCGCGTGCGGGAGAAGTTCCCAGCCTAACGCAAAGATATGGTCCTGAGTCGCTTTCGCAACATGTGGTCGAGCATTGTCATGAAGCAAGATCACTTTACGACGTCCTTGGCCAGTAAATGGCCTCTTTTCTTCTAATGAATCGCTCAAATTGGTCCATTGTTGTTGGTAGCGGTCTGCCGTGATTGTTTCACCCGGTTGTAACAACTCGTAATACAACACACCTTTCCAATCCCACCAGATACAGAGCAAAACCTTCTTGGCGTATATGGATATTGGGCTTTGGCGTCGATGTCGAAGGTTGCCCAAGGTCAACCCATGATTTTCTACATTTAGGGTTATCATAAAGAATCCACTTTTCATCGCCTGTAATGATTTTGTTTGCAGAAAATCTTTTTTCCGGAACTTTGAAAGCAAAGTAAGTGCAGTGTCACACCGATGATTTTTGTTGTCTTTGGACAATTCATGCGGAACCCATCTGCCATCCTTCTGAACCTTTCCCATCGTATGTAAACGTACGGAAATGGTTTGCTGCGTAACGCCAAGCTGTTCTGCAAGCTCCTTTTCAGTTTGCGCAGAGTTTATATCCAGCAGTGCTTGCAATTCGTCCGTTTCAATCTTTTGAGGGCGTCCAGCACGCGATTCATCTTTAAGACTGAAATCTCCTTGGCGAAATTTTTGATACCACAATGTATCACAATGATACATCTTTTACATGTAGTATGACTTACAGCGTTCTCTCCATATGCAGCATAAATCATTGCAGTGGCTTCAGCAGCATTTTTCTTCAGATGAAACGCGAAGTGGATGGAAAATCGAATATGCTCTTTTGTTATTACCATCGTAAACACTATTGATTTTTGAGGTTATGTGCATTATTTGGCATTTTAGAAGGCCAAATGTCAACGCTTTAAAACCGCAAAAGGGCGAGAAGATATATAAAATTTAAATTGTTATTTCGGTTGTATGAAATCTAAAGCTCAGAACTTTTTGTACACTTATATATATATATATATATATATATATATATATATATATATATAAATATTTTATATATTATATGAGAAACTGCAAATTGGTTGCAGATATGCGGAAAAGTTGCGTGAGAACTGCAAAAAAGTTGCTAAGAAAGTGCAGAATGGTTGTGGAAATGTGCGGAAAAGTTGCAGAATGATTGTGGAAAAGATGCAAAGATGTACGGAAAGATTGAAGAGTTGCGAAATAGTTGCAGAATGGTTGCGGAAAAGATGCAAGAAATGCAAAAAAATTTTAGAAGAGGTGTGGAATAATTGCGGAATGGTTGCAAAATAATTGCAGAATTACGAAAAAGTTGCGGAAGAAGTGCGATGATGTGCGGAAAGATTGTGGAAGAGTTGCGGAATGATTGCGGAATAGTTGTGAAAGAATTTCGGAAAGGTTGCGGAAAGATATGCGGTAAAGATTGCGGAAACGTGGCGGAATGATTGCGGAAAATGTGCGGAATGGTTGCGGAATGATTGCAGAAGAATTGCAGAAGAGATGCAAAGATATACGGAAAGATTGCGGAAAAATTTTGGAGTGGTTGTGGAAAAGTTGCGGAATGGTTGCGGAATGATTGCAGAAGAGTTGCAGAAGAAATGCAAAGATATACGGAAAGATTGCGGAAAAATTTCGGAGTGATTGCGGAATGGTGCGGAAGAGTTGCGAAAGAGTTGCGGAAAAGGCGCAAAGATATGCGGAAAGATTATGGAAGAGTTGCGGAATGGTTGCGGAAAGATTGTGGAAGAGTTGCGGAATTGTTGTGAAAGAGGTGCAAAGATATGCGAAAAGATTACGAAGATATGCGGAAAAATTAGGGAGGGTTGCGGAATGACTGCGAAAGTATGCGGAAAAGTTACGAAACGGATGCGGAGATATCCGGAAAAGTTGCGGGAAGAGAGATAAAATGCAAAGAGACGATAAAATTAACATTCATATTTGACGCTGAAGACTTCATCGCCGTCGCTGCGTAGTGAAAATTGCAATCGTAACCCATACGAAGACGATGACAATAATAATGACAATGACGACGTTTCTTAAACATAAATTTCTAGGTATCGGATTGTAGATAGATTTCGGATCGTAATATCTCCGCTCATATGACATGGAGAGGAAAACTAAAAACACTTTCATTATATAATTCGAACCTAAAATTTCCCGCTCTTTTCAAATACGGAGTCAAAAAGGGGGTTTCTATTTAAAAATTCAATGTTGATCTTCAGATGACCCTCAAGGTCAAATTTAAGATCAAGTTTAAGACTACTAAAAGATAATTCTTTATGACATAACTTTTAATCAGGTCATTTTCCCTGAAACATATGTTTTCCTGAGCGTACTTTTGGAGATCATAAGGGGATTCCATTCTTTTCGAATATTCTGTATTTTTGTAATTATATTTATGTATCTTTATATTGATCTAAAGCCGTAATTGAAATTTCAGTAAGAGAGTTAGAGTTTCAATCGCACATATATTCAAACATTTGACAACATTCAAGCAAGAACCTAGAAAAATCTAATTCAAAGATAGCAGTATAATTACAACGTCTTCATAGCATTAAATTTGATATATTAGGTCCTCTTAGGACATTATTTATGCTCTATCTAAATATTAAAAAATTTTGTGTAACTTGTAAGAGAAACAAACATTAAAATATTTGAAGAAATGTCCAAAATAAATTAGCATACACATTATTTCTATTTTTTGTGATTAAATCTTTTTCAATCCCATTCATTGAATCTTCTAATCGTTAGGCCATCGATACTTGCTCAAGTGATTGATTTCTAATAATATTTTCCCTTAATTAATTAAAATACTACAAGTATGAAGAAGAAATGAGATATTATATATAAGAAAAAAGATTAAAACTAAAAAATAAACATTAAGGAATAAAATATTAGTTATAGAAATTAAAACATTATAATAGAATTGCAAATAAAAAGGCATTAAGAGTCAAAACGCGATTATTAGTGCATGGTAATTTATTAAAAATAATGCTTATTTCGAGGTAAACAAAATTCCTTAATATAAAATCAAATGTAACGATAATTCGAACGTTTCGGCTATATTGAGTTATCTTCAGCGAGAATAATACAAAAAATTAAATAAAATCGGGATATTAAAACAAGAAATATAACCGTGGTGATTGGTGCAATAAGTATTATTTTTAATAATTTACCACGCACTAATAACCGCGTTTTGACTCTTAGTGCCTTTTTATTTGCAATTTTATTTGCAATCCTGTTGTAATTTTCAAGAATCAGTGAGTTATAAATTTTGTTAATTTAAAACATTATAATCATTATTCCAAACTTATGTCTTCATTTAACAATATGAGATCTATCAAATGGCAAAACATGTTTCATTGTTGATTTTTATAACCTTTAAACATTCCCAGAGAACATTATGATGTCTTAAAGATGTCTAAAAGACGTCTTAAATATTATGAGACGTCTTATTAAATTATAAAAAAAGACGTCTTTAAAACGTCTTTAAGACATCTTATGACCCGATTTATGATATCTTTAAGATGTCTTAAAAATATCTTATTTTTCAATAAATGACATTTTTTAAATGTCTTTCAGACGTCTTATTTGGAATTTTTTGGACATTCTATAATAAAAATTATTTATATGGAAAGTATTGACGAAGAAGAAGAATACGATGCAGAATTTGGAATTACTAAATAAATTATATCTTGATATAATAATTACACAACTTTGATTTATCTATTGTAATCAGAAATCAATTTTGTTATTAGAAATGTTGTGTAGATATTAAATCATTGATATACCGATTTATCAAGTAATTCTAGCTTCTGTCTCGTATTCTTTCTCTTGTCAATATGTTTCCGAATAGTTTCATCTTAATTGCGTTTTTGTATATTATAATAATATAAAATATTGCAGTACTAGATAAACTGACTGCCAATATCTTTATAGGTTACATTATATTGAAATTGGTCATGTCATTTATTCCAGTCAATAAATGTGTAGTCTCTTCTCGATAAATGTCACAGTCGGTAATGTAAATAACTATGTTTGGAATGTTATTTAGAATTTTCAGAGGTTATATTGATGACAGATTGAGGTTATGGAAACATATGTCTTAGAAAAGATATCTTTAAGACATCAGAAATATGTCTTCTGATATAGTCTTAAAAACGTCTTTAAATAGGCTTTCTCAAGACGTCTTTAAGACATGTTCAAAAGACGTATTTATGACTTCTTTTGATAAAGTCTTAAAGATGTCCATCGAGAAAATAAGGCCATCATCTCTCTGGAGTACCGGTCGTAGAGATTCGAGAGAATACATGTATATATATATATATATATATATATATATATATATATATATATTGTAATATACGTATATATGTGTATCATTGTATTGTTGATGTGTTATTCTAAACACATTATTTGCGATAAATATCATCACATGCCTCGGTAGTCGAAGGGATAAGATGCCTGCCTGGTAAGCAGGAGATCCAGGTTCGATTCCTGGCTGAGGTGATATTTTTTCGCAAAATAATTACGAGTTTTCACGATTGGTTCGTGGTCGGGCTCCGCTGTGACGCACACCCTCCCTTCTTATTCGGGGGCTCGAGCCATACTTGATGCAATCTCTCCTGTCGCACTCCAGGAGGATTATTTGTATATTTGCCAATGGCGTTGGAGAGTGTCACCGCTGCAGTCCGATCTGCATCCATCGAGAGAATAGGGCCATCATCTCTCTGGAGTATACCTCTCTTCTTGTTTGGGAGGGTGTGCATCACGGCGGGGGGCCCGACCACGAATCAGTCGTGAAAACTCGTAATTATTTTGCGAAAAGACCACCTCAGCCAGGAATCAAACCTGGATCTTCTGCTTACCGGGCAGGCATCTTATCCTTTCGATTACCGAGGCATGTATACGTATATTACAATACACACACACACACACACGCACGCACGCACGCACGCACGCACGCACGCACGCACGCACGCACGCACGCACGCACGCACGCACGCACGCACGCACGCACGCACGCACGCACGCACGCACGCACGCACGCACGCACGCACGCACGCACGCACGCACGCACGCACGCACGCACGCACGCACGCACGCACGCACGCACGCACGCACGCACGCACGCACGCACGCACGCACGCACACACACACACACACACACACACACATATTCTCTCGTATATTTTATCTCTTTATCTCTCTCGTATATTTTCTCGAATCCCCACAATCGGTACTCCAGAGCGATGTTGGTCTCTCACTCGATGGATGCAGGTCTGTTATAAGACATCTTTATGCGTGATGTCTGGGTTATCACATTTAGAACACTGTCGCGAGCGCCGAGAACGCAATCAAGCCCACCGCTGACAAAGCGGATTGCGGCAAGCGATACTTTATCCGACGAATTATTATTTTATCAAGCGATAGCGATTACCAACGCTACCGTGCTAATCGCGCAAATATTATGTAACCGTTCCACATGAAGCAACTGCTAACCGGTTTGCGCGGCCCTTACGCGGAAAACCGCCGCGCGACCCAGAAATATACCGCGAACGCTGACGAACATGTTGATGACACGGCAAGGACCGGCCGCCTGGAACAGGATAAAAACGGGAGACCGATACTAGGAGAGGAGTCGTCGAGATCCGCCGTGTCACGTCTGTCGCGGTCCGAATTAAAAAAGACAATATGTATCAAGTGTTAATAAAGTTTATTTAGTATCGAACAAAATGGTGAGTGCCCTTTCCCGCCGACTTCTTGATCGATCCCCGAAACGACCCGCACAACAATACTTTTACTTAAGATTTCTTGAAGTACTTCAAGTTGCTTTGCAACCTGTAAAAATAATTGTTCTCTTTCAAGGACAACTGCATTTTTTCTTTCCAAATATCCTGAAAATATACGATACATGTAATTTTGGTATATATATATTTGGTATAGTATTTTTTAAATATTTTTATTAATACAGTTTTATTGAGAAAACATTGTTTTATTAAGAATAATTAAATATATATTTTTGATGAAGATGTTTCAACAGATATATCACAATATCATCAAGAGTTGTACAACGATTTGTACAGACCTTAGTATCTAAACTACAAAAGTTTTGTTCTTACTTTTAATTTTGATTTCCGGAAAGAAGCACAAGCATACGGTAGTCTGAAAAGTTTTGAGCCTAACATAGAAACAAGTATTTTTTCGGTCAAATATAGTTTTTCAACATAATCTCCTTTTAAGTCGATACACTTTTCCCATCGATACTCTAACCTCTTTAACCCCTCTAAATACTAGTTGGCGTCTTGCTCCGCAAAATAGGCGTTTACGTATGCGATGACCTTCTCGTTCAATGAAAATCTCTGTCCTCCAAGCGAAACTTTAAGCTTATGAAACAGGAAAAAGTCGCTGGGGGTCAGATCTGGTGAATACGGTGGGTGGTCAACCAATTCGAAGTGCAGTTCGTGAATTTTGGCCATGGCGACCGCCGAAGTGTGAGCAGGTGCGTTGTCTTGATAGAACAGCACTTTTTTCTTCTTCAAATGCGGCCGTTTTTTTGCAAATTCTGCCTTCAGCTTATCAAGTAATGATGCATAATACGCTTCCGTTTTACCTTTTTCAAGATAATCGATACACACAATTCCGTGACTATCTCAAAAAACAGTCGCCATTACCTTCCCAGCTGATGGAATCGTCTTCACCTTTTTCGGAGCAGGTTCACCCTTTGCAGTCCACTGTTTTGACTGTTCTTTTGTCTCTGGAGTGTAGTGGTGGATCCAAGTTTCATCTACAGTTATAAATCGACGCAAAAAATTTGACTTGTTTCGCTTGAACCGCTCTAACAGGGCCTTGGAAATGTTCATTCGAATTCGTTTTTGGTCCAAAGTGAGCAAGCGCGGCACCCAACGTGCGGATAGCTTGCGCATATCCAATTCTTCAGTCAATATATGACAAACGCGTTCTTTCGATATGCCCATAGCCTCTGCTATCTCTCTAACCTTGATTCGACGGTCGTCCAGTACTATTTGGTGAACATTTTTGATGTTATCAGCGGTAGTCACAGTTTTTGGCCGTCTCGAACGCTCATCATCAGCCAAGCTGGTACGACCACGTTTAAATTCAGCTGTCCATCTTTTTACGGTGGCAAATGATGGGGTAGAGTCCCCGTAAACAGCGTCCAACTCGATTTTAATTTGCGCAGGCGTATTGCCTTTCAAATGTAAGAATTTAATCACGGCACGATATTCAATTTTTTCCATTTTTACAAAAACACTGACATCGACTGACACAAACAATTGTCAAACAACAATTGAGCGTCCAAAATGGTTGAAATTTTCACAAAAATCTTTCAAAACATATACTATTGTAGTACTAGAATGGTTTTGACGAGTAACGTCATCTTCACGTTAAGGCTCAAAACTTTTCAGACTACCCTCGTACATACTTAAAAGCATTGTACAATGAAAAATGCATTCAAAATGACTTATTTATACTACTTCTTAGAATTTATTTATAAAGTAATGAGTTATATGGATATGGGCACACAAACATTATCATTTATATTCTGAAATGAGGTTTCCAACTGTCAAAATCGCCGCGAAATTCAACATCATCATCGACTGTCAATCGGACGCGCGGAAAAAGAGCAAGCATATTATCTCGTTCGCTCTTTCGTTTCCTATTTCCTACTCACTCTCGTTATGCGTAACATCACTGCGGAGATTGCGGAGCTTTGGCCTCGATAAAGATCTAATAATCGGTCAGTCAAAGTCATGACATAAGGAGCAGAGACTATAGTTAGAGATACATTTTTCAATTTTTTACGAAACACATTATATATATTCTGAGCTGGCATTATAAATTGCAAAGCATATTTCAATTTTAATCTTCCGTCCGTTCGCGCTAAATGAGTAGAATTCTGTATTGGTGTTGCCATTTTTGGGCTTAAGTCATGTGCACCAATCACATGGAATGTGCGATGTTTAGACTCTATTTCTAAAGACTTTACTTAGACTTAACTGGCACCTCTCACGATAGAAATTGCAATCATACAAAGGCGACAACTAACTTGTGAAATGACTTGTGAAACTTGTGAAATGAAAATATTTAATTGATCTTCTGCAATCATACAATGATGTTTCATATCACACACGCACGCGCGCGCACGCACACACACACACACACACACACACACACACACACACACACACACACACGCACACACACACACACACACACACGCACGCACGCACGCACGCACGCACGCACGCAGAGCTTTTTTATTAAATTTTGTGTATATATTTGCAAAAATAATAAATTGAAGGACGTTATTTTAAATAGATTTTTATCCATTTAGCACTTAACACTCGTTTTTCAAAAATTATCTGTGCTTACATGATTTCATTATCTTTATGAATAACATTCATTATCTTTATTATTCTCAATTATAAATAAATTTTATTTGCACTTCCATTTTCATTTAAAAAATAATGTCTTTTTGAAAGGGAATATTTTTTATATATTTAGTCCGTATTTACTTTGATAATATTTGATAATATTTGATAATATCTGTATGCGTGTGTGTTTGTGTGCGCGTGCGCACACACTCACACACACACACACACACACACACACACACACACACACACACACACACACACATGCACACACACAGATAGATTTTTTTAAAGTAAAAACATCCAATTCAGACTTTGCGTAGAATAATATTTCCGCTCGAGCATACAGGAGAAAAAATAAAAATATTTTTTTATGCAAATTAAACTCAAGCTATCGATTAAGCCTATTTAGAATTTGGTCGGTTCAGTCGTTATTGAGATCCGATAATTTTGGATATTCGCGGCTCGCGTAAAGTTACACGGTAGTGTTTCGGTTGTATACTTCATACCCGAGATACTACCGCGTCCCCTGATATTGTAACACCGTTCCTGTGGCAGCCACGTTTAAAAATCGGAAATTCATCGAAATTTCATTGCCGTAGCCATAATAAAATGTTCAAAATATTATCAAAGTAAATACAGACTAAATATATAAAAAATATTCTCTTTCAAAAAGACATTATTCTTTAAATGAAAATGAAAGTGCAAATAAAATTTATTTATAATTAAAAATAATAAAGACTGTTATTCATGAAGATAATGAAATCATGTAAGCACAGATAGTTTTTGAAAAACGAGTGTTAAGTGCTAAATGGATAAAAATCTATTTAAAATAACGTCCTTCAATTTATTATTTTTGCAATATATACACAACATGTAATAAAAAAACTCTCTCTCTCTGTGTGTGTGTGTGTGTGTGTGTGTGTGTGTGTGTGTGTGTGTGTGTGTGAGCGCGCGCGCGCGCGTGCGTATGTGATATCAACATCATTGTATTTTTATAGAAGATCAATTGAATATTTTTATTTCACAATAGTTAAGTAGCCTTGATACCTAAAATTAAGATTTGAATTAATACACAACATTTGTAATTACTTATATATATATTAAAACAGTCTCGCTTTCCCGGGCGGAGAGCGGTCAGTCGGTTATCAGGAGGAGGAAGCGAGGACGTTGGAGACAGAAATTTGGTTATCAAGTTGGTTATCAGTTAGGCGATAATTATAAGAAATAACAATGATTTATTCAAATAAAGGAATAACAGTGGGGGGTGCGATGGAATGCACCGATCTTCGCGAATGGTTGTGGCCGTGGACGGGCGAGACGGCGATCGGCGCGCGTATATCGTTTTGATACAAATGAGGTATCGCTCTGGCGGTCGGCGCGATACTGGTCGCTGTGCGAAGTTCGGTGGCGCGGGGCGCGCGCGGCGGCAAAGAATTATTCTATGTGATTTGCTAGATCTCTGTAGAGGAAAGCCGTCGCTTGTAAATATTGTCGGCTGGGATTGGGTTTCGAACCTGGGACTTCTGACTTACGAACCTCACCCTAACTCGCAAAGTCACAACGCGCACCTAATTATTTATATACTTTTACTATTTTAATCAACGTAAAATAGAATTTATATAAACGTTATACAAAAAATATAACACAATGTAATACAATAAGTAATGTATGACAAAAGTAAAAATTTAAAATTTTACACATAACCATACAAAATATTAAATAAATAAAAATTAAATAATATAATATGAGAATAAAATTTAAATAATATAATATACATTCGATTTTAATAAAAAGGGAGGGTGTGCGTCACGGCGGGGCCCGACCACGAACCAGTCGTGAAAACTCGTAATTATTTTGCGAAAAAATACCACCTCAGCCAGGAATCGAACCTGGATCTCCTGCTTACCGGGCAGGCATCTTATCCTTTCGACTACCGAGGCATGTGATGATATTTATCGCAATAACGTGTTTAGAACAACAAGTCAACAATACAATGACATACACACATATACATATATTACAATATACATATATATATGTATATTCTCTCGAATCCTCACGACCGGTACTCCAGAGCGATGTTGAAAAATAATTTCGCATTTTTTTCATAATAAAAATTATATTATAACTAATACTTGTCATGTTTTAAAAATATTTAATTTATTCACTTTCACCATCCCTCGGACATAGTGCATTGTTATATTCGTCATCCTTACCAGTTTCTCTGGTATTCCAAATTCTGTCATTGCCACGAACAATCCGTATTTCCTAACAAAGTCGTAAACCGCCTTGAAGTTGATAAAGAATAGATAAACAAGGGGAATCCTAAGCCCCTCGGGGCGAAAGGGGGGAGAGGGGGGAGGGGGATCGTAGAATCCCCAGGGGGTTCATATCCGGGGGATTGTCGGTAAGGAAGATTTTCTTTCCCCAGGGGGTTCGTATCTGGGGAAAGAAGGTGGATCCCTCTGACGGTCGTCGGGGTAAGTTTATCCTCCTCGGTCGGTACGGATGGTTTTCTTTTCCCACGACGGTTGCGGGGTTTTCCCGGGTCGGTTTCCCCCCGGGCGGTCGGGCATCTTTCACGGGGTCTAGCGCTTCCTCCCGTTTTGCGAGATGTCGCGATTTGGCGCGTTTTCGACGCCGCCTTAGCGTTTTCCCCGGGTCTAGCGTTTTTTGTGTTTTGTTACGCCTTAGCGTTTTCCGCGGAGGTTTAGCGCTTCCTGCGTTTGGGCGTTTTCCGCGGGGTCTAGCGCGTCCCGTTTTGCAGGATGTTGCGATTTGGCATGTTTTTTACGTCGCCTTAGACGCATTTTTTACGTCGCTTTAGGCGCGTCCCGTTTTGCAGGATATTGCGATTCGGCGCGTCGTCGAAGTAATTCACGTCTGAGCGTTTTCCACGGAGTCTAGCGCGTCCTGTTTTGCGGGATGTTGCGGTTTGGCGCGTTTGTTACGCCACCTTAGCGTTTTCCGCGGGGTCTAGCGCTTCCTGTGTCTGGACGTTTTTCCGTGGAGTCTAGCGCATTCTGTTTTGCAGTTTGGCGCGTTTTTTTTACGCTGCTTTAGAGTATTTAACTAGGAGTATCGACGATATATTGTTAGTTTGCGAGATGGAGAGTCAGTCTAATGTTCCGGAGAGTCAATTGAAGGATCCGGAGATAATATCGCTCTTAGACGAACCGCTCGAGTTCTCGAGAGACTTGGAACGCGAGATGGTGGAACGGGAGAAACGCGCGATGATGATGGATCGTGAGAAACGACCTACGATCGAGCGGGAAGAGGAGGACGGGATATCGGCGGAGGCCGACAGCGACGCGGTCGACTTGCTCGAGTTGATGCGTGCGATGTGGACGTCTATGCATTAGACGGCGTGTAATTTGTAGCTGATGATGGCGTTTCTGTCTAAACATCTGACGCTTCGTCGAGAAACGGAGTCAATCGCGCGTATACGCGAGACCGAGCGTATGAGGAACGTTATACGTATCGTTACCGATGTGTGGAGTCGGAAAGGTCCGTGGAACTCGTACTGTTCTGGGGAGAGCATGGTTCGCTTGGTCGAGAGTTCCGCGACGCCGGACGAGCGCGCGTCGCTTATGGAGATCGAGATAACGAGGGAGGCTTCTTCGAGTTGGATACGAGATTACTGGGAACTCCGGCGCGTTTGAAAACGATGAAAGGGGATCTCGATGATGAGTACGAGAAGTATCTTGCGCGTCTGAATACGGCGAGGAGGAATGACAAGAGTTGTGGCAGTGGTTTAGATACGTTGTTCGCGTCCCTATCTGGAGACAAGGAGGAGACTGACCGATTCGTTCAGTACGTGACGAAGTTGAAGGGACGACAGCTCGAGGCGAGATTTCCGGGCGAGAAGGGGACCGATTGCGAGTTGGTTCGAATGTACGTGTACTACGTTAAGGATATAGTCAAAAAGAAGAGACGCAACTGGTGGAAATACGCGAAATTGAGAGTTCAATTTTTGAACTCCACGTCGGATCGGAAGAAGGAATTGATGATAGATCAGTTGATAGATCAGTTGATAGAACAGTTGATAGATCGAGTCGCTGATGATCTGGGGAGAGTGCCCGGAGTGCGCAGGGAAACGAGAAGCGTCGAGTGCGACAGCGAGTAAAGATGTATCGCTATGACGCTCGCATGAATTACGCTCGCCAGAGGGATCGATTGTGGTAGAGAGTGCGAATTTGCGCGAGTATATGTCTGTGTAAAAGAGTATATATTAATATGTATACTAATTACTGATATGAATATATGTATAAGAATATGTACACGAATATGTATACGAATATATGTGTAAGAATATGTATATAAATATGATGAATTCGTAAGTATGATATATGTCGAGTAATAAAACAATGAATATATGTACGAGATATGCTGAAATAAAAAAAAAAGAACAATGCGAATCGTCATTAATACGCATCGTTGTTGCGACGATTAACTAACCGCGAGAGATGGAGTTTCCTTTCCTCGTTCGTTTGCATATCGTAGAGACGAGAGGTGAATTGACGACGCGCCGGAAGTCTTCAATTTGCGATACCGAGGGTGACGTTATCGGGAACGTATGAGAGAGACGAGAGATGGGAGTCGCGCGAGGAGGAAATCGTCGTAGGAGTATTAATAACGAGAGAATATTTTATTAGGAATGTAAAAAGAGAGGTAAAGAGTGATGAGGAAAAAAAGGATATCTAGATGATTGTGCGATGCGTCATTTTTCGCGCTTGCTACGCGTGACTACAGGAAGTCTGACCGCAACGGCGATAGGAGATTCGTCTATCGTTTATTTCATCGTTCTTTATTTGTTTCTATTCTATCGTTATTCTATCGTTGTTATGCTTTTACTTTTTTGTTCTCTATTATGTACTTTTTAATGGTATTGCGTATGAGATCTTTAGCGAGATCGTCATTTATTGGTGTGTAATCGCGCGACGAGAGATCTTATATTTGGATTCGTTCGACGAGAATAATCTCGCTATCGCGCAATAGAGAGTAGTAATTAAGCGATTGAAATTTCCGATTCGCGACTCAGATCGATTCGTCGCGTCGGTCTCCGCCCTCTCGCGATCGACGACGACATCGATCGAGCGGCTCGCGCGTATTTCGGTCGGCGACGCGCAGTGTCGATTTGACTTCCGTCTCGTGCGATGACGCCCGCGCGCGGGGTTGCGTGCGCAATAGCCGTTATCGCGGCGATTCGCGACTCCGCCGCCGATAACGACTCCGCCGCCGATAGCGACGAGGAGGCGATTCGGTTTTTGCAAACCTATGAATACCTGGACGGCGATAACGTGCAAACGATATCCGATAACGCGACGTTGGCTCTGAGACACGCAATCGCACTTTTCCAGGAGTATTACCGTATACCTGGTAATTCTTAAGCGAAGCTACATTGAAACAGCAGTTGCGTAAATCGCGATGTGGTATCAAAGATATATCGAGTTTTGACTTGGACAAGTCTCCGAGGAAATGGGCGAAGACGCGTCTCGCTTGAAACTTTCACCTGGCTAGCGAGAGCATTCTACGAGTCACCGAGGTCGCGTTCGAGATGTGGACGGCGAATTTGTCGCTGACGTTCGAGCGCGATACGATGAATCCCGCTATCGTGCTATCATTTCGAAAGGGTTTTCACACGTTCGTAGATCCTCGACATCGAGGTAGTCGAATATGTCCATCGTTGCTGGACGGACCAGACAACGTGCTAGCTCACGCTTTTTTACCATCGTCTGAAGTGTCGGAGGTGCACGTGGATAACGTGGAGAAGTGGCACATCGAGCTGACCGCTAATCCTGACGATACGATTCATCTGCTGCATACGTTGACGCACGAGATCGGCCACGCGTTAGGATTACATAACAGTCTTCAGAAAGGTGCGATAATGTATGCCTTCGTCTCCTCTAAGACTTTTCCCGTGCGATTGAGCGAGGCGGATTTTCCCGCCATTCAGAATTTATACGATTTAAGGAATAAGAGCGTCTTGAGACCAGCGTAGTGACGACCGTAGCGACGACCACGATCGCGATGCGCGACACGGGCGATTTCGCGGATCTGTGCGCGTTGCGACGCGTCGACGCGGTGTTGGTGTTAGAAAATAGAATGTACGTGGTGTATCGGCGTCGACTTATGGTCGGTCGACTTAAATGGAAAATCTTACGGCAGATCGTTGTTACTGACGGACTATCTATCTGCGTTTCCTTCCCGATAATTTTACGCGTTTGGCGAGCGCGTATCGACGATCCTCGGGCCAACTCATATTGTTCGTAGACGATACGGTTTATATGGCAGAATATCCGAGTTTCGAGTTGATACCGGGTTGACCGAGGAAACTGAAGGATATGAATCTTCCTCCTAACGCGAAAATCAACGCTGTAGTTAATACTAACGCGGGACGAACGTTCGCGTTTACAACGACGAGATTGTGGCCGAGATCGACGACTGCTCGATGATAGCCGTCAGACATAACTCGTTGCACGCGATATTTCCGAGGATTCCACCCGCCGTAACGTCCGTCGTTCGATACATCGACGGTAATCTGTATTTTCTCGTTAAACGACAGTTCTTTATGTACAACGAGTTTAGAAGTGTAACTATGGCCGGTAAATTCGACCCGGAGATTTTTGGTATCGTGTGTCCAAAGGACGGACTGTTAGAACAATTGCGCGCTCTTTTGAAAAGACTTGCTCAGATGAGGAACGTATTTTCGAACGAGGACAATTTAGAAGAGGAGAGGGAGGAGAAAGAGGCACGGAAGTTTTCGTATAGTGTCTATACACTTCGTTCTATAGCGAAGGATACGAAACGTTTACGAACAGTATCGCGCGATATCTCCGATCGTAAAGATGTACGATATCGAGCACTCGCAGGGTTCCGAGACGCATCGAGTTGACGAGAACGACGACGCGAGGAGGAGGAAGAGGACACTCGATGATGACAGGCCGATCAGGTCGAGTTGTAATAACGCCGGTTATACGAATAATCCAGTTAGAGTTCTAGAAAATATCCCTTGACTAAGACAGGATACAAGTTTCTTAACGTATGTATCACTCTTGGACGTTCCTCTCGCGTGAATATTATCCTGGGAGATAGTCATGGCAAGGAGGTCTCGATGTCGCCCGATACGTGGAGGCAGCTTGTCGAGCAACGACACGTTCTCTCGAAGTATCTGCAGAGCAACGGAGAACCGTCCTTTCCGGCTCCGTCGCATATCGGAAATATGACCGTGTGTTTCGGAAGAATCAACAATCTGACGATATTACGTCTGGAAACGCCCGCGGCTCGCTTGGCCATATCGAAGGAAACGGTGAATAACGTGTTCGAGCTCGAGCATTGCGTCAATCGACTCGTTATCTCGTTGACCAAGATATTAGGAAAAATCGACGCGAAATTGGCGCGTTTCAAGGATATCGCGTCCACCGCTAAGGATACGGAGAATATCTCGAGAGTCATACGCGATAGCGATAGCGATGCCTTCGATCGTAACGACATTATCGATTGCGAACTCGTTGCTCTGTTCTTTGGGATGTAAGATTGAGATAAAATAAAGTGAGATATATATTGTAAAACTGGTCTTTTTATTTGTACTTCCTCAAGAATATATATAAGTGCAGCAAGCGATGCAAGAATCTGATTATAATATAAGCTATAAATCTGATATATAACAGTTTAAAAACAATCTAATATATGATACACTAGTTAAAAAAACAATCTGATATGTGATATAAATCGTTAATGCGACATTACAGTTCGGTGATACATTCCTATCGTTTCGACCACCAATCGTACAGTTTGCACACGTTCTCCATGGCACAATTCTTAGCGTGACGCTCGCAGTGGAATGCACGAACATCGTTCAGGGTGTTTAGACGCCCTATATCCTCGAAATCCGCGTCGATAGTCTCGACGATCACGTCGTGGTCCGCGATGACGTCGCAGCCGAGAATCTCCTCCAACCACTTCTTCTTCTCCAAGCCTTTGACGTACACTCGTCTAGGCGTGTCTCGCGATCGGTCGCACACGCCGTTTCGAATCACGGGCTTCGAGAGTCTGTAGGCGACGTCACCGTCGCTCCACTGCAGACCGTGATGATTGAAGGTTATCCAACATGCTTTAAATTTTTCCGCCTTTGTAAGAAGATTCCAGGATATCGCTTGAAACATTCGATGAGTCAGCTCTTTTCCATTTCTCAATATTGCCACCTCTTTAACCATAAATTTCTCCCGAACGGTAAAACCTTGCAGATCAACGAAGATCAATACATTCGACATTGTCGCGAAACGGGGAAATTCGATCGGGGATCTTCGCGCTCCGCTCTCCTTTATACGTTCGTTATCGCTATCGCATAGGGAAAACCGCGGTTTCCTGTTTTTTTTTTACGTGAGTTTACGTACGACGTTTGTCAGCGGGTTATACTCTATAACTCTATCGTGAATGATGAGACAATAAGCCGTTGTGTTAGCCGGAACGTTCTCTCTGCATTCGAATTCTACGCGAACGTCGACGGTGGCGCTCTTGATCGATTCGTTTTGGCGAGAGCAATCGATGACCACGAGCGGACCGTATTGTAGAAATCTAGTGATGACAGTCATAAACGGTTCGCAGGTCTCGCACCCATAATACGCCTTTCGAAATTTCAGATACATATCGTACAGCACTGCGAACTTGTTACGCTCGAAATCTAGATTCATATCATCGTAGGGATAAAACTCGGAATTCAAATAAAGTTTTACATTAGTCAGCTTGCAATCGTCGAATTTAGAAACGTCTTCTGACGGTACGTTTTTCCTTCCGGTCTGTATCGCGGTTTCTCCAATTGTGTCGCCGCTTTTACCGCCCACGAATGCTTGGTCGTACTTTGCAACAGCGGAAATTCGTATAGATTCCACGAACGGAATCCCATGCTCAGATATCGTCCGCTGTTCGCAGAAGCGACAATTTGTTGACGTCATTCAGTATCACGTGCGGCATTCGGCCACTGTATTCTCAACAACGTGATCTTTGGTCTCTGATTCGGATACGCCACGACGCAATTGTTATCGTTGCGAGCGCGTATCAGAATGAATTCGTGCCGCGCGTTTATCATTATGCGCTTGTAATCCTCGCAGAAACCGAGGAGTACGTTGAGAGGCACGCAAAAGTTGAAATTGTCCAACGCTATAGGCAGCATTTCCCATCCGGTGTTCTGTAAAACTCTATTTCTCTCGTAGCTTAATGATGCGTAGTTTTTCATCAAGGTCGTTATCTCGACATTTCTGTTCTTATCGATCTCCACGCCATTGAGCTCGTATCAAATCTCGAACATAAACGCGACGCAATTGTTGACTAGCTTCGCTCTCGTAACTTCCTTCGCCGTACTTTCCTTCGTCGTGCCTTCCTTCGCCATGCCTTCCTTCGCGCTCTCTCTCGTCGCGAACTTTCCCTCGATGTACAGAAAACTTTCGCACGTGTACAGATCTTGCTGTGTATATTCGGTATTCGTATCTCGTCACTGTATCCGAACGTGGTGTTAGCGTACGGATTGTAAGTATGGGTTTCTATTCTCACGATACGATCGTCAAAGATCGGGGCACCTTCGATACTTAAAATGTCGCTCGCCATGTCGATTCTTCACGACGAAATCTAAAGCTCTTAAGAACGCGACGTTCGCGGCGTTCAACTCGTTCGCTCTTTCCTCGCGCACCTTCCTCGTCGCGTCGTTTTGCGGTAGGATCGCGGATGTAGCGTTTGCGTCTCCTCCTCTTCTTGCGTACCACTCGTTCAGAACGAGCATCTTTCGCTCTCGCGCATTTCTCTCTAATGCCTTCGTCGTCGCACGTGAAGTCGCGCCGTTATCTCCTCTCCGCGAAAGTCGATCGGTCGCCCGTCCTGATCCACGACTTGAAGCGTGATATCGGTGACGTTTCGCGCGATGATCGAAAAATAAATGATCGATGTCGGAGCGTTCGACAGTTTATATCCCGGAGGAACGTTCGGAGAAAACTCGTGTATCGTGTGAACCGGTTCGTCGTTGCTGTACGCACCCGCGGTGATATTGCACTCCACCCTAATGATATTCACGCCCATAATATTCACGGGCTCGTCGGACGTGCCATTTGTTCGGTCGTAGCACGCGCGACGAGAATCCCAGGAGCGAACCGATGTTGCTCAGTTTCGCGAAATCGATTCGATGCTCGCATCTGATCTCGCTTCTCATGGTGTTCTCGTTGGCGCGAATGATCAGAGGCCGCGCGCCCCTCTCGCCCTCGTCGCTCTCGTCGTAAACGATGTCGTCGCTCTCGTCATCGTCACTCGTCCTCTTGCTTTCGTCAATCCTTCACTTTTTAGAGATAGCGGCGTTCAGATATCTGTCTATCGCGCTCAACTCATACGAACCCTCGGGAATCACGATCGTTTTGTCGTCGTAATAGAACTTATTATTCGTGGAATTGGTATAGTGTTGTACGTCTCGAAATTCGTGAGATCTAACTCGTAATCGTCGTCGCTCAGATTTAAGGCGGGAAAATAATACGCCGTGAGAACGCTACTCTTACCGGTGAACGAAAGGCTCAGCGACATCGCGACCGATCCTCAAGAGAAATCGCAGGCACAACTGACCGCAGATGCTCCGATCGTATGTCTACGATCCGCGATTGTACGTTATATTTACGTCACCGCCGAGATATCTCTCGAGTTCCCTCGACGGTCGAAGATTGTCGAAACCGTCGAAGTAAATCGCGTCATTTTCCCTTTTCGCGTAGGCGACCCGAGTGAGTACCCGAACCCGTCGAGTCATCGAGATTCACGATGTCGCTCTCGTTGCGTCGCGCCTTCGACGGAAACGCGTCACGCATAAACACTCCTTTGAAGAAGGGTATTCGCAGACGATGCGCCGAGCGGTTCAGCTGTTCGTTCGTAGTAATGCCGGAAAGCGGTAACTCGAGCGATCCTAACGTTTCCTTCCACGAATTTTTTTTTTCGTTCTTCTCGTCACACCGCTGCCACGTTTGTAAGGTGCTGGGTGCAATCCATGACCCTCCATCGCCCGATTGTGACGTTGCAACTCCTCCAGTTGACGCCGAGCAGCCTTACCGGCGTTCACCGCCTTCGCGATGCCCGCAGCACCATCGATCAGAGAACCGAGCGCGCCTAGTATCGGAAAAATGGGCAATAAGCCTCCGCGTTTCACCGTCGGAAGTATCCTCCTCTTCATCGTTGTCGTCTTCCTCTTCTTCTTTCTCAAATCTATGCCTAGCTTTGTTTTTGCTTTCATATGTCGCGTTCGCGACGTTGCTTCTCGCGATCGCAGTACTCGGTAGAGCGCTTCCGGAAAGGAGAACACTGTTTTAAAAAAAAACGCTCTTTATTAAGCCAACGATACATCGGCACAGAAACGCGCCCGACCGCCGCGGAATCTGGCCGTGAAAATCACTAAAACAACCACAGAACGACGCGTTGCCAAGGGCCGATTCTCACTTAAAACTCTCATTGATTAATATTGATTGATTTCTCGGGGGCAGCGCCGAGTAGAACACCGCACGGCCGCAACACTGCCCCCCTCCTCATAAAATTGTCGTGCCGACAATTCTTCTTCGTTCAAGAACTTCTTCTTGGAGAAGACTTCTGGGCACCTGGCGACTTCCTGTCCTATCCTGGGCTTCTGCCTCAGGTTACCGGGCGCTACTTCTAGTCCCAGTCTTATCTATTCTTCAGAAGAATCTTGTTCTTGAAATTCTGCGCGCTTCTCTCTTGACTCTTCATCTTGAGTTTTGCACTCTTTTATTCTTCGGGCAAAGTGGGGATATTCGTCATGGACCCTTCGTCTTTAAAAAAGACTCACTGAGCTCCTGCCTCGGCATTTGTCCTACGTCCCCCGGAAAAACCGGGGGCGAGGCAGACTTCTTTTTTTTTTAAAAAAAAAACTTCGGCTCGATGTTCGACTCGAAGTTTCTACCTGTTGAACGGGCTCGAGGAGCTTCCCTCAACGTCTCTCCAAAAATTGAAAACTTGAAGAAAAAGAAAAGAAAACAGAAAACAGTAACTTCTAACAGTAACTAAAAAGGTACAACTAATATTTTTAATTCCCCTTTATTCCGCAAGAATCGGACTTTAATCGCTACTAGGAAGAACGGGACTGAACAATCAAAACTCGACAAAAGAAACTAGATTACCTGGCTCCGAAAACCTTTCTAAAATTCTTCCCTTCCCTTAAAAAAAGCTAACCTATCGGCATGCACAACCTTGCTTGCTCGACCTCCTAAACGGGAAATGCAGAAAACTACGTCACTCAACTTTTTGATAACTTCATAGGGCTCTTCCCAATCACATTGCAACTTGGGAGACTTACCCTTCTTACGGTGAGGATTAAATAACCAAACCTTTTATTCCTCCTCAAAAATGAGATGTTTAGCCTTACGATCATATCGACATTTGAAAGACCTTGATTCCAATTTCTCTCTTACTCCCTGATGAATTTCAGTTTCTGCCGCAAATCCCGAACGTACTCCTCCGCTGACTCGGAAAAACCATAACTCGGAGGAGTACCTCTTAGCAAATCCATCGACAAGATCTCTTCCGCAAAACAATTCCGAAGAGGTTACGTCTGTAGCCTCATGTTAGAGGTCCTATAAGCAAGAAGAAACATGGGAATTCAACGATCCCAATCCTTTTGATTCTTTTCAATAAACTTCGACAAATACTGTAAAATTGTCTGATGTTGCCTTTCAATTTGACCATCAGACTGAGGATGAAGAGCGGTCGTCCTCGTTTTCCTAATTCCCAAAATTCTCATTAATTCTTGAAAAAGCTGCGATTCAAAATTTCTCCCCTGATCGGTATGAAGTTCCAATTGAACCCCATATCTAGAAACAATCTAATTAACAAAAATTTCTGCTACCGTAGTAGCTCTCATACTCTTCAGAGGAAAAGCCTCTACCCATTTAGTAAAACAATCCACAACAACTAGGAGATACTTATTGCCTGAAGAAGAAACAGGTAACGGGCCTAAAATGTCCATTTGAATTCTCTCAAAAGGAGCTCCCAAATTAAAGATTTGCAAAGGAGATTTCTCTTTATCCGTAGCACTCCTTTTCGCAACACAAATCCTACAGTTCTGCATTATTCCTCAATATTTTTCTTATAGGTTGCCCAATAAAAACGCTTCCGGATCTTTTCCAGCGTTTTATTGATCCTGAAATGTCCTCCAGAAGGAGTATCATGTGCTTCTTCTAAAATCTGCTTCACTTTGCCTCGCGGGACCACCAACTGAAAAAAACTGTTTTTCAAATTAGGAGCCTCCCATCTCTTATGAAAAATCCCATTCTGAACTTCCAAGGCATGCCATTGATGCCAATAAATCTTGGCAGACAAACTTCTTGAAGAAACTTCCTCCCAAGTAGATCGCAAATCACTTTCCTTAAAAGACGAGTAAAAACATTGCCAGTTCCTGATCCTCCATTTGGGCCTTACGCCATTCTTCAGAAGAATCCTCACGCAAAACAATTCGAGCAACTACTTTATCGTCAGAAAGCCCCCTCTGAACTTCCACCTTAGTACAGTATCTACATTTTTCAACTGCACATGGGCGTCTCGAAAGACCATCGGCATTACCGTGTGTAATCCCCTTACGATGAGCAACATCAAAATCGTATTGCTGTAATCTTTCTTCGTTCAGCGAGTCAATTGTCCCTCCAAGTCTTTGAAGGACATCAACCATCTTAAAGAAGCATGATCAGTTCGGATAGAAAAACTCTTTCCGTACAAATAATGATGAAAGTGTTTCACCGATTCTACCAAAGCTAATAACTCTCTTCTTGTTGTACAATAATTCCGCTCAGGCTTGTTCAAAATCCGACTATAATAGGCAATGACTCTCTCACAGCCGTCCTGAACTTGAGAAAGTATCGTCCCTATTCCAAAACCTGAAGTATCCGTATCCAGAATCATCCTTTCTTCTCCCTTTGGAAAGGAAAGAAGAAGTGCAGATTAATGCCTGCTTTAACTTCAAAAATGCTTCTTGACATTACCCGGTCCAATCAAATTTAATCAAATTCTCAGTTAACTTAAACAAAGGCTTCGCAATTGAAGAAAATCCCTTAACAAATTTCCGATAATATGAGTAAAATCCAAGAAAACTTCGGACCTATTTCTTATTCTGAGGAACTGGCCACTCAATGGCCGCTTCAGTCTTCTCAGGGTCCGTAGCGATCCCGGCGGAAGAAACAACGTGACCCAAATATTTTACTTGTCTCCTAAATAAATTACATTTCTTTGGGTTAACACTAAATTTCGCAGCACGAAATCTCAGAAGAATCTCTCTTAAATTTTCTTTCATTTCCTCCAAAGTTTTGCCAAATACTATCACGTCATCCAAATAAACCAGGCAAGTTTTCAAAAATAAATCCGAAGTACCCGTTCCATAAGATGCTCAAAGGTAACCGGGGCATTACACAGACCAAAAGGCATCGCGATAAATTGCCATAGCCCATTATCCACAGAAAAAGCAGTCTTTTCCCTATCTTCGGGACGAATTTTCAACTGCTAATAATCATTCTTCAAATCCAGAGTGGAAAACCAGATATTTCTCGATAACTGATCAAGAAGATCGTCAACCCTTGGATAAGAATCTTTTTTCGTAATCGTATTCAATTTCCGATAATCAACGCAAAATCTAAGAGAACCTTCTTTCTTCTTTACCAAAACTGCTGGAGAAACCAAGGGCTTGAAGATTCTTCAATTACCTCTTGTTCTTTCATGTCCTCCATAATTCTTTCAACTTCTGAACGCAAATATATTGGGATTCTCCTAGGAACTTGTTTAATAGAACAAGAATCCAACAATTCAATTTTATGTTGAAGAACTTCACACTTTCCCGCAACGGCTTGCTCAGAAAATACATCGTAAAATTCCTGCAAAAGTTTAGCAAAAATCACTTTCTAATTCTCTTCTAATTTACGAGAATTATTATGAAGAATTCCTTCAATCCCATAGAAACATCCTCCTCCACACTCGTTATCCGTCGACAGAAACTAACTTCTAATCCTTCTTGAAGAAAAGCCTCCATAGCCGATTGCATTCCTACGCGCGAAAAGAAATCCGCTCCCAGAATACAATCCTCAACCATTTCAACCGCAAACGCAAAAATCTCCAATCCTCAACCATTTCAACCGCAAACGCAAAAATCTCCAAAGTAAACCTGCCTATCTCAATCTTAATTAAAACTTTAAATTTTACCGGAATTTTTTCCCCTGTAAGATATCTCAAGTTACTTTCTCCTACAGAAAATCGTTTCCCTTTAATACCTGCAAAACCACTATTTACGAGTGCAACATCGGAGCCCGTATCTAACTTAAATAAACAATCTTTCTCATTTAGCAAACCGCGCAAAACGAAACCTTCATTCTTTTCACAATTTCTTTTAAAACGCCTAATGCTACTTGGGGCATTACTCTTCTTCGTTGAACTCGCCCCCGTAAGCTCAACGAAACCTAATTTCCCTTTTGCGATTTCAAAAGGGTTGGACACACCGAGCGAAAATATCCCTGTTTACCACATTGCCAGCACTCGTTTTCTTTGCGAGGAAATTTATTCCTCTCCACATAACTTTTTGATCTCTTATAATTCGCTTCCCGCTTATTTCGTTTTTCGAAAATTTTATTTCTTTCCCCACTAAAGTTTCTCCCGTTAGAAAAAGAAAAATTCTTGCTTGTTCACTATAAATCTTTCTTCCAAAACTATTTTCTCTTATAATTTTAATTGCCATTGCTCTCTCAACGGCAAGCCTCAAGGACGTGAGCCCCTCCAATTGAAGAATTTGTTTAATGTTCCCATCCGATAAAGCCACAATAAATTGGGAACAGGCAATTTTGTCTCGCATACCGGGAGAACATTCCGGATAAGCCAGACGAGAAAGTCGCTCTAATTCTAAGCCTAACGCAGCTATTTCCTTTCCTGGTTTCTGTTTTCGATTTGTAAATTGAAGGTAATAATTTTGAATAGAAAAATTCTCCCCGAAACGCAATTCTAATCGCGCAACCAAACTATCAAGTTGAGAATTTTTCAGGTCCATTCCTCCCTCCAAAATTAAACACGCCCCTGAGGCAGGACGCTAACATAACGGCCTTCTCGGAATTACCCCAACCATTAGCTCGCGCAATCAAATCAAATTGTGTAAGAAATTCACGCAACGGAACATTCCCGTCATACGTATCGGGCTTTAATTTTATTCCGTAACCGAAATTAAAATTTGAAAACGACTGGCCTGATATCGGACGTTGTGGAATCTCTTCTTGCGGACCAGACATCGAAGATGTTTCCGTCTCCCATCGAGCGCGCTCCTCCCTCAGAGAGCGAAGCTCCTCCAGCGTCAAGCGAAAAATCTTCTCCAAGTTCGGAGACGCTTCCGGCCCTTCCGCTCGTGTACAGGCCCTCTTTCTAGCAAAAACCATTCTCCGTCCTGTCGTTTCTTCTTGTCCGGTTCCCGTCTCTTCTGTCGCTCCACACACACACACACACACACACACACACACACACACACACACACACACACACACACACACACACACACACACACACACACACACACACACACACACACACACACACACACACACACACACACACACACACACACACACACACGGATCGAAAAAAATTCGATCCCAGAGCCCCCAAAATTGTCGCCTTCGCGGCGTTGCTTCTCGCGATCGCGGTACTCGGTAGAGCGCTTCCGGAAAGGAGAACACTGTTTTCCGGAAAGAAAAACACGCTCTTTATTAAGCCAACGATACACCGGCACAGAAACGCGCCCGACCGCCGCGGAATCTGGTCGTGAAAATCACTAAAACAACCACAGAACGACGCATTGCCAAGGGCCGATCCTCACTTAAAACTCTCATTGATTAATATTGATTGATTCCTTGGGGGCAGCGCCTAGCAGAACATCGCACGGCCGCAACACATAGCAGCCCATACGGCGGTCTCTCTAGCCGAAGGTGGAATCTCCGGCCGTTATACGTTCGCGCGCCTTCTCGGCGAGAGCTCGATTGGCGACGTGGCGATCAGCGAGTTCCTTATTTCGCGAGTAAGCAATGTCATGCTCGTAGCACGCCGCATCCAACGGGTTTATGCCTCAATCTCCGCGCGCCAATCGTTTCGCGTGATGAGTGCCGGGCCCGCAAAATTGATACCCGGGAATATGTAGTTCGAAGGGAAGCGTATTTATCGTCGTATCGAGTAATCCCGTGCCGCTAAACATTTGTTACAATTCTTGATAAGAGGCACAGGACCGTCTATGTGCGATCATTGCCACGGACGATTATAATGCTCCAGACACATGCGACAACGTTGGACCTCAGGATCCGCTCTCAGATGATCGGGTAGTCTGTTCCACAGTAGCTCCACGTATCTGTCGAAATCGCGCACGAGAACGATCCTCGGAATAAGTCGCAACTGTTCGGCGGATAGATTGAGAATATCGCATTTGTCCGTCAATAAGAGAAACATATTGATCACTGTGTGCGATCGAATCGCCGTCGAGTATAAGTGGAGTGATTATCGGCCGCGTCACCTCGAAGCGAGTGCAATTCGTTCGACGGTCGCCGGCTATAGGAGTGTCCAATCTCGACCGTAAGGCTCGACGAATCTCGGGCGATGCGGTCGGGAGGTCGCGCAGACACGGCCTTCTACTACCGAACATGATACGTTGCATCATTTGCGGCCCCTCCAACTGCGGTAAAACGAATGTGTTGATAAGCATGCTCGAAAGTCCGCACAGCGCGCGCTTCGAGAACGTGTACGTCTATTCGAAATCCCTGCAACAATCGATACCTGGCGGAATTGCTCGAGTCGATGGACGAGATCGGCTATCGCGCGTTCTCGAACAATAGCGACGTCGTGCCGCCGAGCGAGGCGTTTCCCGATTCGATGTTCGTGTTCGACGACGTAGCCTGTGACAAACAGAACGCGATCAGGGAATATTTCGCCATGGGTGTCGACACTCGAACATCGATTGTTTCTGTCTTTGTCAGACATACACTAAAATTCCGAAATACCTGATACGCGATAACGCGAATCTCTTGATTCTGTTTAAACAGGATGGCACTAACTTAAAGCACGTTTGCAACGAGCACGTGAACACGGATATGTCGTACGATTTTTACGCCTTGTGTCACGCGTGTTGGAAACGCAAATACGGTTTCATAGTCATCGATAAAGACAGCGCGTTAAGGAACGGCAGATACAGACGAGGATTTAACGATTTCGCCATGGTGTAGAGCGATCAGTTGTGCGACGAGGATGGATGTCGACGCTGCTGCGAGTATAGACGTCGACGCTGCGGCTGGTACGAACGTCTCTCGGCGGGTTAAAACGGCGCGAGAGATCGCGAAGATTCAGAACTCTATACGTAAAAAATACAGAGAAGACCGAGAAAAATACAGAAAGACCGGTGAGATAGAAGAGCAGATCGCGCTGGAGAGGCGACTCAAACCGATTGTTCAGCCGTTGAAACGAATCGTCGAGAACACCGCGCGAGACGAGTCGACCGAGGAAATCGACCCGATCGCATTCGTCGGCGCTAAGAGGAAACGCGAGACCGACGACGACGACGAACCGCCGTCGAGACCGACGAAGAGACGCCTCTCGACGAGATCGCCCACGATCGCGACGGCGAGTCCCGCAACTAGAAACGAATCGGAGGAATTGACCTCGAACGCGCAATGGGGACCATTAGGTTGCAAATATATGGGCGCGCTTCTAAGGGGACAGACAGAACAAGTTTACGGGGTGTACTTCGACTTGAGTGGCTCAATGCTTGGCGACAGGCGATTCGACGTGGCCGCCGACGACAGCGTGATTGTGGGTAACACGCAATATCCGGGTACCCCGGGCTTACGAATTGATCTTCAAGAGACTTCCCGACGCCGTGTACACGGAGAACGACAAGCAAACGTACAAGAGTATACTGTTGACTACAAACGCCCATCGGCGTGGCCACAACGCGCTTATACCCATTCTAGGAAACAAATGTTTCAAGTACAAGCATATCATCGCGCCGCTATTGCTCGATAGAGACAAAATTGGCGCTGATACTGGTAAAGCGAGAAAAAGAAGGATCGACTCTGTTCCATCCGCTATACGGGTGAGAGACAAAGGACTCGAGTACGTTCACTGGGACAATCCCAACGAGCTAGTCGATCGTCTTCGATTGCTCGATGCCTCTCGACGAGCTGGCAATGATGCTCACGACAATGAGATTCTATCGATACTCGAGGAGCTTCGCGAGATCGACGCGATCGAGTAACGCGGCGCGTGCTCGCGGCGATCGGTATTCCCGTTATGTTGGTGAACAAGTTCGGAAGACCGTTGGAGTCGTTTGGCGGAGGCGACAAGGCACGCTCGCGACCATCGATCGATTCCCTGCGACTATATGCGTAACAACGCGCTTTGTCTAAGTGACGATTACTACGACGCGAGAGACAGAACCACGGCGTTTAGCTGCACCGATACCGACGCCGCGAGGAAGAGTTACGTGAACAGCGCGTTTCGAGACGCGGAAACGAGGATCTTCGAGACGAGCGAACTCTCGGCGAGCACTCGAGCGTTGCTGTCGGAGAGCACGGCCAGGTCGATCGGCGAATTGGAGGAATCTATGGCGCGTGTAGCCAGATTATTTCTAAAATACGATATGCAGATCGCCGAGATTACAAGCAGATTATCGCGCGCGTCACCCACGGGGGCTTGATGTCCGTGAACAAATTCGGGAAGTCTCTGGAGAGGCAGCGCGACGTCAACGATCGTTCGACGCATCCCTGCGGGCGTACGTGCGTCGCAGCGCGCTCTGCCTGAATCCGGACGATGTTAACAGACGCAAGATACGCCATTTGGATACGCCGGTCGACGATGCCGACGCGACGACCAAGGGTTACGTCGACGACGCTAATATATTACGCTTCGCGTAAGGAGCGAGGAGTCGAAAGCTCTAACGAACGAGCTACGAAAACAGCTGGAAGATATGAACAAGCGAATTCGGAATATTCTCCTACAGTATTACGACGTAAGAACCAAAGTGGACGTTCTGCGACATTTCGAGAAGAAGAGAGAGGCCTCGCTCGTCGATCACGACAAACGAATAGAGGAGACGAGAGACGCGATGGAACGAGAGCTCGAGAAGCGGGACGAATCGCGAGAGAAAGATCTGAGCGAGATCCGAAAGGTCACCGAGCGTCTCGACGACCTTTCGGATCTCGCTCAGATCTTTCTCTCGCGATTCGTCCCGCTTCTCGAGCTCGTTCCATCGCGTCTCTCGCTCTATTCGTTTGTCGTGATCGACGAGCGAGGCCTCTCTCTTCTTCGCTCAGGAGAAACGAACGCGGAATTTAGAGGAATCACTGCGACAGATCGAGGAGAGGAGGGAGGCCTCGCTCGTCGATCTCGATAAACGAATAAGAGAAACGGAACGAACGCTCGATAAACGGAACAACCAACGAAGAGACCTGTCCATATTTCAACGTGCGCTAGGACGAATGAAGAAAAAACAGGACAAACTGCGAGCTAGAGACTCGAGCGAGATCTGAAAGGTCATCGAGACGCTCGGCGACGCTCAAGAGAAACGAATTCTAGAGGAATCACTGCGAAATCTAGAGAAATCCCTGCGAAATGAGCTCGACGCGTCGTCGACGAATCGCGAGAGAATATCGACGGACTCGCGCGTAGCGTGGCAGATCTGACGAAAATCGCGAGAGAACTGACGGACAAAGCGGTAACGAGAGAGACGCTGGCCTCGTTGAATGTGGATAAAATGGTGACTAGAGAAACGACGAATTACTAGTCGCACTAAAAACGGATATTCCAAATACCATGAAATACACGATTAACGTTTGGAACGAATGCGCGAAGCGACAGGCACGAATAAAACTAGCGCGAATCGCGCCTCCTTCTCGTAAATTAGCGATGAGCATCGAGAAGAGAAGACTCGTCGAGGAACTTCACGCGCCCGCGCGAAGAAACTTCCCGCGTCATCGCGTCGTAGTGCGTGGTTACGACGACCTGTGGCAGGCCGATATTATCGAGATACGTCCGTACGCGCAACGAAACAAAGGCTACAATTACGTGATGACGGTCATCGACGTGTTGAGCAAGTACGCGTGGGCGGTGCCGCTGAAGAGCAAGAGCGGAGGCGAGATAGCTGCGGCGTTGTCCAAGATATTTCGCGACGACGCTCGACATCCGCGAAATCTACTAACGAACAAGAGCAAGGAATTCTACAACGCATCCGTAAAAGCAGTTACTGATAAGTACGATATACGTCACTACTCGACGTACTCGGTGATGAAAGCGGCAGTTGTGGAGCGATTCAATCGCACGCTCAAGAACAACATGTAACCGAACTTTCACAGCTCTTCACGCTCAACGGATCGTACAGATGGCTCGACGTTCTACCGCGTTTAATCTCGGAGCATAACAACTATGCGCATCGAACGATCGGAATGCAACCGGCGGACGTAACTCCCGCCATTGCCAAGAGACTCCTCTCCACGGTATACAGTCACTTGAAAATCGTAGCTCCCGCGAAGTTCAAGGTGAACGATTCGGTACGCGTCAGCAAGTTCAAAACGATTTTCGAGAAAAGATATACGCCTAATTGGACGACCGAGATTTTTCGAATCGCCAAGGTGCAACGCACGAATCCCGTGACGTATCTGCTGAAAGACTATCGCGAAGAACCAATAGCCGGAGGATTTTATGAACACGAGTTACTGCGAGTTTCCAATCCTGATATCTATCTCGTAGAGAAAGTGCTACGTAGAAAGGATAGAGTTTTCGTCAAATGGTTAAGAATGGATAATACACATAACTCTTGGATTCATAAAACGGCTATATTGTAATGAATAAAGAGTATAAAGTAAAACGATTACTTATTCTACATTGGTAAAAGTTTTATGCTACATTAATATCTAATAACGGTATCTTATAATGACTCCATGGTAATGTATCGATGGAGTCGGGTATTAAGTATCACTTGTCGTCGTGAGGATTCAAAGCTAGCTTTAGTTCAGAGTTTAGTTCGGACACACAGTGTAAACCTCGTGCAACATCGAGCGTACGCACGCCTGACGTCCCGATTGCTGCGACGATTCGTTCAAGCAACGCGTGAAATCCTCGAACGTTATCGTTTTCGCGACGGTACTCCTCTTGACGTCCTTTATTCTCTTCATATCGCTTTTTCCCAGAATTCTCAAAGCGTACATCTTCGCACTGAATCCTATGAACTCCGTCATGATCGCTTCGTTCTCGTTCTTCATCAAACTGAGAACCTTCTTGTTCGCGCGCGATATATCGTATGCGTTGTCGGGGTAATCGCTGTCGAATTTCGCAATATCCCACTTCATATTCTTGTAAATGTTCCGGCATTCCAGAAATATCAAGCTATCGGTATCCGTGTACATGATTTTGCATTTAGAGTAATAAAGCGGCATATAATCATAATGAAAATCATACAAACGCATCTTGGATATCTCTAGAATGCACATACCGACGTACAATAGATTGGTTTGTTAAACTGAACTTCGAGTTTGCGCAACTCAACAGCCATGAGATTCTCATCGAAGACGCTCCTACTGTGAAAGTTCGGTTTCGCGATCAGCGCTTCCGCGCCGTATCTTCCGTCCCCACGCCTCACGTCTACGTAATCGCGCACGTTCTTCATTATCTTGCCGAAAACCGCGTTGTTCAGTTTATACAGATTCCTCTCGAACTCGTTGCTCGCGCGAGATCTCCGTTCCGTATTAAGCTCGATGTACGCGCGCAGCCAAGGAGATTGCGCGAACCGCAACGCGCGATAGACTTTCGTCACACGTAAACCGTGTCGCACGCACTGCTGAAGATTGCGATAGTACGTCACGTAACGCGACTTGTCGTAGAGCGTGGCGAGTAGCTTCTCGTTTCGATTTCCGGCGGTCTCTCGCGCGTCGGCAGAACGGAAAATTCGCGTGATCGTCGTGAAGATATCGCGGATACTTGAGATCGACCTCTAGAATATAACCGATATCGGAGTCAGGTGACACGGACATAACGTCGAGACTTTCGACGTCCTCGATTCACCAAAATTCCGCATAAGGGTTCGCACATGGCCCAGTCATAGAGATTATTCACGTCGAATCATGAGATACGACGAAGGTCGAGACGAATCGTACGACGATTCGTATTGATTGTTAGCTCGCGCGTATCTGTTCGAGCATTGATTCAGACCGCGTATACCGCGCTCTACAAACAGCACCATATCGATATCGATAAGCAAATCGAATCGAACGTTCGTGTATTTCAACATAGCATCCCATGTGTATCCCGGTAATGTGAAATAATGCGCTGGATCTAAACCGTAACTTTCCATACAGGTATCCCGAAAATTTTCAAAAACATCCGCCAAGAGAAGCACATCCGTTTTCAAATATAAATCGCTGTACTCACCGAGAGTCCTCACGCGAAAACGCCCCCCATACCTTTCGCGCATGCTCGTAATCGCTAGCGCTCACAGTTTCGCCAATTGAAAAACTGTGAAAGGCTTCGATCGGCGGTAACTCGGTCTCTAATAGTTTATCAACGCTGTCGACGTACTCGTACGGAAATACGCCCTTGCGCATAAGCAACTCGAAATCCTCTGCAACGAGATCGGAGAATTCGAATCGCGAGATCCTCAATTTTTTCCGATCTAGATACGAAGCTACTTTTTCTAAACTGAATTGAGAAACTTAAACGAATCTACGAAACGTAGCTTAACGCAATTTTTCCATTTTCCGTACGCCGAATCGTTGACGATTTTCGAAAACGCGATGTAATTCTCCTTAGTCAACGGTAACAGATCGACTTTACCCTCGAAAGCGTTCGCTATATCCTTGATAATGAAATGCGCGTCGTAACCGGATAGATTGTGAAAAAAACGGGAATAACGAACGCGTTCTGATAGTTCAAATTGCAGTTCGCGTGCGCGGGTCCTCTGTATCGTCCGGTAAGATGACAGTAATCGCGCACGCGAATATCATACGGCCCAAAGATCCTTCCGCACACGTGACAATTTGTCGCCTTTTGAAAAGCACTCCGCTCGTCTGGCGTGAGCTCCGACATCGGTACGTTCGCGCACAGAACCTCCTCACGCGACACGCGAGAGCGCGCAGCTCCTCGACGAACCACGAGACGCAATCATCGCTTCGATGAGATCTATACGCGATTCCGTTATACGTGCTACGCAAATAATATCCCACGCTGAACGCGGTGGTGTTGATAGGCGAATCTATCGTTGAGATTTCCAGCGAACCGTCGATCTCCCTTTTCTAAAACGCACTCCAGATTGGCGTACACAACGAATCGTAGTCTCTCCTTTCTGTTGTGATTGCGAAAGAAGAGCCACTTGTCGTCCTCGCTCGGAAGAATAACGGCGCAGTCGTTCGCTCTTCCGCACTCGACGCTATGCGCGACCAATTTCTCGTTCGAGTAAAAGTAATGCAGATATCTGAAAAACAATTTATAATTAATACAAAATTTATCTCGCGACGAGCATAATCTCTCTTACGCTTACCGATCGCATATGTATTTTTTCTCCTTATGCTTGTTTATTTGTTAAGTCGAGACAGGTGCTTTATCCATACAAAGTGACCGACGTTATCGCCGCGCCGCTCGTTCGACAGATAGAGCAAATTTACGTGCGTAGACTTCTTGTTCCCCGTGAGCGACAAGGGAACGATCATGATACCGTTCCTCTCTCTTTTCTCTCAAATGATAAATACGTTGATAGACAAATCGTTAAGACGTTCGAACCTAGCGATGTTTCGTAGCGTCATAGAAAAGTCGATACCATTGAAATTCAGCACCAATGAATGGTGAGGATATGAAGATCTGTCCGGATGTAGATCAACGGGATATAGAGCGGCCATCACCGCCCACGCGAAGCACGCGTTATCGTTTGAACGTACATTAATCACGGCTTTCTTATATCTTATCTTCAGAGGAAGTGACATCCAACATCCAGCGTGCATAGGATTACACTTGTTCACATTGATCATCAAATTTAATATCCGAAGTAACGCCCAACTGCTGTCGCGTTCCTGAAATTCCTCCAGCGACACCAGAACAACATTCATAACGTCTCCGTCGTACCATTCTTGTAGATCGGACATACCGAATAGCTGACGATTCCTTGTGCGAATGCTCTTAACAATGCTCTTATTATTTACGACGAACTCCCCGTGAAACACGGTGTTGACCTTCAAACACACGTGCATATCGAGATCGACTTGCACTCGCTCGAGCACCGTGTCCCTCGTGTCCTCGAGAAACCGTCGTGGTTCGACGTACTCGATGTTTACCGCATTCGTTCGTACGCGATTCGCGAAGGCCGTATCGATATCTACCCATTCGAATCCTTTCGAACCGTCGTACCCTGCACCCAAGTAACCGAAACGTCGACTCAAAGCGAGTCTCGCACTCTTCAACTGCGCTACTCGAGAGATCAGAGAATTTATCGTTCCGGTAACCGTAGAATCAATTCTATTCTCACATCTATCTCTCAAAATCTCGAGACATTCGATACACTCCCGTTTCCAAATGCGATAGGCGCACACCCCTTCAACTCCCGCCGCGCGCTCGAGAAGATCGCGACTCTTCTCCATATCGCAACTCCCACACGGTGTTACCCCAACTGTTCGTAGGAAAAATTTGACATCTCGAAATTTTTTCTCTCTCGCTATTCTCTCATAGATCACCGCTCTGTCGCTCAGAACGAGCAGCGTTTCGATCCACAGTTTCTCTCGCGGGCTCTCCGTACCGATCTCTCATCGCAGGTGATACGTAGTCACGTTCCAGCGAACGTCTTCTCTCGCCATGATCCACTCCTCGTCGTTACTAGGCGCAATACCTCGTAACACTTTAAACTATCGTCACTCTCGATAACTAACTCGCAACGATCGTCATCGAGATCGCGATGCGTCGCGTTACGATCGAAAGCGCGTAAAAACGAATTGTCGCTCTCATTCGAAGACGAATCGCCATTAGGCGCGACTTCTTCCATACGTACCTCGTTCTTAGCAATGAAAAAAAATTGTCTCTCGCGACTAGATATATACTCGGAGGTAACATCGAAGACGCGTCAAACCGCAACAACCGCGACATCCTGAAATAACAGAACGCGTGGCATTCTACTTAACCAGAACACGCATCTTCCCGTCGCCCGCGAAAACAGGACGCACTAGACCCCGCGGAAAACGCCTAGCCACAGAATATGTGCCTAACCGCAACATCCTACAAATATCTCTTTCCTCTTTTACGTTCCTGATACAATAATACAATAATAAAATAATACAATAATATAATAAAATAATATAATAAAATAATATAATAATATAATACAATAATATAATAAAATAATACAATAATATAATAAAATAATATAATAGTACAATAATACAATAGCAAAATAATAAGATAACAAAGTAAGATACTACAATAATAAGATATTACAGTAATAAGATATTACAATAATAAGATAATAAGATAATACAATAATAAAATAATAAAATAATACAAATAATAAAATAATACAAATAATAAGGTAATAAGATAATAAAATAATAAAATATTCTCTCGTCATTATTAACACTCCTACGACGATTCTCTCCTCGCGCGACCTCCATCTCTCATACGTTCCCGATAACGTCGACCTTGATATCGCAAATTGAATCTCTCATTATTATTAACACTCTTCCTCGCGCGACTCCCACCTCTCGTCTCTACGTTCCCGATAACGTCACCCTCGGTATCGCAAATTGAAGACTTCCGGCGCGTCGCCGATCCGCCTCTCGTCTCTACGAGGAAAAGAAACTCCGTCTCTTGCGATTAGTCTTAATCTCATACATATTCATATACAATACATAGTTATATTACGATTATAATACATATTTTATCGCGTTACGATTCATACATCGCACGTACATAGATCTCTCTCGCTTCTCCACAACGATTCATACATCGCGCGATCTAGCAACTGCCGCACCTCCTTCTTCTTCCGATCCGACGTTCATAAATTAAACTCTCGCGTATGTTCACCAATTGCGCTAATTGATACCAACGCACTCTCTTCTTTTTTTCTTCTCCTCGTACGCGGCTGACAAAACAGTACTGCTTTTCCTCCAGTACTTGCGATGAATGCAAAAAAACATTTCATCGTCATTGTCGTTAAATACATCGTAATAGCCGCTTTCATGAAAGTTCACCATATACTCCTCGTCTGCTAATCTCGATCGGTTTCTTCTTTTCGTAGAGTACCTCTGTTAACAGATTGTATGCCATCCCTCGATAGTGATGACATACACACGCCTCTATTACCTTTTTAGGTGAAATCTTACGTTGAGACGGAAATCGACAACTGCGCCTCTTTAACTAGTTAGAAATCGGAGTGTATTGTCCTCTCACGACGTACTCCGTCACATTGACCGATGGATATACGCCGTCACATTTCGCAATGGAGAAGATGTTAGGTCATCCAGCGAATGACACTAACACATCTCATCGTCATCGATCATTCGTGTCTCACATAGCTGGCACTGATTCGCTACTTTGATGGTTCTCGCCATCATAAACACGACAAGTATCACTCAAAAGAATCACTTCGACGACGACAAGTATCACTCAAAAGAATCACTTCGATGACGCGCCACATTCTAAAAACAGGACGAGCTACATGCGTTATAAATAAGAATGGAGGGTATGCATCACGGCGGGGCCCGATCATGAACCAGTCGTGAAAACTCATAATTATTTTGCGAAAAAATACCATCTCAGCTAGGAATCGAACCTGGATCTCCTGCTTACCGGGCAGGCATCTTATCCCTTCGATTACCGAGGCATGTGATGATATTTATCGCAAATAACGTATTTAGAATAACACGTCAACAATACAATGATACATATATATATATATATATATACGTATATTATAATATACATATATACATGTATTCTTTCGAATCCCCACAACTAGTACTCCAGAGAGATGATGGTCCTATTCTCTCGATGGATGCAGGTCGGACTGTAACGGCGACACCCTCCAACGCCATTGGCAAATATACAAATAATCTTCCTGGAGCATCCGACAGGAGAGATTATATCCTCATAGACAACGCCTATACACAGAACGCGCCTAAGGCGACATAAAATGCGCCTAAGGTGTAAAAAACGCGCCAAACCGCAACATCCCGCAAAACAGGACGCGCTAGACCTCGCGGAAAACACCCAGACACACAGGAAGCGGCGACGTAAAAAATGTGCCTAAGGCGACGTAAAAAATGCGCCAAACCGCAACATCCCGCAAAACGGGACGCGCTAGACCCCGCGGAAAACGCTAAGGCGGCGTCGAAAACGCGCCAAACCGCGACATTCCGCAAAACGGGAGGAAGCGCTAGACCCCACGAAAGATGCCCGACCGGGGGGAAACTGACCCAGGGAAACCCCGCAACCGTCGTGGGAAAAGAAAACCATCCGTACCGACCGAGGAGGATAAACTTACCCCGACGACCGCCAGAGGGATCCACCTTCTCTCCCAGATACGAACCCCCTGAGGAAAGAAAACCTTCCTTACCGATAATCCCTCGGATACGAACCCTTTGGGGATCCTACGACTCCCTTCCCCCCTCTCCCCCCTTTCGCTCCGGGGGACTTAGGACTCCCCTTGTTTATCTACTATAAAGAGATGGAAGGTGGGAATATTATATTCGTGCGTTTTTTCTAGCATCTATCGTATCGTGAAGATTTGGTTTGTCGTAGCCTTCACTCTCATAAATCCGTTGATATTTACCAATGATTATTTCTAGGTGCTGGCGGAGCCTGTCACATATTATATTTGTTAATATCTTGTATCCTGTACATAATAAAGCTATGCTT
Organism: Pogonomyrmex californicus; assembly: GCA_024349325.1. Lineage (NCBI taxonomy): Eukaryota > Metazoa > Arthropoda > Insecta > Hymenoptera > Formicidae > Pogonomyrmex > Pogonomyrmex californicus. Next base: position 882,872 of record JAECZD010000025.1, read on the forward strand.
CTACAGTTATCACAACGCAAGGGGTCTCCCTTTTTATGCAGTGGGCACGGTGCTAGTCTCCCATTTCCTCGGCATCCTTTCCTGTCTCCATATATCACCGATCAATTCACGCATGAAAGATACATCTCCCGCCTTGATCAGTTCAATCGGTATTCCGTCACATCCGGAAGCTTTATCATTTCTCAATCTGCCTATCTTCCTAATCTCTTCTTTATGGGATGTCCTAGTCTCAACATGACTGTTTTCCCAGCAAGGAAGACTCTTGTTTTCGGTGGTTTTCCCATTCCGTTCAATAACTCCTCAAAGTGTTGGCGTCATGTCTCAAGTACTTTTTGTTTGTCAGTCACTAGGCCTCCTTCCTTGTCTCTGCATGCACAGCATCTAGGTTTGAAGACTTTTCGTATATTTCATTGATCTTCTTGTAATATTTCTGTTCTTTTTTCATTTATTGTAATTGTACTATCTCTTCAAGGTTGTCAGTCTCCTCTTCTGTCTTCTTTCTTCTGTGTATGCATTTTTCTTCTCTTCTCAATTTCTTGTACGCTTTCTCGTTCTGTGTTTCTGCAAGATCATCCTGTATGCTGCGTTCTTCCTATTGGTTTATCTGCCTATTATTCGGAGTCAAAGTAACCTCCTCTTCTGTTATATGTGACATACGACTCATTTTAGCTACACTGCTGACGGGTTAAAACTTTCATAATTCGATAAAAATTAATAATTATACCGTAATAAATACAAATTTATATTATAAGTAAAAGACTTTAAAATGGCGTAAATGAAATTTAAAAAAAAAATTATTTTAGCTGCAAAAAATAGTAAAATAGTAAAAAATTTTGGCACGTTTAACTTCAATTTTCTTGGAAAACGTGATAGCTGACGTGATAGCTCAATTTCACTGCCGGATTCATTTTTAACCAACAAAAATTCATTGGAGAACATTTTATTCAGATCCTAAAAAAGTTTTGAAATGGTTGAACTGAATTGAAGTAATGATATGGTTGACATTAATAGTTTGAATTTCCAATGTGGACGGTACTTAAAATAAAGTTTGCAAGATTTATCGCATAGATGTTTATAAAAAGTTTTTACAGTTGAATGTCGAGATACATTTATTCCAAACTTTTTCCACAAACTTTGATTTGATTCTCCCGTATTTGAAGCAACAACATGTATTCGTAAACCGATGTTTTCTGTTTCGTTAATAATATTTTCAATAATGAATTTAAAAATTTGACTAGAGCCAGATATAAACTCATATCCAATAATCTATTTCTATTAACTGGCAATTCAACCAAGTAAAAGACCATTGCATGATTTGCAAGAGATTTTTTACGATAAGTGTTCATCTGTATGTTACTTTCAGTTGCACTATTGTGGATTTACCAAGATTTATATTTGTCAACATACAAAAAAACTTTCTAGATGTCATGTTCATCTCCACGATAATAACAGTACAATCTTTATCTATATTGTTTTTAAAATAAGCTATTTTGAATTTCAAAAATTCAGATATTTGGTTAGAAATATCTAGTATAAACTTTAAATTTTTTAAGTGATGACTTAGAGTTCGAAAAGAAGATAATGGAAAAATATTTCAATTTTTGATATCCATAGGATCCACAATTTTAAACAATAAACTATGATTAATATGTCGTTGTACTAATGCGGCTTTTTTATAAACATTAATTAGTAAGTATTATCTGATTTTCATTGAATAGATTATTCATAATTTTTTTTGAGAATGTTTCGTCATTCGTACTTCCTGTAGAATTCTTCAATTTTATTTTTATTTTTTTTTTATAATTGTATCATTATTTCTCTTCTGCTTCTCTTTTCAACAAAAACTTCTTTATTCTTTTTAATCTTTGTTTATATTCGAAAATTTTCTCAAGACAATTTAATGTCAATTCAACTTTTTTCACACTTCTTTTCCGTAATGTTATTTCATAACAGTTCCGAACCTCTATTGTATTTCTACTTATTGGTAGTTCCGAAATTTTAACTGTATTTGTATTTACTTTGTATTGGTTTGTATTTTTAGTACTTGTTGACAGACACTTTTCCTGGATAAACAATTCTTGAAAAACAGAAGATATTGCTGTTCGTTTATTGTTAATAAAATACTTTTAATTGTATCATGAATTTTAAGTTGGTTACATCATCTCATCCGATTAAATTAATTAAAGATGATAAGACTGGCCCTTAATCATTACTATATGACAACGATTATTTTTTATTATTTCTTCTCTGATTCGAGCTATTTCCAAATATTGTGGGTACCTGTCAGTTTAGTATATTTTATCTGTATCAAAACAACTAGCGCTATCTATCATGCCACTTTGCTCATGTTATAAGCCAATAAAAATTATTCATTCCAATGTCACGGTGTGTTTTATTAAAGGTTATGGGTTTCTCCCGATTTTGAGTGAAAATCAGTATTAATAGTAAAGACTTTTGACTAAAAATGAGTGTTAACTACGTACAGAATGTGCCTAAGTTGAAGGACAGAGAAAATTATGATGAATAGTGTTTTGCGGCAGAAAATCTGTTGGTGCTTGAAGAATTGTTGCACTACGTGAAACCGGTAGGCATCGAGCTGAAACCAACAGAAGACGCACAAACAAGGGCAAAGCTAAATCTAACAATCGACCCATCGTTATATACGCATATTAAAACAACGAAAACAGTTGCAGAGTTGTGGCAGAAATTGAAAAATCTGTTTGATGACTCCGGTTTTTCAAGGAAGATAACCTTACTTCGCCATTTAATTTCGATACGACAAGAGAGTTGCGATTCCATGACTACATACGTTACGCAAATGGTCGATACGGCTCAAAAATTAAATGGCACAGGATTTGAAACTAGTGATGAATGGATCGAATCTTTACTTTTAGCAGATTTGCCAGAAAAATTCTCCCCAATGATAATGGCGATCGAACATTCTGGAATCAATATTTTAGCTGACGTCATAAAGGCAAAGTTGCTTGACATGGAAGAATCGCCGACACTGAATCCGGTGGCGCTGCTAAAAATCTACATCGGAAGAAAAATGGCGGCAACACTCACAAGTATAGCGGCACGACAACGTCTGGAAAAAAGATAATCTGTTACAAATGCAAACAGAACGGGCATTACAAAAACCAATGTCCAATGTTTAGTAAAAACGAGCAATCAAATGCATTTAATGCAGTATTTCGGAAAATACAATAAAAATGAGTATTTAGATTCAAGAGCGAGTACTCATATGACAGCAAATAAACACTAAGTAAAAAACGCTAATTATTTACCAAGTTTGCCAGAAATAATAGTAGCCAATAAGTCGAAAGTGTCTGTGCTATGTTCCGGAGACGTTGAGATTATAACAAACTACGAATACGATATAACAATGAAAAATATGCTTTGTGTGACCAGTTTAACCACAAACTTGTTGTCAGTCAGTAAACTTATAAAAAATTGTAACAATGTAGTGTTTGAAGCAGAACGTTGTTACATCCAAAACCAGAGAAATGAGTTAGTTGCAACAGCAGATTTAACCGACGGGGTTTATAAATTAGACATTCAAGTTAGAGATTGTTTACTTGCTTCGGCAGTAACAAGTGGTGAGTTTGTGGCACAGGCGACTTGCACCTAAATACCAATGACATGAATAAAATGAGGAACAAGCTGGTTGAAGGATTGTCTTATCCTGCAGATTTCGACATGACAAAAAAGAATTGTGCGACCTGTTGTGAAGCTAAACAGGCCAGATTGCCATTTCCGCATGCGAGCAATAGGAATACAGATACACTACAGATTATACATGCAGATGTATGTGGTGCTATGGAGACAAAGTCTATTGAGGTGCTCGATATTTCCTTTTCATTGATGATCACCTATTCATTGATGATCACAGTCGTATGACATTCATTTCTTAAAACAAAAGAGTGAAGTCTTTAGTAAGTTTAAAGAGTTTAAAACAATGAACTAAAAAGAAAAGAAAATAAAGATACTTCATACTGATAATGGCAGAGTTCTGTAGCCATGACTTCGAGAATTATTTGAAAAGAGAAGGATAATACATCAGAAAACTGCGACATATACCTCTAAATAGAATGGAGTTTGTGAAAGAGCCAATAGAACTGTTGTAGAAAAGGCCAAATCTCAATTTGTAGAAAAGGCCAAACCTCAATTTTGATGCAAAGCTCGATAAGAAATTCTGGGCTGAAGCAGCAAAACGGTATACATCAAAAACAGGTCAGTTACTTCAGCATTAGATAATAAAACCCCATACGAGGTGTGACACGGAATAAAACCAGATTTAAGTCACTTATGCCTGTTTGGTAGTCCAGTGATGACACATATTCCCAAACAAAAGCAACTGAAATGGGACAAAAAGGCCAAGCAGTTAATTTTAATTGGATTCTTAGAAATCGTTAAAGGCTATAGGGTTTATGACCCAAGTACAAATGCAATTACTATAAGCAGAGATGTCATTGTGATGGAAGATGAGAAAGGTATGAGAAATACAGACACAGAAAGTGTTATCTGGTTTCAGAGTGACATAACTGAAGCAAGCCAAGATTCAGTGGAGGAATCTTCTGAGAACATCCCAGTATCCGTGAACTCTGAAGACAAGGATTCAGTGGAGAAATCAATAGAAAATACTCCAGTTTCCCTGGATTCTGAATGCAGAGATTCAGTGGGGAAGTTGTGTCGGAGAATATTCCAGAATCTCTGAATTCATCCACAGTCATCAGTTTATGTAGATGAAGAAGTTATGTAGATGAAAAAGAATTCTTAGAACAAGAATCTCCAGACAGAACTATCCAAGAAATAGAAGAAAGTGAATCAGATTCAAGTCCAAACATAGAAAGACCGAAATGATTGAGAAAACCTCCACAAAGATATGGAATCAACAACATGTGTGTTTCCAGTGCAATCCCGGAAACAGATAACATCACATTCAAATACGCTATGAGTGGACCCGAAGCTGAGCTGTGGAAGCAGGCATGGAGAAGAGCTGCAGGCATTCAAGGAGAATGATGCTTGGGAGATCGTCGATGTTCCTAATAGCGCTAACATAGTGAAGTGTAAGTGGGTTTTTAATAAAAAGGTTGACGTGAACAATAAAGTGAGGTATCGTGCACGGCAAAGGGCTTTACCCAGAGGCCCGGAATAGATTATGAGGACACTTTTTCACCAGTTGTGAGACATTCAACATTAAGGTTATTGTTTGCAATAAGTGTACAAATAGGTATGGATATTACACACTTAGATGTTACTACTGCTTTTCTTAATGGACACTTAAAAGAAAATATTTATATGTCAATACCTGAAGGTTATTAGAGTGAATGTGTTGAAAAAGTGTTAAACTCAACAGAGCCATTTATGGTTTAAAACAATGATTAGTATGGTATGAAAAAGTAAAAGATTGTTTGTGTAATTTGGGATTTAAAAATAGCAAATATGAACCATGTTTGTTTGTTAAAATAAATAATAAAGTTAAAATGATTATTACATTGTATGTTGATGATTTTTTGATATTTTCAATGTTCATGAGACAGAAAAATTAAAGCAAATTTTAAGTACATAATTTAAAAAAAAGGACTTAGAGCCTGTAAGATGTTATCTAGATATGAGAATTAATGTAAACAGAGAATGTAATTTTATCACAGTTGATCAAGAACAACATATAGAACAATTGTTAAATATATTTAATATTAATATGTTTTGATATATTTGATTGTAAGACTGTAGATACTCCCATTGAGTGTAAGTTAAACATTAAAAAATCTGATAGTTGTATACTCAACATTCCTTATCAAACTAATAGGCAACTTGATGTACCTCTCTGTTTTGACTAGACCTGATATTCATATGCTATAAGTTATTTAAGCCAATTTAACAATTGTTATAATGAACAACATTGGCATTATGCCAAGAGAGTGTTAAAATATTTAAAGAAAACTAAAAATTACTGTTTAAAATATAGTAAAGAAAATATTAATTTAAAATTGGAAGGTTTTGTTGATGCCGACTGGGCAAGTAATTGTTTAGATAGAAAATCCTATACAGGTTTTTGTTTTATAATGTCTGGATCTGTAATTTCATGGCAAGTAGAAAACAGAAAACAGTTTCATTATCTAGCACAAAGGCAAAGTATGTAGCCCTTTCTGAGGCGGCAAGAGAAGTTGTATACTTAAGAAAATTGATTGATGAGATTACAGGTATACTATGTATAGTTACTTTGCATTGTGATAACAAAGTGCATTAAAATTAGCAACAAGTCACCAGTCATATAACTGATCCAAACATATAGATGTTCGTTTTCGTTCGAGATTTTGTTCGAGATGTTGTTAAAAATAATATCATTTAAATAAAATATATATCAACCAACCGGATATGCCTGCTGACTTGTTAATTAAAGGTTTGTGTCGTGTAAAACATTTTGAGTTATTATGAGTAAGTTAGGAATTAATGATAAATGGATTATTATTTTGATAAATGGGGGTGTCAGTTTAGTATATTTATTTGTATCAAAACAACTAGCGCCAGCTATCATGCCACTTTGCAACTCATGTTCTAAGTCAATAAAAATTATTCATTCCAACGTCACGGTGTGTTTTATTAGAGTACCATTATTACCATTTTAATTTTTTGGTTCCATTCACTCTTATTTTTTCCCATTGATCGTCATCAAAATGAATTTATGCAAATAATAAAATGAAAAAAGATATAGAATATAAAAAGATATAGAATATAAAAAAAGAGTATGTATCAATGTACTACATACTTCACACAAACGCGTTTTTGAAACTGCCAATTATTCCGTCTTATATTATTTATCCACACAATTTGTACGTCTTTTTCTTTTCAAAAGAGACATTTTAAGTCCTTGTGTTGTTAAATTTTTACAATTTTTGGCAACGCAACCAGACATTTTAATAATCCAGACACTTATTATGGGGACTGTATGTTCTGTAAAATATATGTTGGCCATGGTCCGGGTAGAATGAGGCAATAGGCATAGTTTCGAGTGTAAATCAGTGCGTGACCAATTTAAATTCATACATCAGATGCAAGATTTTTATAAAGATGTTCTCATATGTTACGGATGATCACAGTACATAGATCAATATAAGCGTCGAAATTTGTATGTTCAATTTGTATGTTAGTTTTCTTTGGGCCGTTAGGTGGATGGAACGTGTTTTGTTTCCACGGAAATTTGTATTTCACTATTTTTAGCAGACTTACAATGTAGTAGTTCTACAATAATTATTGAATTATTATAGAGTAGGAAAAATAGGAGTACATAAAATTGTTTAAATTTATTTCATATAGAAATTTAGCAACTAAGATTCTGCTTACCGAGGAATTGGCTATGATTCTCTCGGTTGTTTATTAATACATACTCAGTTTATATCAATGTATTGATGAAATTTCCTATTTTCTATAGTTTCGGTGGCATCTTTTTTGAAAGAAAATAGACGAGTTTTTCAAAAGGGTGTTTCAATTCTTAAAAATGCTAATGGGCATGTGTAAGAAAACACATATCCTTTTTTTTAATCTGAGATATACATATTAAAGGTTCATTAAAGTTAAGATCTTTTTGTATATTTTCTTGTAAAATATTATTATTTTAGGAAAAGAATTTTCTTACAATTACGTGATTTTAATATCTTTCATTTTTTTTAATCTACAAAAGTGTATAATTAACACATCCAGATATAAACATAAATATAAACATATAACATCTAATATATAAAGTATTCCTATATTTATAAATAGAAAGTGATATAGAGAAATGCGATGAAATATATAATATAATAAAAACTTGTTATTATTAATAACAAGGATATATTTTTGTATTTTTTCAGAATCTTGGCAACTGATCATTAAAAGCATCAACATACCTGCTACTGTAAAAGTTAATGGCACTGATTACATTATCCTTGATTGTGATTACGATCTTGAGAATACATCGAGCAAGGGTCTCGTTGTCAAATGGTTTTTCAACACTAATCAAGTAGTTTATCAATGGATATATGGCAGAAATCCTTTGGCAGACGAACCTGCCGCAAAATACATTGATCTAACCTACAAAGCCAGCGATGATCCATACACTGAATATCGAGCCATAAAATTGAATAAGCCAGGTATCGATCTTACTGGCGAATATACATGTGTTATATCTACTTTCGCAGATGAACGAACAGCAAATGCATCAATGATAGTTTATTGTAAGTGATAATTTATTTTTAATCATACACGCGCGCACGTACATGCGCGCGCGCGCACGCGCACACACACACACACACACACACACACACACACACACACACACACACACACACACACACACACACACACACACACACACACACACACACACACACACACACACACACACACACACACACACACACACACACACACACACACACACCATATCATTTATCATTAAAATTTTATATTTAGAGAAAAATACTTATCTTTACACAGTCAATCCTAAATATCTTCCCTTTATGTTTATTTTCATGCAAGGAGATCAAGATTATTGATTTTTTCTGTTACTTGGATGAAGAAATTCTGAATAGATGTATTGAAAGAAATCTAAATCTTTTTGATTTTGATATATGTACATATTAAAATTAAAACCAAAATAACAATAATAACAATAACAAAAATAAAATTAAGAAAGAAACGCATAGCCTCTGCTCCTTTCCTTGCATCTCCATTCTAACCAAATCCTAATTTTAGATTTAAATCAGAAATAAGTTTAAATTAGGTTAGACTTCTTTAATGAGAATACCTCACGTATTTATGGACAATACCAATTTAGGAATATAAACTCGTAGGACAAGCGGATGAAGTTATTGAAGCACGATGCGATAAGGTACCTAATTTTTACTGGTTTGCTCAATGCCGCTTCAAATGATAAGTTTCGAGTTATCTGACACACTAATCCGAACTACAGATAACTTAGTGTTTAGTTGCAAAAGATTAATAAGATGTACAAAAATAATAATTTTAATATTAAACGAACTTGTTAAATGAAATTCAATCTTAATTATGTCTTTGGTCTCGTTCGAATGTATAAGCTATGTAGTTACGCCTTCCTGCCTGTATTACCAATAGAGTTCACAGTTCAAATTGTAAAAAAGGGGGCGCATAGAATTCATAGCACTTCCTACGGTTGCAGCTTCATTATAATCAAAGCTCAAATCGTTTATCGTAGACATAATTAATGGGAGGGAAGAAGCTTAAGCTTTGGTTGCGAAAAGTCCATCCGAGACCAAAGGCATAATTAAAATCAAACTTCACTTGATAAGTTTATTTAATCTTAAAATTATGCCAGTCTCGTCCGGGATGGATGAACTATGTAGTTATTCAAAGTGCAATTTGCCAAATATACCGAATATATTTTTTATTTTATTCTAAAATGCGTCTTTTTTCATAAATACTGTGTATATCTTTTATGAGTTAACAAAAGAATAAAAAGATTAGTTATAATAGTCCTCTATAACACAAAAAAACAAAAGATTTTCCTTCTTCTACAGAATAAAAAATTTACACGCAAAACGAAAATACAATTGAAAAAAGTGGATTAACTGAAATATTTTACAGCCTCTTCTTTTTTCTCCTTTTTTTTAATCATGAGAAACAGAACGAAAATGATGTAGACTTTGTAAGTAGGTGATTATGGAGCAGTTGCATATATTGATTGAACATAAGTTAAATACAAATGAAAAAGGGAAAGGAAAAGGTAAAAATAAACAAGCTTTAATACTCCATGATGCGATTCTTTAATTTAAGATAAGAGAACCGAACTGCTAAAGTAGTCTGGATTATAGAATTTTGTAAAAACCTGAGGTTTCCCGGATCAGCCCGCTTCTCGTTTAATGATATCAGTAATAAATCCATTATTAGCAGCAAGCAATGTGGAAACATGGCGGTACTGTGGACTGAAAACAATTCGCTCACCACACTCCTCTGCGAATCCGACTTATTGTTTGGACTGCTGTGTGGGGCTTCACACAAGAAATAAATAACGAATTGCAGTCCAAACGTAAATCTCTGGTGTAATTTAAATAAAGTTGTAAAATAAAAATAATACAAAGCTTCGGGTGATTATTAAATTGAAGAAAGATAAGTAATGGTTGTGCACGACCGGGAGCTGACCTTTTGATCCGGAACCCTAATGACGAGCTTACCCTTTGAGAACAGAACATGTGAGATCTTAATGACTGCTAAGGTTTGAGCGCGCTGCTCCGAGCCTAGTGCTAACAGAAGGATTAGTTTTTTCGTAATAACATTTAACGGTAGAGAGTTGTAAATGCTTGCTAATTTTGTAATTATGGATAAATGCTTGCTAATTTTGTAATTATGGATGCCGGGTCTCAGATAAAATCATATCGGGGTTTTTTGCAGTTTAATAACTAGTATTCTTACAAAATTTAATTAGGGGATGATTACGCAATGCCGCAATGGATGATTTTGCAATGCCATCCGAGATAAGCGAGATTGTTGAGCGTATAATATTCAATGTTGAGTAAGAACCGACATTCTGTAGATGTTAAGCTAGGAACGTGAAATTTTCATTTTTAACTTCAATTAATAGTTTAAAATAGTTATTATAGTTATTATTTAATACAAGAAATATTTTATTCATTGTAATTTTATTTGATTCGTAATTTTTTACTCAATGTTAAGTTACTCACTGCTCCGACCCTAATATTTGTATATTTGTATACCTAATGTCCTCAGGTAACAGTTTTTGGCCTTCTTTCTAGACTATTTTTCTATTGTAACATATATCTCTATACAAAAAAATTCGAAATCCTGTCTAATCCTATTCTTGAACAAAGACAGTGAGCGCAAATATTAATGATGATGATGAAGATGAATAAAAGTTTTGGCACAACATCTTTCACATTTATTTTTAAATTTCTTATTAAATTAAGCATTTTAAAATTTAATTAAAATATATTATATTAAATTATGTTAAAAGTGGCATTTTATTAGTTTTATATTGGATAGAACATGTAAAATAATAAGATTGTTAATTGAATAAAAATTGAAAAAAAAAGATTCAGTAAATTAATTGAAGTTAAAAGTGAAAATTTTAAATAAAAACAATTGATAATTAAATTAATTTCATTTTACATAATAATATAACACATATTTAACATAATAATATAATAAATAAATATTTTTTAGATAAAAAAAGTGTAATAAGCAGGAATCGGATCCGGGTCGACAGATTGGTAGTATAGAGCTGAGCGCCCGAGTTACGCGATCTTGGCGACAATGGACTTAACGTGGCCGGTATATACGAAAGGTTACACACTTTAAACCGATTTTTCTCGAAAACAGCTGAGCATGGCGACCTATTCTTTTGCTCAAGTATTCTTCTAGTAGTGTACTTTAACATATATAAATCTTTTTAAAATCGGTGATCCCAAGTCCGCACCCTCCCCTTGTTAGCCGCATTTTTGCATAAAATTATTCATTCTAGCTTACTATTCATTCTATTTATTATTCATTCTGCCACTAAATAGTTCTGTTAAAAATGGATTTCACTAGGTAAAGAATATTTAAGTTAAGAATTCAGAATGATTCTATCTTTGTCTGGATGTAATATCACTATTTACAAATTTCCGGTAGAGCTCGTCATTAAGGGTATTGAATGTCGATGGAATATGATTGAAACAAAAATTGCATTGCCAAAATCTGAATTCATAGAGGCAGTTAAATTGATATTAAATTTTACCTTTTTTACCTTGAATAATAATAAACAAATGTTTGGCATTCCAATAAGGTCCCTTCTATCACCCACAGCTAATTTAGTCTTGCAAGATCTAGAATATTCACTTGATGTTCTACTGTTTTCTTTGAATTTCTATTATAGACATGTAGATGACATCTCCACTTTAAAATCAAGAGTTGATATGATATTAAATATTTTTAATGCATATCATCCGACATTAAAATTTACTTGTGAGGTGGGAGGAGACAAGATAAATTTTCTAGATATCACTTTGATTAAAAAATGGAACTCTCTCATTTATAATTGGTACCAAAAACCTACCTTTTCAGCAAGGTACTTGAATTATTATTCGTGCCATCTCCATTGCCAAAAAATCGGCACAATGATTGTTCTATTATTATCTTATCCTGTTTTTCAAGAAAATGTTAATAAAATTATTAACATACTCTTGGCTAATGGATATCCTTTGAAGTTAATCTTTGATAATATAAAACAACGATTGAAGCAATATAAATTCCGCAATATCAACTTTTTTTTAACACTAATAACGACATTCATGAACAGAACAATGATAAACCTTTATTTTCCACCATTCCATTCGTTAAAAAGGTCTCTGAGAAGTTTAAGAAACTTTTTATAAATAATCAGTAGTCAGAATGGCATACAAGGGCTTAAACAAGTTGAATAGATTTATCAAAGCTCAGAAAGACAAGTTCACAAGTTTCTGATAGTAGTTTACAAAATTAATTGTAAAAATTGCGAGATCTCGTACGTCGGACAGACGAAGAGACTTCTAAAAACCAAGATGTTGAAACATAAAAACCATATTAATAGAAATATCACACATTTGGTTATTACGGACCATAGGATTAACATGTCTCATGATTCCGATTAGGATGGTGTAAAAATATTGGACACGGAAAATAATTTACAAAACAGATTGATATCTAAAACTTTCATACACAAACAAAAACCGGCTTTGAATTTGCAAATGGACATCGATCTTCTCGACTTCCTCTAGATCATTATTTATGAATTCTTGAAATTTCTGTCTCTAATTTTATTACATATTTGTTTATCATTAGAAGTTCATTATACTGCGTACTGTCTATGCTCTTTCTTTGTGCTATTGCGTCTATAAGTAAGATATCACCTTGTCATAATTTTACGTTAAAGTTTTATTAATTGACTTACACAGTTCATTCTGCACCACATAGCTTTACTTCAATTTTTCTAGTAATTAGCTAGCACTCTTATTAATCTTATACTGTTATTTATTTATATTTATTTATTTATTGTTATCCTCTATGTTTGAATTATTTTCAGTTTTATATACTATGATAAATTTTTCTTATCTGACTGTCTGGTTATTATTTTGAATTACTTTGCAATGTCAATGTTTTAGTCATTTAATTCTTAATATCGCAGCGATGCAGGATGGACATACATAACAGCAATCCCGTTTCCTATCGTGATTCTTATATTGTACTTACACTGAGGATGATCCAAAACAAAGGATCGAAACGTTTGTAAATTCACCTTTTATGTGATACATTATTTTTACACACAAAGACTCTTTGTTGGCTTTGATTGGCATTTTCTTATACTTTTTCATGATTTATTTCACTAAAGCATAACTTATACTAATTAATTAATCAAATTTTTATATATTTTTGAATAATAGCTCGAGTTAAGTTTTTAATTCTTTTTTTTTAAAGATAATCCTTACAATTTGTTCCATAGGGACATTCGGTAAAGTTTGTCTTAATAATGAGAAGTGAATATATAAATGTGAGGTTTTAGGATGAACCCATTACTATCGTCCTAAGTATAGTGATTAGTTGTGCAAGATCTTGCGGGACTTTTCTTTTTAGTCGATAGAAAGTTGATGTTTCTTTCATTAGGATCCTCGCCAGAGTGTTGATGGTGTGAATCTAATCGATGATGTTGCTTTAAGATTAAACTTGGATATTTCCTTGAAAATAAAAAAAAGTTTAGTAGATCAGGGATCATTTTATTTGTGTCGGCCAATAAGTGGGTTCCCCATCGCTATTATCTTTAGATTCAACGAGTTAATAATTTTATATAGTTCTCTACTTTTTGTTTGGATTGTCCTCAAGCCCCAATAGTGATGTTTTGCATTGAAGTCACCGGCGGCAATAAATCTGCTTCCAAGAGTGCTGAAGAAATAAGTATATTGCTTCATTTGAATAGCATATTTTAGTGGATTATATATGGCGAAGATCGTAATCGTCCCTATCAAGTCCTCTATGACAATGTTTGTGCCTGTAGATAGTCTTCTCTAAATTCCTGGATAACATGATGCCTAATATTATTTTTGATAATAATCGTCAATCCATCATGAACAGAGCCATCCGGCTGTATTGTGTAATAAAATGAGTACTTGGGAATGTTAAAATAACTTTTGTGAGTGAAGTGAGTTTCTAAGATAGTCATTATATCTATACTGTTTTTAGAAGGTTTTTAATTCCTGTATATGGTGTGTCAGCCCACTGACATTCCAAATAGCAACTTTATATGTGAGTACCATTATTTTAATTTGGTAACGAGTGTTGTTAGTATGTTTAACATAGAACTCATCTTATTCATGAGTTCCTTCATCATAACTTTTAGATCATGGATGTCGCTATTTTGACTTGTTTCAGATTTTTATATGTTGATGTCCGGAAGATCTTCAGTATAGCTTTGATATAGTTTTGATGTTTAAATTCCCGTACTGTTTGGGCGTAAGTGATATTAGGGTTTGTGAAGTGAATTGAAGATGGTTGATTGAGGATTTTATTATAGATTTCTGAACGACTATCTTGTGTGATCGTTTTTTTTCGTAACTTTGGGAAATATGTTTTCTCTAACACTTTATATATTATGCATCATTTATAGTTTGTCGGATGGTTTCTTTCACGCACTTTACATGATTTTTCCCCTCACAAAGAACGCACTTCACTTGGATTTTTCCTTTCTGAGGTAATTTGCCGTAGGATGGTCACCTGCACATTTTACACATCTGGCTGCTTGGTGACAAAATCTGTTTGTATGGCCATATTTCTGGCAATTTGCGCATTTCGCGTCTTAGCTGTGATGGGTCAAATTGTATTTTACAATGAAGGAGACATTTTATGTTGTAGATTTCTTTATTATTTAAATTTGATTTGAGCTCTACAAAAAACATAGGAAAAGGTTCTTTTAGTAATTCTTTGTTTTATGTTCCATATGTTTGTTGTTTCATGACCAAGTTCCTTTAATTCATTTCTTATCTCTTCTATATTAGTTGATGGATGCATATTTTTTAGGACAACCTTAGAGTTTCTTTCTTTTTCTAATTTGTATGTGTGGAACTCTGTTTTTCTAATCTGTAGTTCCTTAACTATGATTGTGTAATTGTTGGAAGTTTTCGGTTGAATTTTAATCTGTTCATTTTTTAACACTTTAAGTTTATATTCGTGTTTAGCTATGTTTTCTAATACTTGGATAAGAGATTGGTATTACCTGCACCAGCTACAAAAATTGGCGGAGGTTTAGGTTGCCTTATTTGAGCAGGTTTATTTAAATTGAATTTTATATCTTGGCTTAGTATGTAAAACTTATTAGATTGGTATAGGCATTGGCATTTTGAACCAGTATGTGTCTTCTTTTTGTGAATTCTGTATCTTCTTGAATTGTTATGTTGATTTGGTTTGAAGGGCTTGTTCTGGCTCTTTTCTTAAGATTGTATATTGCCCAAGCTTGTAAGTGGCGCTCCTACTGACGGACGATCCCACGACGCCACATAACAATACATATATATACATATATATACATATATTTACCGAGCAGATATCTTATCCTTTCAATAATTAAAGTGTTACGTCCAGTCTGAATAACTCCTCATGAATCGTCGGGCATTGAAGGACGAATCAGATGTTCCTATTCGTATTGACCATAATGCCAGTTAACATATTTAAGAAGTTAAAATGTAGAAGATGGAATCGGTCTTAAATGAGTCTCGATGTTATGAGATAGATAAACCATGCAAATATCTTGGAGACAGTCCACGCAGTCAAATGTAAAAACGGATCAGCGCTACGAATAGTTGATCTCAGAAAGAAACTCATGAATGTGTCAAACAAAATTATCGTCGCTAAGAAAGATCGAAATTTTCAGTTTAGGAGGGAGAATTCTGTGAAAGGGCGAGAATATGATTGGAAGCTGCGGATAGGTTGAGGATGGGAAAGTAGCAATCAGGTAACAGATCCGTGTCACTTTGTTTATTAAGCCTCTGAAATTGTTTTTTAATGTGAATCATTTCGGAAACAATCCTTTTGTTACATGATTTTTTGTTTAGAATCTTAATATTATCCTAATCAAACTCATGTTTAAAATTCATTCTGTGAATCGAAATCATCTAAACAAGAAGGGAGAGTGTGCGTCACGGCGGGGTCCGACCACGAACCAATCGTGAAAATTCATAATTATTTTAAAATATTAAGTATACAAAAAAGTTCTGAGCTTTAGATTTCATACAACCGAAATAACAATTTAAATTTTATATATCTTCCCTTTTGCGGTTTTAAAACGTTGACATTTGGCCTTCTAAAATGCCATACGGTTTGGCGTTTGATGCATAACCTCAAAAATCAGTAGTGTTCACGATGGCAATAATAAAAGAGCATATTCGATTTTTCATCCACTTCGCGTTTCATCTGAAGAAAAATGCTGCTGAAGCCACTGCAATGATTTGTGCTGCATATAGAGAGAACGCTGTAAGTCATACTACATGTAAAAGATGGTATCAAAAATTTTGCCAAGGAGATTTCAGTCTTGAAGATGAACCGCGTGCTGGACGCCCTCAAAAAATTGAAATGGACGAATTGCAAGCACTGCTGAATATAAACTCTGCGCAAACTGAAAAGGAGCTTGCAGAACAGCTTGGCGTTAGGCAGCAAACCATTTCCGTACGTTTACATACGATGGGAAAGATTCAGAAGGAAGGCAGATGGGTTCCGCATGAATTGTCCGAAGACAACAAAAATCGTCGGCGTGACACTGCACTCACTTTGTTTTCAAAGTTCCGGAAAAAAGATTTTCTGCACAAAATTATTACAGGCGATGAAAAGTGAATTCTTTATGATAACCCTAAACGTAGAAAATCATGGGTTGACCCTGGTCAACCTTCGACATCGACGCCAAAGCCCAATATCCACGCCAAGAAGGTTTTGCTCTGTATCTGGTGAGATTGGAAAAGTGTGTTGTATTACGAGTTGTTACAACCGGGTGAAACAATCACGGCAGACCGCTACCAACAACAATTGACCAATTTGAGCGATGCATTAGAAGAAAAGAGGCCATTTACTGGCCAAGGACGTCGTAAAGTGATCCTGCTTCATGACAATGCTCGACCACATGTTGCGAAAGTGACTCAGGACCATATCTTTGCGTTAGGCTGGGAACTTCTCCCGCACGCGGCGTATAGCCCAGACATGGCGCCTTCCGATTATTACCTATTCCGGTCGCTGCAGCATCATTTGGCTGATACACATTTCGTGAGATTTGAAGAGATACGAAAATGCATTGATGACTTTATCGCTTCGAAGCCGGTGAGCTTCTATCGTCAAGGAATTCGCAAGCTACCCGAAAGATGGCAAAAGGTCGTTGATGCAAACGGAGAATATTTCGCTGATTAATATTTTTTGTTTGTTTTTGAATAAAGATTGAATTTTACAAAAAAAGCTCAGAACTTTTTTGTACACCTAATATCACCTCAACCAGGAATCGAACTTGGATCTCCTGCTTACCGGACAGATATTTTATCCTTTCGATCACAGAGGCATGTGATGATATTTATCGCAATAACGTGTTTAGAATAACACGTCAACAATACAATGATATACACATATATACATATATTACAATACACATATATATTCTCTCGAATCCCCACAACCAGTGTTCCGTCAGACCTAGCGTTGAAGAGTATTACAAAAAGATGGGATTTATTTTCAACCACACTAACATCCCCTTACACAAATTTCTCAATGCAATTTCTTGGATTTTGGATTTCACTTATTTTAAACTCAACAACTCTTTCTACAAACAGATTTTTGGCAGTTCCAAACGGGCTCTCCGTTGTCACCAATCATTGCCGATATTATGCAAGACCTAGAGGAGGATGCCAGGATTCCGATAGATCTTCCTTTTCCGTCAGATATGTCGATGATATTTTACTAACCTCACTCTCAGAATTTTTTGACATCTTAAAGATTTTTAATGCATACCATGAAAGATTGCAATTTACAATGGAGATCGAGAATGATGGCGGTATCAGCTTTCTTGATACTCGGGTGATTGTTAGTGGTAAAAGACTAATTTTTGATTTGTACAAGAAACCCACGAATTCGGATAGATATTTGAATTTCCACTTTCATGACCCTCTAACTCACAAAAGAGATGTGATTTTCGGAATAATCGACAGAACTCTTTTACTTTCCCATCCTCAGTTTCACGAGAAAAATCTTATGGAATTTATCACCACTCTACTCAACAACTCCTATCCATTGGATTTTGTTGGAAACGACGCATGTTCAAATCTACGCGTCTGTTATGTGGTGCGGATGATGGACGCGATGTGACGAAATTGGAAAGCAAAAAGGAGAAACTACTTACGTCCGTCCGTCGTCGTTCTCGCGTTCGTTCTTATTGTCATGCGACGCAATCTTCCTATTGTACGCGTAGAGAAAAGTCATTTTAAATAATAATAACCATATTTATTCAATATTAACCACCGATTATTCTCTAGTCCCTTTTTATAAAGTTATGAGCCCAGTATAGACGGCGGTGGTAGTGAGAGATTGCATTTTATTCATTTTTTAAAAGTACGTGCAAAAAGATGATGCAAGAAAGCATAAAGCCAAGTGTTCCATTGTTGAGTGGAGGAAATTTCGTGTCCTGGAAAATCAAACTGAAAGCAGTGTTAATCCGTGATGAATTATAGAACGTCGTAAGTGAACCAAAACCAGAAAATGCAGATGAAGCGTGGAAAAGGAAAAACAATAAAGCTGTGACACACATCACGCTGAGTGTCGAGAACAATTAATTGATACACTTCGCACTCTTGGAAAATGCGTTTGATATGTGGAGTACCTGTAGCAGAGCCAATAATGATTTTTGAGGATAACCAGTGTTGTATTAAGCTAGTCGAATCGGAACGCTGTGGGACCAGGATTAAACATATCGATATATGTTATCATCATATCAGAGATCTGAGAGAAAAAGGGATAATCAAAATTCAATATTGTTCGTTAAATCAGATGTTGGCAGACCTTTTCACGAAGCCACTGGTAAAGGAGCATTTCCAATATTTTTCAGAACGTATCGAGATGGACTGTTTCGAGCATGCTGCAACGAGAAGGAGTGTTGAAAACGACGCTTGAAGCATGTTCGAATTTACGCGCCTGTTATGTGATGCGGATGATTGACGCGTGGCGCGGTAGTGGCGAAATTGGAATGCAAAAAGGGGGAACTACCTATGTCCGTCCGTCATTGTTCTCGCGTTCGTTTTTATTGTCACGCGATGGTCGCAATCTTTCTATTGTACGCGTAGAGAAAAATTTTAAATAATAATAACTATATTTACTCAATATTAACCACCGATTATTCTATAGCCCCTTTTTATTAGATTTTATTTTTAAAACAATTAATAACAAAATCAAATATTTTACAAAATTGAATTCTGGGGACGCATATGGGGTTGCTGACGCCTTTGAATCTACGATTCTCCACATGCCGTTCTTTCTTATTCCAAACGAGACATCAGGGACATATCTAAAAATATCGCAACAATTACTAGAAAGTACAACTTAAAATTAAGTTATCGGTTAACGAATTCCTTGAATAAATTCATTAGAACTGACAAAGATCTATTAGATCCAATGATACGCCCGGAAGTGGTTTATAAGATCAATTGCAAGGATTGCGAGACTATCTATGTTGGACAAATCAAATGACAACTTAAAACGAGAATAA
Source organism: Pogonomyrmex californicus (assembly GCA_024349325.1). Lineage (NCBI taxonomy): Eukaryota > Metazoa > Arthropoda > Insecta > Hymenoptera > Formicidae > Pogonomyrmex > Pogonomyrmex californicus. Next base: position 902,640 of record JAECZD010000025.1, read on the forward strand.
ACGAGCATATTCTTGACATCAAAAAAGTTAGTGGCTCCCCATCTGTGGTTTCGATTCACAGAATGAATTTTAAACATGAGTTTGATTGGGATACTATTAAGATTCTAGATAAAGAACCGTCATGTAACAAAAGGATTGTTTTTAAAATGATTCACATTAAAAAACAGTCTCAGGGAATTAATAAACAATGTGACACAGATCTGTTACCCGATTGCTACTTTCCCATCTTCAACCTATCCCCAGCTTCCAATCATACTGTCTCCCTTCCACAGAATTTCCCCTCCTAAACTGAAAATTTCGATCTTTCTTAACGACGATAATTTTGTTTGACACATTCATGAGTTTCTTTCTGAGACCAACTATTCGTAGTGCTGATCCGATTTGTGGACTGTCTCCAAGATATCTGCATGGTTTATCTATCTCACAACATCGAGACTTATTTAAGACCGATTCCATTTTTTACATTTTAACTTCTTAAATATATTAATTGGCATTGTGGTCAATACATTTTCTTCACACCTAAGAGAGCGCATCTCTCACTTAATGACATTTCCACGCTCATTGGCATTATACATTGGGAATTGTCCACGCCGTTTGAACATGGAATATGCGTTGAAAATTAAAAAAAGAGCGAGATTGATGGCAATTAGAGGTGAAGCGATTACACGTATCTCGAATTACAATAATATGCAAAATGAGAATATCCGCGAGTCTATACAAAATTACATATTGGGCACTATATTTGCCCGCACACCAGCCGGTGGTTGCCTAACACAATCAGGCGTCTCATAGTTTTAAGTTCAGGTCGCCTCATAGTTTTAAGTTCTTAACCGTTTGTTCTTGACATTCTTTTTACAACTATTATTTCGTTAATTGTCTTTATGTCTTATCATCGCATTGTATTACCGCACTGAAGAGGATTTAATATAAGATTGAAACGACGTTTGTGCTTTTACTTTTTTTTTTGAATTTTTATTTTTATTTTATTTTTATTTTTAATTTTTGTTTTCATTAGTCATATACTGAATTTTAGTTTTACCATCAACGAAATTATTCTTGTGTTTTTTACTTTTAATTTTATTTTCATTTTCCATGTATTTGGTTTTATCACCGACGAATTATATACGTTTTACACATTTATCTTTTCCGCTTTTATGCTCCTGATTGCTCAATGTTTTAATGTTAGAAGCGTCTGACCATTACGCTTTTTACTTGAATTCTGCGGCTCCCTTTTTTGGGCATGAATGCTTTTGGAAATTAATTATTTATTATTAAAACTCTAAATTCAAATTATTTAGTTGCAACACTATTGGCTGCGATTAACTAGTACGCTACGCTCTTGTCAGCGACCGAATTTGAATTTAGAATTATTTTCTTGATTTCAATTAAAAAATATTTAAGAAAGAAGAATAAGATTTCAATTGTACCATTTGTTTGAATTTAAAATTACCTTTATTAAGTTAAGGAAGTTTTTAACTTAGATAGATTTAAATTCTCCTGAGAGAATTATTACAAACAGCAATTTGTTATACATTTAAATATTCGACCTTAAAGTTTACTATACAATGATAATGATAATAATTACGCCCGACTTTTAACTGACTTTTAACAATAACTGCATTCCAAAACAAGAATAAAACTTTAATTGGAACTTTAACAAAAAAACTCTCTAGCGCTTTCTCCGCACGCATATTTATAGGTGAAAACGGTCAGAACCTTCCGCGCGAGCTTCTCACCACTTCCTACTTCTGAACGCATAATTAAAAGGGGGGGAAGGTTTTTTTGAGAGGTGTCATCCGAATCCTCATTGGCAACAGGCATAGCCTGGCACCAACAGGAATTCAATCAATAAATCAATATTTTTATCATACAACACGCATTCTTTCATTTAAAGTTGTAAGATTTAGGTAGCCGTGACACCTCCCGCCTTAAGTCATACATAGTACCTTGTGTTATTAGGTATGAATAATACTAATAATAGTTAATCCTGGTACAAAATTTTCTTATTTCTACGAAAAAATTAGCTATTATTATTATTATTATTATGTATTTTGTTTTATTATTATTATTGATTTATTTATTATTTTTTTATTTTTATTTTTTATTATTATTTTAATTTTTTTAAATGAATATGTTTGAATATATTTATTAGTTATGAATATATTTATAATATATATTAATTATACTGTAACGGAGCGCATCCCTCGGCTCCGTTCCTCTTCCAACTTTTCCCCGATCAACCATCCGTCGAGGACTGCCAACCAACAAGCGGAATGCGGCAGTGGCCGCAAAAGACATTTATGCCTCTTTTTTAATCGTATACAAAGTCGCGAACTCCGAAGCATCGGAGAATATAGCGAGGGAATACCGTGTAAACACGACTGTGTTCCTGTATTCCCCCCGTGTCGCCCCACACGCTGCGCCAGTAAGCGCTAATGCGCCCCGCGCCGCACCAGCCACGCAAATGAGCGAGCGTCCCGCATCCCGCATCGCGCCACGACCGCGTCTACAAGCGCGTAACTGACTCTGCGCCGCGCCGTTACCTTATCACTAAACTCCTCTTCCTACTCTTCCACATCCCCGCTCCGATTCCTTATCATCCCAAAAAATCAATTACATTCGATCTTTTTTCTCCGCTCCTGTGGAGAGGGATGCTACCCCCGAGATCGACCAATCCGACCGATCCGACCGAAAAATACCGAAAAATACCGTCGATCTTAGGTATAAAATGGCATTGCTCTCCACAGAAAATCATCCTGTTTCACGCTCGCCTTCTAAGAGCACGTCTCGAGGAAAGCGAGTATCCGAACCAATTCTGGTAGCAAGCCTAAGATCTATTGGGGCCTTCCCCAACGCATCAAGTTCGCTTGGTCTGGTCGAAACCGTTTCTAACACCTTGCACGGCAAGCCGAGAGCTGCTGGGGTCTCCCCAGCACATCAAGTCCGCTCCGCCGATCCGTTTCCGAATTCCGTCGCTGTGTATCGGGGTGCCCCCCGATATCACCACATTCCCGTCCGATCGATTCCGAGCACCGAGGTACACGCGGGTAGGCCGAACACACTCGACCAAGACACCGATGCTTTCCACCACAACTGGGGCTCTCCCCGGCTAGTTCACTCGACATCCGCTGTCAAGAGGCACCCCCCTCTCCCTCCCAGCTCTCGGCAGGGAATGGGCCTATCCGTTCTCCGATCTGAACGGTCAGAAAATCCTCTCGGAAATTCCACCCTCGCGACTAACGCCCGCGCTTCAAATACGCGTACCCGATTTATTAGGTGTACAAAAAAGTTCTGAGCTTTTTTTTGTAAAATTCAATCTTTATTCAAAAACAAACAAAAAAATATTAATCAGCGAAATATTCCCCGTTTGCATCAATGATCTTTTGCCATCTTTCGGGTAGCTTGCAAATTCCTTGACGATAGAAGCTCACCGGCTTCGAAGCGATAAAGTCATCAATGCATTTTCGTATCTCTTCAAATCTCATAAAATATGTATCAGCCAAATGAAGCTGCAGCGACCGGAATAGGTAGTAATCGGAAGGCGCCATGTCTGGGCTATACGCCGCGTGCGGGAGAAGTTCCCAGCCTAACGCAAAGATATGGTCCTGAGTCGCTTTCGCAACATGTGGTCGAGCATTGTCATGAAGCAAGATCACTTTACGACGTCCTTGGCCAGTAAATGGCCTCTTTTCTTCTAATGCATCGCTCAAATTGGTCAATTGTTGTTGGTAGCGGTCTGCCGTGATTGTTTCACCCGGTTGTAACAACTCGTAATACAACACACCTTTCCAGTCCCACCAGATACAGAGCAAAACCTTCTTGGCATGGATATTGGGCTTTGGCGTCGATGTCGAAGGTTGACCAGGGTCAATCCATGATTTTCTACGTTTAGGGTTATCATAAAGAATTCACTTTTCATCGCCTGTAATAATTTTGTGCAGAAAATCTTTTTTCCGGAACTTTGAAAGCAAAGTGAGTGCAGTGTCACGCCGACGATTTTTGTTGTCTTCGGACAATTCATGCGGAACCCATCTGCCTTCCTTCTGAATCTTTCCCATCGTATGTAAACGTACGGAAATGGTTTGCTGCCTAACGCCAAGCTGTTCTGCAAACTCCTTTTCAGTTTGCGCAGAGTTTATATTCAGCAGTGCTTACAATTCGTCTATTTCAATTTTTTGAGGGCGTCCAGCACGCGGTTCATCTTCAAGACTGAAATCTCCTTGGCGAAATTTTTGATACCATCTTTTACATGTAGTATGACTTACAGCGTTCTTTCCATATACAGCACAAATCATTGCAGTGGCTTCAGCAGCATTTTTCTTCAGATGAAACGCGAATTGGATGAAAAATCGAATATGCTCTTTTGTTATTGCCATCATGAACACTATTAATTTTTGAGGTTATGTGCATCAAACGCCAAAACGTATGGCATTTTAGAAAGCCAAATGTCAACGCTTTAAAACCGCAAAAGGACGGGAAGATATATAAAATTTAAATTGTTATTTTGGTTGTATGAAATCTAAAGCTCAGAACTTTTTTGTACACCTAATAAATCGCCCGAAAATTAAAGGTCCGCGACAACACGTGCAACACCGTCGCCCGCCGCACGCGCCCCGCGTCACCAAGTCCGCGTAGCGATCTAAGTATCGCACCGACCGCCGAAGCGATATCTCAGTTATATAAAAACTTGTAAACACGCACCAAGCACTATCTCGCCCATTCACGGCAACTTCTATTCCACTCTTTCGGCGATTCGTGCATTTCCATCCGGCACTATATTATTGTTATTCATTTCGTTATTTTAATAAACGATTATTATAATATATTTTCGCTTACAATCTAATTCGCATCTCTTCCAAAACTCTGTCTCCAATGTCCTCGCTTCCCCACCTGGTAACCGACTGACCACTATCCGCGCGGGAAAGCGAGACTGTTTTAATACTAATTATTTCTATTATGTTAACAAATGCGAAATATGCAAAATATGTGAAATATGCTCCACTTTTTTCTTTTTCCTTTTTTTTTGGACGAATTAAAATGTATTTTTAAATTTACCTGATTTACTTTTTGTAAAGTAATTTATTACTATTATACTATTTTTAATACTTCGCTCTTTCTCAGCAGCTCTTTCTCTTTGCACGGCTGAACTTCGACTGATTATTAATTAACTCTACTATAAGAATTTACTCCTGAGTGTTATCTTAGTTTGCTTGATACATGTTTTGACCAATCGATATAGGGCTCGCCTTTCGTGCTGTCCTTCGCTATATCTTCTTCCTATTACAATCGCGGGTATAGGTTTTAAGCTTCATTATGGATTAAAAGTTTAACTTGAATTTTCAATTTCATTTTCTATTTCGATTTGTGTTTATTGTTGTGTAGGTATTTGTGTTATTTCTTGTTGTACATTCGTTTGTTGATGTCCTTCTTCTAATCTTTTTTCTTCTGATTTTCTTTCTTCTTGAGGTTTTCGTTTGGCCAGATGTAATAATAAATTTATAACTGAGTCTCAAAACGCTCCGATGAGATATACTGACCAACCATAAATTGTGTGAAGTGCAAGCCATGAATTAGAGTGTTTATTATTAGCTTGATTATTCTTATGCAGAAATATAGTCCATATAGTCCTGCACTTGCATTGCCAATAGACAGAAATGTTCTCCAAATTTTCTTCCATGCAAATTCAGTAATTTTATATAAGAATTTTCGTCGAGAGAGTGATATTCCTTGAGATAAGGTTGGTTTTCCTATTACATCACAAGTCATTGTGTTTAAAATTCCGCTAGAAACATGATATGATAAATATCGTGTATATAATAATTTTCGAGTTCGCTGTTTGTATGTATACCGCTTGCTGCCAATGATCCAGGATTATTGTATTGTCAAATTGGTTTTGTCATCGGTGTCAGTTTTAATGGAGATTTGCTGTATTCCAGAATTGATGTAATTTTATACCATCTGTCGTTTAAATAATACATTGTTGGAATTATTCTGCTGCAAGTGATTTGTGTTCCGGTTTTGAAAAGAATATGGATTCGTGATGCTAAAGAGTACGTTTCATTTCCTTTTAATACTGGTAATTGTTAATAACATTCCTTCATATGATGAATTTTAACTTCGAGTAGAGTACATTTGATTATGCGGACGACTTCTCCTGATATTACTGCCATATATCCAGGTTCTTTTATAATTTGATATGCAAAATCATCTGGAGAATGTGTGGCTATGCTGAGCGCTATTTTTCATAATTTGTTGTTCCAAATTGCACCGTTGTTTAAGTACATCTGTGTATAAATGATTCATTGTGTTCGTATGTGTCACTTTCTACACAAATAAATTTTGAATTTACATAAGCAAAAATATCTAAATTTTCAACTGATAATTTTCGTTTATGAATAAAAGTTCCTTCATTTTTAATTTCAAGAATTAATAATTTTGGATGTTCTGTTTTTATTAAAGTATATCCACAAAGAAACTTTTCTCTAGTTTGAATAATTGCAAAAGTTATATCTTGAGTTGACAAGGAATAAATTATTTGTAATTTTTCATTTATGTTACTAATCATTTTGTTTGTTTTTCTTTCATATACATCATGATAATTACATTTACAAAAATTTGTTGAGATGATTTCTTAAAAAGTAAATCTACCCTCGATATGCAATTTTCATCTGAATATTGACAAATTGTTCCTGTTTTTAAATGAATTTAATTTATTTCAATATTTATTACAGCTTGATATAAAAATAAACTTATAGTCATTATTCCTTGTACAACTACATCTTGTCAAGTTCCATATGAATCTAAATATTGTGTTCCTAAGCATTTTCCATCGGTTGTTACAAATCTAGCAAAAATAATTGGTCGTGAAATTGTATAATTTACTTTTAATCCGTTAATTATGTTATTTACGTTTACAGTTAATGTTCCGGTTTTATGCATGCTTTTGCATTGGTTGAATGTTGTGTCGATTATATATTCTGCTTACGCATTTTGTACAGTTGATATATGTGAATACATGCCGCAATAATAAATTGTTCGCAAAATTGAAACTTTACATTGTATAATATTGATAGATTCAAATTTCGACAATTGCAATAATTGGATTTTAGTTTCTTGTACTTGTGATTCGATTAATTGTACTTGTGGTGTTCGATTAATGGTATATTATTTTCTTCTGTATCCAATAAAGATAAAGACAATGTTGTGACGTTCGAGTTGGACGTTTCGCAGTCAAAGCCGATAATTCTATAGCTTTCTTCTAACAAGATATTTTGGATGAAAATTAAGAGGAAGATTTTCATTTTCAGATGACCTAGTATACTTACTCATAGGTCGGTTCTAACCCAGGGGCTCCGAGTGGGGTGCGGGTATGCGGAGTAACTCGGTGACGCGGGAGTAAAGGAGAGGAGGTAACTGGTAGGCATGGGGAAGAGGGAATGCTTTGTCGATGGTCCTTTGGAATATACTTTCGAGAGGGGAGGGGAAAGGAGAGGAGGGTCTTTTTTTGTCTAGGAAGAATTGCTAGAAAAGATGTTTTTTGTAGAAATTGACGTAGGAAAAGAAAGGAAAAAAAAAGCGCCAATACTCCGGCTGTTATAAACAAATGTACGTATCGCAACGTGTTAATTTCGAACAATCTCGAAAAATTCAATGATATTATTATATTCAATGAAAATAATGTATTAGTCGGTAAATGGACACTTCTCCTCTCTTAATTTTTTTTCTTTTTGTTTTTTTTTAGTAATAAATACTAAAACATGCTCATTTTTATTTGGCCAAGTCCAAGTTCTCACGTAGGAAGCAATAAATTTTGGCGGCGACGTGGAAAATGGGAAACTATAAAAAATGAATTATAGAAAATGAAATTAATTCATTAAGAAAAAAAGAGATATTGTATATTATTTAAATATCTTATCATAACCGGAATATTATTTTATTTTAAGATGGAAAATAGGTTTGTTTTGATTGAAATCATATTTTTAAGCGTAAAAACGTTTTTATTCACATTTTTGTTACATCGTCTTTTTTTCATACATATTAAAAACTAAAGTTAACAGTTCGCAATCGACGAGTTGATGCCTATCGAAGATATCGCGTATCACGTATAGTACCTCTTCGGGATTTGTTATAATAGACGCAATGTTGGAGAATCGCGTACTTTTCATCGACGAGTCTGTCTAGTTGATTGAACGTTACATCAATACATTCGGCGAGATTAAACATACGACGTAGCATCGATTCGACCATCATAATGCGTACGTTTGAAGATTCAAAACGTACGAGTGTAACGTCGTTCATCATGCAAACTCGGACCGTTAATGGTCCGACGCTTATAAAATTGTCTTTGTAATTATTTCGTAGCAATTTGTAGATATTCCATTGAAGCTCATGGAGTCCTTTCCATGTTTCGAGAGATCAGTTCCTCGATGATCTCCTAGGACGATTTCCACGTAGCTCGGTGGACCAACATTGATTTCAATTTCTAGAAACTTGAAGCCCGTAGCCATCTGCTCAGTAAGCACACCGCGCGAGGCTCCATCGAAATGCTGTGTAACAGAAATTAAGTACATAATATTAATTAATGTAATGTTGCAAAAAGAAAAAAAAAAGATGTCGAACTTACACGTTACGTTTCTTCTTCGTTTCACCATTGTACAATGCGCTGCTTCCTTTGGCGGAGTACATTGCGTGTGGATCATTCGTACAAACGAATGACGGAGGACTGATCGCACTCGTATAAATTTTGACACGACAGAGCGTTAATCCATCCCTCTTTTGAAAGATGGAGTGGACAAAAAATCCAATGACCTCGCTGAACAGCAATACTCTATTATGGTAGTATCTCGTGAACAGGCATATTACAGTGGCCAAGAAAAAGACAAAAGATCGTACAATTGCAGATAGCATATCGGGAACGAGTTTACTGTTATAGTGACCATAAACAGAAAGAAAACAAAGGATTGCATTTTCAATTAATTATAAAATTTTTATTTCAAGAAAAAACCTAATCAGTTATAAAAAAATATGTAAAGTGCCATTTAAAAAAGAAAATGTGAATAAAAAATTTCATGCTTAAATCATAACGCAATTTCTTTGTCATCGATGAGTCGATCGAACGTTACATTGAAAAAATGTATAGGATCGTTGGAATATTAAGTAATCATCAACGTAATAGCGGGGAAAAGGAATAAAAGAAAATATATATATATATATATATATATATATATATATATATTATATATGTTTATTTAAGGTTATCTGCTCACCAATTAAACAATTTAAATACATTTTGTAACGCGCAATTAGTATAGTGATATCCACATTGTATAGAATTATCAGCATCTAGATTGTTCAAAGAATCTACGTCTTCCTAATCCGCATCCAGGCGCTCTCGCTCATCGTCCAGAAGCAAATTCCGCATTTTCATTTTTCGTGTCCCTTGACAGCATCATCATCGTCGTCGTCGTCGTCATCTTCTTTCGTACCATGTACAGCTTTCGTAATCAAACTCTTAGCTTTGCTGTACGGAATCGTTCCGTCGTTCCATCGCAGTCTATGGTGATGACGTATCACCCAGCGTGCGCGAGACTTGTCAGGTACTTGTGCGGTACTTAACAGGAAATGCCACGGTATAGGGCTTGCGAAAATGTAATGAGAGAGAACGGTCCATTCTTTAAGAACAGCAAACTCTTTTACGACAAACTGTCCAACGAGGAAATCTTGTAGGTCTACGAATGTTGGCACAGACATGACTGTTGTCGAGAAGAAGATTGCGGTCGATTTCGATGTATCGAAGATTTTATTGTCTCTCTATCTCATATACCAGCGATACTCTTAGGTCATCTTGTATACAACATTGGTCAACGGGTTGTACTGAATCATGCGATCGTGTATAATGAGACAGTATTCATCAATACGTTCTCCTTAGTTCTCTCAAATTCCAATCTCACGTCCACGGTTACGCTCTTGATTGATTCGTTTTGTCAAGAACAATCAATGATTACGAATGGATCGTTACGTAAAAAAGACGTGAGGGTACGACTTGGCTCGAGATATTCGTATCTGTAGTAATCCTTGCAGAAACGCGCGTATGTATCGCGTATGTAGTAGGTAAACAAGGGGGGCTCTAACCCCCTCGGAGCGTCAAGGGGGGAGGAGCGGAGGGGGGGTCGTAGAATCCGCAGGGGGTTCGTATCCGGAGGAAGGTTTTCTTTCCTCAGGGGGTTCGTATCCGGGGGAGAGAAGGTGGATCCCTCTGGCGGTCGTCGAGGTAGGTTTATCCTCCTCGGTCAATAAGGCGGGATCCCTCTGGCGGTCGTCGAGGTAGGTTTATTCTCCTCGGTCGGTAAGGCGGTCGCGGGGTTTTCCCGGGTCGGTTTCCCCCGTCTTCGATGCCGCCCTAGCATTTTTTTCCGCGCAGTCTAGCGCCTTTCGCGTGACCCCGGGCGCGTCTTCGACGCCGCCCTAGCGTTTTTTTTCCGCGCGGTCTAGCGCTTTCCGCGTAACCCCCGGGCGCGTCTTCGACGCCGCCCTAGCGTTTTCCGCGCGGTCTAGTGCTTTCCGCGTAACCTCGGGCGCGTCTTCGACGCCGCCCTAGCGTTTTCCGCGGGGGATCTAGCGCGTCCTGTTTCGCGAGGATGCCGCGGTTTGTTACGTCGCCTTAGCGTCTTCCGCGGGGTGTGACGCTTCCCGCATCTGGGCGTTTTCCGCAGGGTCTAGCGCGTCCTGTTTTGCAGGATGCTGCGGTTTGTTACGTCGCCTTAGGCGTGTCCGTGTCTAGACGTTGTTTGCAGGATGCTGCGGTTTGTTACGTCGCCTTAGGCGTGTTTCATGTCTAGACGTCGTCTATGAGGATATAGCGCGTGCCGCTTGGCCTGTTTTGTAGAACGTTGCGGTTTGACGCGTTGTCGAGGTGATTCTTTTGAGCGATACTTGTCGCTGTGTTTACGATGACGAAAACCGTTAAAGTAGCGAGTCGGTACCAGCTATGCGAGACACGAATGATCGATGACGATGAGATGTGTTGGTTCCATTTGCTGGATGACCTAACATCTTCTCCATTGCGAAACGTGACGGCGTATCCATCGGTCAATGTGACGGAGTACGTCGTGAGAGGACAATACATTCCGATTTCTAATCAATTAAAGAGGCGCGGTTGTCGATTTCCGCCTCAGCGTGAGATTTCACCTAAAAAGGTAATAGAGGCGTGTGTATATCATCACTATCGAGGGATGGCATATAATCTTTTACTGGAGGTACTCTACGAAAAGAAGAAGCCGATCGAGATTAGCAGACGACAGGAGTACATAGTGAACTTTCATGAAAGTGGCTATTACGATGTATTTAACGACAACGATGACAACGAAATGTTTTTTTGCGCTCATCGCAAGTATTGGAGGAAAAGCGGTACCGTTTCGTCAGCCGCGTACGAGGAGGAGAGAAAAAGAAGAGAGCGCGTTGGCAACAATTAGCGCAACTAAGTGTGCGTGCATATAATTATGTACTATAATCGTAATATAACTATGGATTGTAGATATGAATATGTATGAGAATAAGACTAACCGCGAGAGACGGAGTTTTTTTTCCTCGTTCGTTTGCGTATCGCGGGGACGAGAAGCGGATCGGCGACGCGCCGGGAGTCTTCAATTAGCGATACCGAGGATGACGTTATATTATCGGGAACATATGAGAGACGAGAGGTGGGGGTCGCGCGAGGAGAAAATCGTCGTACGAGTGTTAATAATGAGAGATTCAATGTGCGATATCAAGGGCAACGGTATCGGGAATGTATGAGAGATGGAGGTCGCACGAGGAGGGAATAGTCGTAGGAGTGTTAATAATGACGAGAGAATATTTTATTACTTTATTGTTGTATTATTTTATCAGGAACGTAAAAAGAGGAAAGAGCTATTTGTAGGATGTTGCGGTTAGGCGCGTTCTGTGTCTAGGCGTTTTCTGCGGGGATCTAGCGCATCCTGTTTTCGCGGCAACGGGAAGGCGCGCGTTCTGATTATGTAGGATGCCGCGCGTTTTGTCATTTCGGAATGTCGCGGTTGTCGCGATTTGACGCGTTTTCGACGCTGCCTCGGAGTATATATCTAGTCATGAGAGGCAGTTGTTTTGTTATTAAAAACGTGGTATATGGAAGAAGTCGCACTTAACGGTGGTTCGTCTTCGAGCGAGAGCGACGATCCGCTTTTACGCGCGTTCGATCGTAACGTGACGCATCGCGATCTCGACGACGATCGTTGCGAGTTGATTATCGAGAGTGACGATAGTTTAGAGTGTTACGAGACTATCGCGCCTGACAACGACGAGGAGTGGATCGTAGCGAGAGAAGATGTTCGCTGGAACGTGGCCACGTATCACTTGCGACGGGAGATCGGAGAGTCCGCGAGAGAAACTGTGGATCGAAACGTTGCTCGCTCTGAGCGACAGAGCGGTGATCTACGAGAGAACAGCGAGAGAGAGAAAAGTTCGAGACGTTAAATTCGTCATTCCTACGGATGGTTGGGGTAACACTGTGTGGGAAGTTGCAATATGGAGAAGAGTCGCGATCTTTTCGAACGCGCGGCGGGGGTTGAAGGGGTGTGCGCCTATCGCATTTGGGAACGGGAGTGTATCGAGTGTCTCGAGGTCTTGAGAGATAGATGTGAGAATAGAGTCGATCCTACGATTACCGGAACGATAAATTCTCTGGTCTCTCGAGTAGCGCAGTTGCAGGGTGCGAGATTCGCTTTGAGTCGACGTTTTGGTTACTTGGATGCAGGATACGACGGTTCGAAGGGATTCGAATGGGTGGATATCGAGATGGCTTTCGCGAATCACGTACGAACGGGTGCTGTGATAAACATCGAATACATCGAACCCCGACGGTTTCTCGAGGACGCGAGGGCCACGGTGCTCGAGCGAGTGCGAGTCGATCTCGATATACACGCGTGTTTAAAGGTCAACACCGTGTTTCACGGGGAGTCCGTCGCGAATAATAAGAGCGCTGTTAAGAGCATTCGCATGAGGAATTGTCAGCTATTCGGTATGTCCGATCTACGAGAATGGTACGACGGAGACGTTATGAATGTTGTTTTGACGTCGCTGGAGGAATTTCAGGAACGCGATAGCGGTTGGGCGTTATTTCGGATATTAAATTTGATGATCAATGTAAACAAGTGTAATCCTATGCACGCTGGATGTTGGATGTCACTTCCTCCGAAGATAAGATATAAGAGAGCCGTGATTAACGTACGTTCAAACGACAACGCGTGTTTCGCGTGGGCGGTGATGGTCGCTCTATATCTCGTTGATCTACACTCGAACAGACCGTCGTCGTATCCTCACTATTCGTTGGTGCTGAATTTCGATGGTATCGACTTTCCTATGACACTACGAAACATCGCTAGATTCGAACGTCTTAACGATTTGTCTATCAAAGTATTTGCCATTCGAGAAAAAAGGGGGAGGAACGGTATCATGATCGTTCCTTTGTCGCTCACGGGGAACAAGAAGTCTACGCACGTAAATTTGCTCTATCTGTCGAACGAGCGGCGCGGCGATCATTTCGTATGGATAAAGCACTTGTCTCGACTGTTAACGTCGCAAATAAACAAGCATAAGGAAAAAAAATATATATGCGACCGGTAAGCGTAAGAGAGATTATGCTTGTCGCGAGATAAATTTTGTATTAATTATAAATTGTATTTTTCAGATGTCTACATTACTCGGACAAGAAATTAGTCGCGCATAGCGTCAAGTGCGGAAGAGCGAACGACTGCGCCGTTATTCTTCCGAACGACAAGTTGCTCTCTTTCACAATCACGACAGAAAGGCGAGACTACGATTTGTTGTGTATGCAGATCTGGAGTGCGTTTTAGAAAAGGGAGATCAACGGTTCACTGGAAATCTCGACGATAGATTCGCCTATCAACACCACAAGGCGTTTAGCGTGGGATATTATTTGCGTAGCACGTACAATGGAATCGTATCCGCGTATAGATCTCGCCGAGGCGACGACTGCGTCTCGTGGTTCGTCGAGGAGCTGCACGCTCTCGCGTGTCGCGTGAAGAAGGTTCTGTGCGCGAGCGTACCGATGTCGGAGCTCACGCCGAACGAGAGGAGCGCTTTTCAAAAGGCGACAAATTGTCACGTGTGCGGAAGGAGCTTTGGGTCGTACGATATTCGCGTGCGCGATCACTGTCATCTTATCGGACGGTACAGAGGACCCGCGCAGGCGAGCTGCAATTTGAACTATCAGAACGCGTTATTCCCGTTTTTTTTCATAATCTATCCGGTTACGATGCACATTTCATTATCAAGGATATAGCGAACGCTTTCGAGAGTAGAGTGGATTTGTTACCGTTGACTAAGGAGAATTACATAGCATTTTCGAAAATCGTCAACGATTCGGCGTACGGAAAATGGAAAACTTGTGTTAAGCTACGTTTTGTGGATTCGTTTAAGTTTCTCAATACTAGTTTAGAAAAAGTAGCTTTGTATCTAGATCGGGAAAAATTGAGGATCTCGCGATTCGAATTTTCTGATCTCGTCGCGGAGGATTTCGAGTTGCTCACGCGCGTATTTCAAGGGCGTATTTCCGTACGAGTACATCGATAGCGTTGATAAACTGTTAGTGACCGAGTTACCGCCGATCGAAGCCTTTCACAGTTCTTTAATTGGCGAAACTGTGAGCGTTAGCGATTAAGAACACGCGTGAAGGATATGGAAGCGTTTTCACGTGAGAACTCTCGGCGAATACAGCCATCTATATTTGAAAACGGATGTGCTTCTCTTGGCGGATGTTTTTGAAAATTTTCGAGATACTTGTATGGAAAGTTACGATTTTGATCCAGCGCATTATTTCACATGACCGGAATATACGTGGGACGCTATGTTGAAATACATGAACGTTCGATTCGATCTGCTTACCGATATCGATATGGTGATGTTCGTAGAGCGCGGTATACGCGGCGGTTTGAGCCAATGCTCGAACAGATACGCGCGAGCTAATAACCAATATGAATCGTCATATGACTCGTCTCAACCGTCGTCGTATCTCATGTACTACAATGTGACAATCTCTACGGCTGGGCCATGTGCAAACCTTTACCGTATGCGGAATTTCGATGGGTCGAGAATGTCGAGAGTCTGGACGTTATGTCCGTGGCACCTGATTCCGATATCGGTTATATTCTAGAAGTCGATCTCGAGTATCTGCGATATCTTCACGATGACCACGCGGATCTTTCGTTCTGCCCGACGCGCGAGAGACCGCCGGGAAATTGAAACGAAAAGTTACTCGCCACGCTCTACGACAAGTCACGTTACGCATTATCGCAATCTTCAGCAGTGCGTGCGATACGGTTTACGCGTGACGAAGATCTTTCGCGCGTTGCGGTTCGCGCAGTCTCCTTGGCTGCGCGCGTACATCGAGCTCAATACGAAACGGAGAACTTGCGTGAGCAACGAGTTCGAGAGAAATCTGTATAAGCTGATGAACAACGCGGTTTTCGGCAAAACAATGGAGAACGTGCGCAATTATGTAGACGTGAGACTCGTGACGCGTTGGGACGGAAGATATGGCGCCGATCGCGAAACCGAATTTTCACAGTAGGAGCGTCTTCGACAAAAATCTCATGGCTATCGAGTTGCGCAAACTCGGTTCAGTTTAACAAATCAATCTACGTCGGTATGTGCATTCTAGAGATATCCCAGATGCGATTGTACGATTTTCATTACGATTATATGATGCCGCTCTATCGCTCTAAATGCAAAATCATGTACACGGATACCGATAGCTTGATATATTTTCTGGAATGTCGATACGTTTACGAGAATATGAAGCAAGGTATCGCGAGATTCGACACCAGCAATTACCCCGACGACAACGCGTATGATATACCGCGCGCGAATAAGAAGGTTCTCGGTTTGATGAAAGACGAGAACAACGGAGCGATCATGACGGAGTTCATGGGACTCAGGGCGAAGATGTACGCTCTGAGAGTTTTGGGAAAGAGCGATACGAAGAGAATAAAAGGTGTCAAGAGGAGTACCGTCGCGAAAACGATAACGTTCGAGGATTTCGCGCGTTGCTTGAACGAATCGTCGCAGCAATCGAGACGTCAGGCGTGCATACGCTCGATGCTGCATGAGGTTTACACCGTGTCCGAACTAAAACTAGCTTTGAGTCCTCATGACAACAAGCGATACTTAATATCCGACTCCATCAATACATTACCGTGGAGTCATTATAAGATACCGTTATTAGATATTAATGTAGCATAAAACTTTTACCAATGTAGAATAAGTAATCGTTTTACTTTATACTCTTTATTCATTACAATATAGCCGTTTTATGAATCCAAGAGTTATGTGTATTATCCATTCCTAACCATTTGACGAAAACTCTATCCTTTCTACGTAGCACTTTATCTACGAAATAGATATCGGAATTGGAAACTCGCAGTAACTCGTGTTCGTAAAACCCTCCGGCTATTGGCTCTTTACGATAGTCTTTCAACAGATACGGGATTTGTGCGTTGCACCTTAGCGATTCGAAAAATCTCGGTCGTCTAGTTAGGCGTATATCCCTTCTCGAAAATCGTTTTGAACTTGCTGACGCGTACCGGATCGTTCACCTTGAATCTTGCGAGCGTGCGATCTTCAAATGACTGTACCGTGGAAAGGAGTCTCTTGGCAATGGCGGGAGTTACGTCCGCCGATCGCATTCCGATCGTTCGATGCGCGCGGTTGTTATACTCCGAGATTAAACGCGGTAGAGCGTCAAGCCATCTGTACGATCCGTTGAGCGTGAAGAGCTTCCACATGTTGTTCTTGAGCGTGCGATTAAATCGCTCCACAACCGCCGCCTTCATCACCGAGTACATCGAGTAGTGACGTATATCATATCTATCAGTAACCGTTTTTACGGAGGCGTTGTAGAACTCCTTGCCCTTGTCCGTTTGTAGATTTCGCGGATGTCGAGCGTCGTCGCGAAATATCTTGGATAACGCCGCGGCTACCTCGCTTCCGCTCTTGCTCTTCAGCGGCACCGCCCACGCGTACTTGCTCAACACGTCGATGACCGTCATCACGTAATTGTAGCCTTTGTTTCGTTGCGCGTACGGACGTATCTCGACAACATCGGCCTGCCACAGGTCGTCGTAACCACACACTACGACGCGATGACGCGGGAAGTTTCTTCGCGCGGGCGCGTGAAGCTCCTCGACGAGTCTCCTCTTCTCGACGCTCATCGCTGATTTACGAAGAGGCGCGATTCGCGTTGGTTTTATTCGTGCTCGTCGCTTCGCGCGTTCGCTCCTGTTCCTCGTTCCAAACATTAATCGCGTGTTTCATGGTATTTGGAATATCCATTTTTAGTGCGACTAGTAATTCGTTTATCGTTTCTCTAGTCTATTTTATCCACGTTCAACGAGGCCAGCGTCTTGTCTAGCGTCTGTCTCGTTACCACTTTATCCGTCAGTTCTCTCGCGATCCTCGTCAAATCTGTCACGCTACGCGAGAGATTCTCCACGTTCGTCGATATTCTCTCGCGGCTCGTCGACGACGCGTCGAGCTCGTTTCGCAGGGATTTCTCTGCGTTCGTTTCTCCTGAGTGTCGCCGAGTGTCTCAACGGTCTTTCGGATCTCGCTCGAGTCTCTAGCTCGCAGTTTGTCCTGTTTTTCCCCCGTTCGTCCCAGCGCACATTGAAACATGGACAGATCTTTAATTCATTGGTTGTTTCGTTTATCGAGCGCTTGTTCCATTTCCCTTATTCGTTTATCGAGATCAACGAGCGAGGCCTTCCTCCTCTCTTCGATCTGTCGCAGTGATTCCTCTAGATTTCGCGTTCGTTTCTCCTGAGCGTCACCGAGCATCTCGATGACCCTTCGGATGTCGCTCAAATCTTTCTCTCGCGATTCGTCCCGTTTCTCGAGATCTCGTTCTATCGCGTCTCTCGTCTCCTCTATTCGTTTGTCGTGATCGACGAGCGAGGTCTCTCTTCTTCTCGAGGTGTCGCAGAACGTCCACTTCGGTTCTTACGTTGTAATACTGTAGGAGAATATTCCGAATTCGCTTGTTCATATCTTCCAGCTGTTTTCGTAGCTCGTTTGTTAGAACGTTCGACTCCTCGCTCCTTACGCAAAGCGCGTCGTCGACGTAACCCTTGGTCGTCGCGTCGGCATATTCAAACGTATCTTGAGTCTGTTGATGTCGTAGTCGTCCGGATTAAGGCAGAGCGCGCTGCGACGCACGTACGCCCGCAGGGATGCGATCGTCAAACGATCGTCAACGCCGCGCTGCCTCTCCAGAGACTTCTCGAATTTGTTCACGGACATCATGCCCTCGCGGGTGACGAATCTACCGCGCGCGATAATCAGCTCGTAATCTCGGCGATCTGCGTATCGTATTTGGGAAACAATCTGGCTACGCACGTCATAGATTCCTCCAATTCGCCGATCGATCTAGCCGTACTCTCGTTCATCTCCGACAGCAACGTTCGTTATCGATAGAATCTCGTTGTCGTTGAGCGTCGTTGCCAGCTCGTCGAGAGGCATCGAGCAATCGAAGACGAACGACTAGTTGAGATTGTCCCAATGAACGTACTCGATTCCTTTGTCTCTCACCCGCATAGCGGATGGAACAGAGTCGATCCCTTTTTTTCTCGCTTTACCAGTACCAGCGCCACTTTTATCTCTATCGAGCAATAGCAGCGCGATGATATGCTTGTACTTGAAACCTTTGTTTCCTAGAATGCGCATAAGCGCGTTGTAGCCACGCCGATGGGCGTTCGTAGTCAATAATATACTTTTGTACGTTTGCTTGTCGTTCTCCGTGTACACGGCGTCGTCGGGAAGTCTCTTGAAGATCAATTCGTATAAGCCCGGGGTACCCGGATATCGCGTGTCACGCTGTCGGCGGCCACGTCGAAGTACATCCCGTAAACGTGATTGATCTCGCTCTGTCTGTCCCCGCTTAGAAGCGCGCCCATATATTTGCGACCTAATGGTCCCCATTGCGCGTTCGAGATCAATTCTTCCGATTCGTTTCTAGTCGCGGGACTCACCGTCGTGATCAAGGGCGATTTCGTCGAGAGGCGTCTCTTCATCAGTCTCGACGGTGGCTCGTCGTCGTCGTCGGTCTCGCGTTTCCTCTTAGCGCCGATGAACGCGATCGGGTCGATTCCCTCGGTCGACTCGTCTCGCCCGTTCTCGGCGATTCGTTTCGGCTGAACGATCGGCTTGAGTCGCCTCTCCAGCGCGATCTCCTCTTCTATCTCACTGGTCTTTAACTCTCTGTACTTTTTACGTATAGAGTTCTGAGTCTTCGCGATCTCTCGCGCCGTTTTTTCCTGCCGAGCGACGTCCGTACCAGCCGCAGCGTCAACGTCCATACTCGCAGCAGCGTCAACGTCCATCCTCGTAGCACAACTGATCGCTCTACACCACGGCGAAATCGTTAAATCCTCGTCTGTATCTACCATTCCTTAACGCGCTGTCCTTATCGATGACTACGAAATCATATTTGCGTTTCCAACACGCGCGACACAAGGCGTAAAAATTCTCATACGACATATCCGTGTTCACGTGCTTGTTGTAAACGTGCTTTAGGTTAGTGCCATCCTGCTTAAACAGAATCAAGAGATTCGCGTTGTCGCGTATCAGGTGTTTTGGAATTTTAGCGTATGTCTGACAAAGATAGAAACAATCGATGTTCGAGTGTCGACCCATGACGAAATATTCCCTGATCGCGTTCTGCTTGTCACAGGCCACGTCGTCGAATCGGGAAGCGCCTCGCTCGGTGGCACGACGTCGCTATTGTTCGAGAACGCGCGATAGCCGATCTCGTCCATCGACTCGAGCAGTTCCGCCAGGTATCGAGACTTCGGTTGTGGCAGGGATTTCGAGTAGACGTACACGTTCTCGAAGCGCGCGCCGTGCGGACTTTCGAGCATGCTTATCAACACGTTTGTTTTACCGCAATTGGAGGAGCCGCAAATGATGCAACGTATCGTGTTCGATAATAGAGGGCCGTGTCTGCGCGCCCTCCCGATCGCGTCGCCCGAGATTCGTCGAGTCTTACGGTCGAGATTGAGCACTCCTATAACCGTCGAACGAATCGCATTTACGCGCTCGCTTCGAGGAGACGCGACCGATAATCGTTTCACTTATACTCGACGGCGATTCGATCGCGCACAGTGATCGGTATGTTTCCCCTATTGACGGACAAACGCGATATTCTCAATCTATCTGTCCAACAGTTGCGACTTATCCCGAAGTTCGTTCTCGTGCGCGATTTCGACAGATACGTGGAGCTGCTGTGGAATAGACTACCCGATCATCTGAGAGCGGACCCCGAGGTGCAACGTTGTCGCGTGTGTCTGGAGCATTATAATCGTCCGTGGCAACAATCGCATATAGACGGTCCTGCGCCTCTTATCAAAAATTGTAACGAATGCTTAGCGGCGCGGGATTACTCGTTACGGCGATAAACGCGCTTCCCTTTGAATTACATATTCCCGGGTATCAATTTTGCGGGTCCGGTACCCATCTCGCGAAGCGGCGATTGAGGCGTAAACCCGTTGGAGGCGGCGTGCCGCGAACACGACATCGCCTATTCGCGAAATAAGAAACTTACCGATCGCCACGACGCCGACCGAGCTCTCGCCGAGAAGGCGCGCGAACGTATAATGGCCGGAGATTCCACCTTCGGCGAGAGAGCCGCCGCGACCGCCGTATGGGCTGCTATGAAAGCAAAAACAAAACTAGGCATGGGTTTGAGAAAGAAGAAGAGGAAGACAACGACAATGAGGAGGAGGATACTTCCAACGGTGAAACGCGGAAGCTTGTTACCCATTTTTCCGATATTAGGCGCGTTCGGTTCTTTGATCGGTGGCGCGGCGGGTGTCACGAAGGCGGTGAACGCCAGTAAAACCACACGGCGTCAACTGAAGGAATTGCAACGTCACAATCGAGCGATGGAAGGTCACGGATTGCATCTAGCTCCTTACAAATGTGGCAGCGGTGTGACGAGAAGAACGAAAAAAAAAATCGTGGAAGGAAACGTTAGGATCGCTCGAGTTACCGCTCTCCGGCATTACGAAGAACGAACAGCTGAATCGCTCGGCGCGTCGTCTACGAGTACCCTTCTTCAGAGGAGTGTTTATGCGTGACGCATTACCATCGAAGATGCGACGCAACGAGAGCGGCATCGTGAATCTCGACGACTCGATGGGTTCGGGTACTCACTGGGTCGCCTATGCGAAGAGGGGAAATGACGCGATTTACTTCGACGGTTTCGGCAATTTTCGACCGCCGAGGGAACTCGAGAGATATCTCGGCGGCGTAAATATAACATACAATCGCGGATCGTATCAGACGTACGATCAGAGCATTTGCGGTCAGTTGTGCCTGCGATTTCTCTCGAGGATCGGTCGCGATGTCGCTAAGCCTATAGTTCACCGGTAAGAGTAGCGTCCTCACGGCGTGCTATTTTCCCGCTTTAGATCTGAGCGACGACGATTACGAGTTAGGTCTCACGAATTTCGAGACGTACAACACTATACCGAACGTCGATTCCACAAATAATAAGTTCTATTATGACGACAAAACGATCGTGATTCCCGAGGATTCGTACGAATTGAGCGCGGTAGACAGATATCTGAACGCCGCTATCTCTAAAAAGCGAAAGATCGACGAAAGCAAAAGGACGAGCGACGATGACGGAGCGACGACATCGTCTACGACGAGAGCGACGAAGGCGAGAGGGACGCGCGGTCTCTGATCATTCGAGCCAATGAGAATACTATGAGAAGCGAGATCAGGTGCGAGCATCCAATCGATTTCGCGAAACTGAACAACATCGGTTCGCTCCTGGGATTCTCGTCGTCGCGCGTGCTACGACCGAACAAATGGCACACGTCCAACGGACCCGTGAATATCATGGGCGTGAATATCATTTGAGTGGAATGGAATATCACCGCGGGTGCGTACAGCAACAACAAACCGGTTCACATGATACACGAGTTTTCGCCGAACGTTCCTCCGGGATATAAACTGTCGAACGCTCCGACATCGATCATTTACTTTCCGATCATCGCGCGAAACGTTACCGATATCACGCTTCGAATCGTGGATCAAGACGGGCGACCGATCGATTTTCTCGGAGAGGAGATAACGGCGCGACTTCACGTGCGACGACGAAGGTATTAGAGAGAAATGTGCGAGAGCGAAAGATGCTCGTTCTGAACGAGTGGTACGCGAGAGGAGGAAGAGATGCAAACGCTATAGGCATACATCCGCGATCCTACCGCAAAACGACGCGACGAGGAAGGTGCGCGAGGGAAGAGCGAACGAGTTGAACGCCGCGAACGTCGCGTTCATAAGATCTTTAGGTTTCGTCGTGAAGAAAAAATGGCGAGCGACATGTTAAGTATCGGAGGTGTCCCGATCTTTGACGATCGTATCGTGAGAATAGAAACCCACACTTACAATCCGTACGCTAACATCACGTTCGGATACAGCGACAAGATACGAATATCTATACAACAACAGGACCTGTACACGTTGCCGTGCGAAAGTTTTCTGTACATCGAGGGAAAATTCGCGACGAGAGAGAGCGCGAAGGAAGGCACGGCGAAGGAAGTTACGAGAGCGAAGTTAGTCAACAACTGCGTCGCGTTTATGTTCGACGAGATTCGATACGAGCTCAATGGCGTGGAGATCGATAAGAACAGAAATGTCGGCATAACGACCTTGATGAAAAACTACGCATCGTTGAGCTACGAGAGAGATAGAGCTTTACAGAACACCGGATGGGAAATACCGCCTATAGCGTTGGACGATTTCAACTTTTGTCTCTCAACGTACTCCTCGGTTTCTGCGAGGATTACAAACGCATAGTGATAAACGCGCGACACGAACTCATTCTGATACGCGCTCGCAACGATAACAATTGCGTCGTGGTGCATTCAGATCAGAGACCGAAGATCACCTTGTTGAGAATACAGTGGCGAATGCCACACGTGATACTTAATGACGTTAACAAACTGTCGCTTCTGCGAACGTTGGACAGCGGACGATATCTGAGCATGGGCTTTCGTTCGTGGGATATGTACGAATTTCCGCTGTTGCAAAGTACGACCAAGCATTCCTGGGCGGTAAAAGCGGCGACGCAATTGGAGAAACCGCGATACGTGATTTTCGCGCTACAGACCGGAAAGAAAAACGTACCGTCGGAAGACGTTTCTAAATTCGACGATTGCAAGCTGACTAATGTAAAACTCTATTTGAATTCCGAGTTCTATCCCTACGACAATATGAATCTAGATTTTGAGCGTAACAAGTTCGCAGTGCTGTACGATATGTATCTGAAATTTCGAAAGACGTATTACGGGTGCGAGACCTGCGAACCGTTCATGACTGTCACTAGATTTCTGCAATTTGGTCCGCTCGTGGTCATCGATTGCTCCCGCCAGAATGAATCGATCAAGAGCGCCACCGTTCGCGTAGAATTCGAATGCAAAGAGTACGTTCCGGCTAACACAACGGCTTATTGTCTCATCATTCACGATAGAGTTATAGAGTATAACCCGCTGACGAACGTCGTACGTAAACTCACGTAATCGCGGTTTTCCCCATACGAGAACGATGACGAACGTACCGATCTTCGTCGATCTGCAAGGTTTTACCGTTCGGGAGAAATTTATGGTTAAAGAGGTGGCGATATTAAAAAATGAAAAAGAGCTGACTCATCGAATATTTCGAGAAGCGGTACCCTGAAATCTTTTTACAAAGACGGAAAAATCTAAAGCGTGCTGGATAACCCCCATCATCATGGCCTGCAATGGAGCGACGGCGACACGTACAGACTCTCGAAGCACGTGATTCGAAACAGCTTGTGCGATCAATCGCGAGACGCGCCTAAACGAGTGTACGTCAAAGGCTTGGAGAAAAAGAAGTGGTTAGAGGAGATTCTCGGCTGTGACGTCATCGCGGACCACGACGTGATCGTCGAGACTATCGACGCGGATTTCGAGGATATAGGGCGCCTAAGCACCCTAGACGACATTCGAGCATTCCACTGCGAGCGTCACGCGACGCATTGCGCTATGGAGAACGTATGCAAACTGTACGACTGGTGGTCGAAACGACAGGAATGTATCACCGAATTGTAATATCGCGTTAACGACTTATATCATATATCAGATTGTTTTCAATTATTGTATCATATATATTAGATTGTTTTAAACTATTATATCAGATTCAGTGCTTATATATATTATAATTAGATTCATTGCTTATACTATAATCGAATTCTTTTATCGCTCGCTACTTATATGTACATGCTTGAGGAAATGCAAATAATAAAAACATTTTTTTTACAATATATCTCACTTTATTTCATCTCAATCTTACATCCCAAAGTACAGAGCAACGAGTTCGCAATCGATAATGTCGTTACGATCGAAGGCATCGCTATCGCGTATGACTCTCGATATATTTTCCGTATCCTTAGCGGTAAACGCGATATCCTTGAAACGCGCCAATTTCGCATCAATTTTTCCTAATATCTTGGTTAACGAGATAACGAGTCGGCTGACGCAATGCTTGAGCTCGAACATGTTATTCATTGTTTCCTTCGATATGGCCAAGCGAGCCGCGGACGTTTCCAGGTGTAATATCGTCAAGTTGTTGATTTTTTCGAAACGCACGGTCATATTTCCAATATGCGACGGGGCTGGAAAGGACGGTTCTTCGTTTGTACTCTGCAGATACTTCGAGAGAAGTGTCGTTGTTCGACAAGCTACCTCCACGTATCGGGCGACATCGAGACTTCCTTGCCATGACTATCTCCAAGGATAATATTCACGCGCGAGGAACGTTTAAGAGTGACACATACATTAAGAAACTTGTATCCCGTCTTAGTCAAGGGATATCTTCGTTCTAGAATTCTAACTGGATTATTCGTACAACCGGCGTTGTTATGACTCGACGCGATCGGCCTGTCATCGTCGAGCATCCTCTTCCTCCTCCTCGCGTCGTCGCTCTCATTGACTCGGCGCGTCTCGGAATCCTGCGAGTGCTCGATATCGTACATCTTTACGATCGAAGAGATCGCGCGATATTGTTCGTAAACGTTTCGTATCCTTCGCTCTATACACTATACGAAAACTTCCGTGCCTCTTCCTCCTCCCTCTCCTCTTCTAAATCGTCCTCGCTCGAAAATACGTTCCTCATCTGAGCGAGTCTTTTCAAAAGAGCGCGCAATTGCTCTAACAGTCCATCCTTTGGACACACGATACCAAAAATCTCCGGGTCGAATTTACCGGCCATAAATACACTTCTGGTAAATTCGTTGTACTTGAAGAATTGTTTAACGAGAAAGTACAGATTACCGTCGATGTATCGAACGGCGGACGTTACAGCGGGTGGAATTCCCGGAAATATCGCGTGCAACGAGTTATGTCTGACGGCTATCATCGAGCAGTCGTCGATCTCGGCCACGATCTCGTCGTTATAAATCGCGAACGTTCTAACACCAACACCGCGTCGACGCGTCGCAACGCGCACAGATCCGCGGAATCCCCCGTGTCGCGCGTCGCGATTGTGGTCGTCGCTACGGTCGTCATTGCTGGTCTCGCAATTTCGGTTTTATTTCTTAAACCGTATAAATTCTGAATGGCGAGAAAATACGCCTCGCTCAATTGCAGGGGAAAAATCTTAGAGGGGACAAAGGCGTACATTATCGCATTTTTCTGAGGACTGTGATATAATCCTAACGCGTGACCGATCTCGGGCGTCAACGTATGTAGCAGATGAATCGTATCGTTAGGATTAGCGGTCAGCTCGATGTGCCACTTCTCCGCGTTATTCACGTGCATATTCGACACTTCGGACGATGGTAAAAAAGCGTGAGCTAGCACGTTTCCTGGTCCGTCCAACAACGACGGACATATTCAATTACCTCGATGCCGAGGATCGACGAATGTGTGAAAACCTTTCCGAAATCGGGATATCACGATATCGGGATTCATTGAATCGCGCTCGAACGTCAGCAACAAATTCGCAGTCCACATCTCGAACGCGACCTCGGTGACTCGTAGAACGCTCTCGCTCGCCAGGTGAAAGTTCCAAGCGAGATGCGTCGTCGCCCATTTCTTCGGAAGCTTGTCCAAGTCACTTGATATATCTTTGACGCCGCATCGCGGTTTACGCATCTGTTCCAATGTAGCTTCGTTAAGAACGCCATCACCAGGTATACGATAATATTTCTGGAAAAACGCAATCGCGTGTCTCAGAGCCAACGTCACGTTATCTGATATCATTTGCAGATTAGGTACCAGGACGCCGTCCAGGTATCCGTAGGTTTGCAAAAACCGAATCGCCTCTTCGTCACTATCGGCGGCGGAGTCGCGATAACGGCTATCGCGCACGCGATCACGGCGATCCCGCGCGCGGGCATCATCGCGCGAGACGGGAGTCGAATCGACACTGCGCGTCGCCGACCGAAATACGCGCGAACCGCTCGATCGATGTTGCCATTGATCGCGAGAGGGCGGAGACTGACGCGATGAATCGATCCAAGTCGCGAATCGGAAATTTCAACCGCTTAATTTCTATTCCCTATTGTGCGAGATTATTCTCGTCGAACGAGCCCAAATATACGTAGCGCGATTACACCAATGAATGATGATCTCACTAAAGATCTTATACGCAATATCATTAAAAGTACATAATAGAGCACAAAAAGTAAAAGCATGACAACGATAGAATAGCGATAGAATAGAAACAAATAAAGAACGATGAAATAAACGATAGATTAATCTTCTATCGCCGTTGCGGTCAGACTTCCTGTAGTCACGCGTAGCGAACGCGAAAATGACGCATCGCACATTTACATTCCTAATGAAATATTCTCTCGTTATTAATACTCCTACGACAATTTCCTTCTCGCGCGACTCCCACTCTTGTTTCTCATACGTTTCCGATAATATTACATCACCCTCGGTATCGTTAATTGAAGATCTCGACGCGTCGCCGATCCAAACGAACGAGGAAAAAAACTCCGTCTTTCGCGGTCAGTTAATCGTCACAACAACGATACGTATTAATGACGATTCGCATTGTTCTTTTTTTTCTTTATTTCAGCATATCTCGTACATATATTCGTTGTTTTTATTACTCGGCATTATATTTGTACACATATTCTTACACATATATTCGTATACATATTCGTGTACATATTCTTATACATATATTCATATCAGTAATTAGTATATATATTAGTATATACTCTTTTACATAGACATATTAGTACATACTCTTTTACATAGACATATACTTGCGCAAATTCGCGCTCTTCGCCACAATCGATGCCCCTGACGATAATTCGCGCGAGCGTCATAGCGATACATCCCTACTCGCTGTCGCACTCGACGCTTCTCGCTTCCCCGCGCACTCCGGGCACTCTCCCTAGATCATCGGCGACTCGATCTATCAACTGTCGCATCAACTCCTTCTTCCGATCCGACACGGAGTTCAAAAATTGAACTCTCAATTTCGCGTATTTCCACCAGTTGCGTCTCTTCTTCTTAACTATATCCTTGACGTTGTACACGTACATTCGAACCAATTCGCAATCGGTTCCTTTCTCGCCCGGAGATCTCGCCCCAAACTGTCGTCCACCCTTCAACTTTGTCACGTACTGAACGAATCGATCAGCCTCCTCCTTGTCTCCAGATAGGGACGCGTCTACCAGGTGTATGCATAAGTTTTTTCCGGTTTAACTAAGAGATGTCGCCAGCGAAAAGTACGCAGCGTATTAATTTGACACATACATCATTTTGTTCGTCTGACAGTTAAAACTACAAACACACACAAGTTGAGTCCGCCAAAAACTAGCGTCTTTGTTTTATCGTTCAGTGATCACGTCGAATTTTGTGCCTGAAAAAGAACATTTGCGGCACGAATTGCTTTTTTTATTTAATCAAAAGAAAAAGGCTGTTGAAAGTCATCGTTTGCTGGTAGAAACATATGGTGAACACGCTCCATCGATTAGAACATGTGAGACATGGTTTCGACAATTTAAAAGTGGTGATTTCAATGTGAAAGACAGTGAGCGCTCTGGTAGACCACAAAAATGCGAAGACGAGCAATTGCAGGAGTTATTGGATGATGACCCAACTCAAACTCAACGGCAATTAGCAGAAGCATTACATGTATCACAAGAAACAATCAGCAGACGTTTACGAGCAATGGGAAAGATCAATAAACTCGGTAAATGGGTCCCACACGATTTGAATGAACGTCAAATGGAAAATCGCAAAGTCACTTGTGAAATGCTGCTTCAACGCCAACAAAGGAAATCATTTTTGTATCGAATTGTGACGGGTGACGAAAAATGGATTTATTTTGAAAACCCGAAGCGGAAAAAATCGTGGCTTTCACCTGGCGAAGCCGGTCCATCAATACCAAGGTCAAATCGCTTCGGCAAGAAGACCATGCTCTGTGTCTGGTGGGACCAGAGCGGTATTGTGTATTATGAACTCTTGAAGCCCGGCGAAACCGTTAATACACAACGCTATCGCCAACAAATGATTAATTTAAACCACGCATTAATCGAAAGACGACCGGAATGGGCCAGAAGACATGGCAAAGTAATTTTGTTACACGACAATGCGCCGTCTCACACAGCAAAACCAGTGAAAGACACCTTGAAATCGCTTGGATGGGACATCCTTCCGCACCCGCCGTACTCCCCAGACCTGGCGCCATCTGACTATCACTTCTTCGCATCAATGGGGCACGCGCTCGCAGAGCAGCACTTCAGCAATTTCGAGGAAGTTGGAAAATGGCTCGACGAATGGTTTGCCGCAAAAGACAAGTAGTTTTTCTGGCATGGTATTCATAAATTACCTGAAAGATGGGCGAAATGTGTAGAAGTCGATGGCCAATATTTTGAATAAAAAAAAATTAATTTCCCTTGAAAATTACGTGTCTTTTTTTACTAAAAAATCGGAAAAAACTTATGCATACACCTGGTAAACCACTGCCACAACTCTCGTCATTCCTTCTCGCAGTATTCAGACGCGCAAGATACTTCTCGTACTCGTCATCGAGATCCTCCTTCGTCGTTTTCAAACGTGCCAGATACTCCCAGTAATCTTGTATCTCAACTCGAGGAAGCCTCCCTCGTTATCTCGATCTCCATAAGCGACGCACGCTCGTCCGGCGTCGCGGAATTCTCGATCAAGCGAACCATGCTCTCCCCAGAACAGTACGAGTTCCACGGACCCTTTCGACTCCACACGTCGGTGACGATATGTATAACGTTCCTCATACGCTCGGCCTCGCGTATACGCGCGATCGGCTCCGTTCCTCGACGAAGCGCCAGATGTTTAGACTGAAACGCCATCATCAGCCGCAAATTACACGCCGTCGAATGTATAGACGTCCACATCGCGCGCATCAACTCGAGCGAGTCGACCGCGTCGCTCTCGACCTCCGCCGATATCTCGTCCTCCTCTTCTCGTTCGATCGTAGGTCGTTTCTCACGTTCCATCGTCATCGCGCGTTTCTCCCGTTCCACTATCTCGCGTTCCATCTCTCTCGAGAGCTCAAGCGAATCGTCTAAGAGCGATATTATCTTCGGATCCTTTAATTGACTCTCCAAAACATTAGACTCTCCGAAACATTAGACTGACTCTCCATTTCGCAAACTAATATATCGTCGATACTTCTAGTTAAATTTTCTAAAACGGCGTAAAAAAACGCGTCAAACCGCAAACAGGACGCGCTAAACCCCGCAGAAAACGCTCAGCCGCGAATCACCTCGATGACGCGTCAAATCGCAACATTATAAAAACAGACTAGACACGGATACGCCTAAGGCGACGTAACAAACCGCAGCATCCTGCAAACAACGTCTAGACACGGACACGCCTAAGGCGACGTAATAAACCGCAGCATCCTGCAAAACAGGACGCGCTAAACCCCGCGGAAAACGCTCAGACGCGAATCACCTCGATGACGCGTCAAATCGCAACATTATAAAAACAGACTAGACACGGACACGCCTAAGGCGACGTAACAAACCGCAGCATCCTGCAAACAACGTCTAGACACGGATACGCCTAAGGCGACGTAATAAACCGCAGCATCCTGCAAAACAGGACGCGCTAAACCCCGCGGGAAACGCCCAGACGCGGGAAGCGCCACACTCCGCGGAAGACGCTAAGGCGACATAACAAACCGCGGCATCTCCGCGAAACAGGACGCGCTAGATCCCCCGCGAAAAACGCTAAGGCGGCGTCGAAGACGCGCCCGAGATTACGCGGAAAGCGCTAGATCCGCCCGGGGGGTTATGTGGAAAGCGCTAGACCGCGCGGAAAACGCTAGGGCGGGATCGAAGACGCGCCCGGGGTTACCTAGACCGCGCGGAAAACGTTAGGGCGGCATCGAAGACGCGCCCGGGGGTTACGCGGAAAGCGCTAGACCGCGCGGAAAAAAAACGCTAGGGCGGCGTCGAAGACGGGGGAAACCGACCCGGGGGAACCCCGCGACCGCCTTACCGACCAAGGAGGATAAACCTACCTCGACGACCGCCAGAGGGATCCACCTTCTCTCCTCCGGATACGAACCCCCTGGGGATTCTACGACTCCCCTCCGCCCCTTGATGCCCCGAGGGGGCCCCCCTTGTTTACCTACTTGCATCGTACAACAAACCATCTGTTTTTGTCGAAATCCAGATTCATATCATCGTACGGATAACATTCTGAGTTCGGATAGAGTTTCATGTTGGTCAAGTTGCAGTCGTCGAATCGACTCGTGTCCTCGGCCATGACGTTCTTTCGACCTATTTGCAGAGCGAAGATAACGTACCGCGACTTCTCGAGCTGAGTAGCAGTCTTGATGGCCCACAAATACTTGATTGTACGCTGTTACAGCGGAAACTCATACAGATTCCACGAGCGAAAAGCCATGCTCAAGTATCGTCCGCTCTCCAAAGTGCGCAGCATTGATAATTTTGTTATCTCGTTCAATAACACGTGCGGCATTCACCATTGTATCTTGAATAAGTCGATCACGGGATCCAACGCCGAATTTCCTATCAGGCAATTATTATCATTACGTGATCGTATTAAGATCAACTCGACGAGCATTGATTACCACGCGTCTCTAATCCTCGCAGAATCCCAACAGTGCGTAGAAAGGTACGCAAAAGTTAAAATATCCATCCGCGTTAATACGCGCATCCCAGCCAGCATTCCTCAGAATCACGCTTCTTTCGGATGATGTCGTTACGTAGTGTTTGAGCGCTAATTATGCCCACGTTTCTATTATGCTCAATCTCCACGCCATCAAGATCGTATCGAATCTCATCGATCATGAACGCAACAAAATTATTTCCCAACATCATATCAGATCCGTCGACAACTTTGTTCTTCGTTAGTTTTTTCTCGACATATAGAAAGCTTTTGTACGGCAATGTGTACAGATTCTGTTGCTGTATGGGTATTCTTCGCTGTACCCGAACGTTGTATTGGCGAACGGGTTGTACGTATGAATCTCAATCTTGACAATGCGTCGAAGATTAGTTCGTCTTCGATGTTTAGGATGTCAGTCATCTCACAAGTTGCGCACCGCGAATCCTAAAGCTTGTAAAAATTTAACGTTCGACGCGTTGAATTTCTTCCTCTTCTTGATGCAGTCGGATGAGCGAGTATTATCCATCAGTGTTTTCTTTGTAAAAGATGCGATATCCCTCTGCGCGTGCTTCGCTTCGTTCAACACAAGAATCCCAAATGTCGCGCTCGCATTATCGTTGTCGCCATCGTACGTGCAATCTGACAGTGATCTCTTCTCCTCTGAAATCGAGCAATCGCCCGTTCTGGTTAACAATGCGTATCGTTAGCTCCGTAATGCTGCGTACAATAATTGGCAAGTAAATGATCTGCATCAGACTTTCCGATATCTTATATCCTGGCGGCACGCTTGGCCAAAAATTCGTGTATCGTGTGCACACTTTTGCCGTTGCTGTACGCGCCCGCGGTCACGTTACACTCTACGGATAATGTTTACATTCATTATGTTGATTGTCCGATTTATGTCACCTTCGCGGTTGCAATATACACTTCGACGAGAAATCGAGCAGCAATCCAATGTTATTGAACTTGTTAAATTAAAGTTTATTCTGTAGTCGCATTTAATCTCACACCTCTTCGTGTTGTAATTTGCGCGAAGCACAAATCTATCGGGTATTCCCCAATCTCGTCATCACCGGCGTTACCATCGGACGTGTCGCGTCGCGGACGTTTCCGTAAAATCTCACGTTTCAAAAATTCATTTATGGCTTGCAGTTCGTACAACTCTTCGGGAATCGTAATTTCCGCGTCGTCTTGTCAAAATAAAATTTGTTGTTCGAAGCATTTACATTCGGTATCGTGTGATACCATTCTCCAAAATTGTTAGACCAAGCTCGTAGTCAAATCTATAACTGGAAAGTAGTTTGCCGCGAGAATGCTGCTCTTCCCGCTTAGCGTCAGCGACATGATGGAAAAAGCGTTCAACGAATATTGAGACGTCGCGGCATTTTGTCGGACTTTATAAATTCACGCGCGTCGACCGTTTGGAGAAACCACAGACACAGCTGTCCGCAGACTCTGATCATACGTCTGATAGGTTCGATTGTACTCTATCGTAACATTGTCTCCGAAATATCGTACCAATTGGGCGGTCGAAGATTACCGAAACTGTCAAACTACACAACGCGATCGTTTCTCTTTGCGTACGCTACCCGGGACCCATCATGTCATTCAGATTTACGATACCGCTCTCTTTTCAACGCGCGTCGCTAATGGGTAATGCGTCACGCATGAAAACACCTCTGAAGTATGGTACGCGCATACGCTTCGCCAGCTTCCAATTACGTCCATGTACGTTGGTAGTTACGTTGATAGTTACGTAGGTATTTTTATTGTCTCTTTGGCGTTTTTTTCTTTTTTTCTTTTTTCGCTATTACGCCTCGTCCGCCTTTATACGGAGCGAAATCTAGTCCCCGTCCGTATTTGTACGGAACGAGATACAGTCCCTGTCCGCGCGTTTCCATTGCGCGATTGTGACGTCGTAGTTCTTCGAGCTGACTTTCTTGTTGTTTACCGTTTTCGCCACGCTGGCCGCTCCGCCAATCATGGAGCCGAGGGCGCCCAACATTGGCAGAATCGGTAATATGCCACCTCGTTTCGCCTTCGGAAATATTCGGTTTTTTTGTTGTTGGCTTTTTCCTTGTCTTCACTTTCATACCCATGCCGATCTTGGCTTTCATCGCTGCCCAAACGGCTGTAGCGGCAGCTTTTTCGCCCAGAGTCGAATCTCTCGCGATGACGCGTCCTAGAGCTTTATCGGCGAGTATCTTATCCGCTGCGTGTCTATCGTTGCTCCGAGAATACGCAATGTCGTATTCACAGCACGCCGCGTCCAGTGGATTTATGCCCGTTTTACCTCTGGTTAATCGCTTTTTCAGTCCGAGTACCCGCAAAACTGATAGCCAGGAATATGTAACTCGAAAGAAAGCGCGTTTGAGCAGACCTCCAACGCAGCCTTCGACATTGCTGCTGACATATGTTACAATCTTCGATGCGGGACCGTCTATATGTGTGCGTTGCCACGATTGGTTATAATACTCGACGCAGCGATGATAGGTTTGAACCTCCAAATCCGCCTTTATATGCTCCGGAAGTTTGTCCCAACACACATATGCGTAACAATATGATCTTTGGTATATATATTGCAACTGTTCAGCGCGCAAATCCCAAATATCAAATAGATGCAATAGCGCGAGATACATTTTTGCTACTGAGCGAATCGCGGTTTCGCGCGCCTATAAATAGGCGTTCAATCGAAGCCTAGATAATGCAGTGTGAACATGAAATTCGTGCGGCACCCGCAGATGATACACGTCATGAATTACGACGAGAAAGTGCGAATGATGGGGGACATCGCGAGCATGGTGAAATGCTATCGAGTACTATACGTGCGATTATTTGTGGTCCGTCGAATTGCGGTAAAACCAACGTTCTCATAAGTTTGCTCGAGAGTCCGCACGGTGTACGTTTCGAGAACGTGTATGTGTACTCGAAGTCGTTGCAACAACCAAAATATCGGTATCTCGAAACTTGTAACGGTGCACTTTTCCTGACGTCGCGGATTAATTCGCCGGTGCCAGGATTCGGGAAAAAGAGGAGATCCGAGCTTACGAACAATACAGCAATTACTCAATACAATATTTATTGAGTGATTAATCATATATACAGAGAGTAGGTGGATGCATGCGTGTGTGTGTGTGTGTGTGTGTATGTGTGTATGTGAATGTGTATTTAGGCGCAGTGTAATGTTCCGTGATAATATTTACAACGCTAGGCGGAAACAAAATTAGCAGAGTAGCGGTATCTACAGAGATTGCAGAAGCGGAATAGCGGTAGCGACAGATATCGAGCTAGCAGAAGCGGAGTAGCGACGCGTACAGAGACCGCAGAAGCGGGGAGCGATAACTACACAAATCACAGAAACGGAATAGCGGCAGCGATAGACTTGCAAGTTAACTATATACACGGCGCAAGCGCGAGAGACTTACAAGTTAACTATATACATTATGTACAAGCCCAAGCGAGGGCAGTCGTGCGCGCGTGCGCAAGCACGCTACCGACGCTGCGAGGTGGCGAGAGCCCTGGCTTCGGAGAGGTAGCACCCTTCTCCGTGACCTCGTCAGGATAATTGGAAAAACCAACGCCGGTAGTATCCTGGCTTCGGAGAAGTAGCATCTTTCTCCATGGTCTTGTCTGGAAAGGAAGACTGAGAAGGAAGTCTCGGTCGAGGCTCGGGAGCACCCTGAGTTGGTTCGCTCGAGAATTGATGCCAACTCATCCGGCGAGCCGGCTTATGTACCGCTCCGGCTGTCCTTACCTTTTCGATTTTTCTCGGTGGGGGGGAGTTCCCTACAGTGGGGATTACACGGGTAATGGCGTTCAAAGAGCGCCGGGCTATAACTATGGTCGGCCCTATAATTAGTGATGGCATGCGTGCCGTTACAAACTTTGTTGGCACGTCGGTCGACGAAATCGGCTATTTTACGTTTTCCAACAATAGTGACGTCATTCCACCGAGCGAGGCACGTCCCAATTCGATTTTCGTTTTCAACGACATTGCGATATTGTGATAAGCAAGATGTGGTGAGAGAATATTTCTCGATGGGTCGTCACTCGAACGTCGACTGCTTCTATTTCTGTCAGACGTATGCGAAGATCTAAATATCTGATACGCGACAATGCGAATCTGCTGATTCTATTTAAACAGGATGGTACCAACTTGAAACATGTTTATAACGATCATGTGAATACTGACATGTTATATGATGAATTCTGTGCGTTATGCTGCGATTGTTGGCGGCACGAGTATGGATTCCTAGTGATAGACAAGGACAGTCCGCTTGTCAATGGGCGGTACAGAAAAGAATTTAACACTTTCGCGGTACCATAATGTGGTTAATCGATGTTGATTGTCAACTAGGCAACATGAATAGCATCAAAGATCGCGAGAAAATAGCGAAACAGATTGCGAAAACGAGCGATTCGATTCGCAAAAAATATCGCGCTTTGAAAATTGGTAAAATAGATGAAGATGTAGCGTTGGAAAGATGCTTCAAGCCCATCGTCAAACTTCTAAAACAGATTGTCGAGGAAACACATCCAATTAAAAAAGAAGCTAATGTTGCAAAGGATATCAAAGGTATTAAGAAAAAAAAGAAATGTGAAGACGATGATGACGATGACGATGACGATACTACTATTAACAGGGATTCGTATTGGACGGATGTTGGATGGTTGAAATTATCGCCGCAACCTAAAAAGCGTACAAAATAATTGAACACCGTGATCAGATTCATTCACGTTCGATTCTACATCGATAGAACCATCGAAAGAATTATCGAAAGAACTATCTAAAGAACCATCGAAAATATTCGCTATTCGTGCGAAATGAAAATATTTTTGAAACAAAAGACATTAGTGAATCGTCACTCGAAACAATTATCAAACAAAGTCTGCAAACGCATGAAAGTCGTGAGACGCTTCATGGTCAGCTAGGACCATTGGAATGAAAATACGTGGGCCTTCTTCTCGGTGACGACATAGATAAAACGATCGATAATGTGTACGATATCTATTTCGACAAAAGTGGTACAATGCTCACTTGATATTTTGTGATATTTTTCGGTATTAATTACACGTATGTAATATACAAATAGGTTTCGTAAAAAAGCAAAAATAATTTCTCAATAAAAATATAATAATATATCATATCAATATATTTATATAATAATCTTGATTGACATTAAGAGGGTCTTCGTGGTAGCGCCTTTATTACTTGTTATATCATCATACCTGAGCGCATGAAATGTTAGCTCTATGATTAGTCGACTTTAATCGCTATTAATTTAAAAACTATTATAGTCACGGCATTTTCGTATCAGAATTTTCGTTTTATTTTTAAGTCAGAAATATGTCATAAAAATTTCGGTCGCGAGTTGTGGGACATCCTGTATATAAGTATAAACTACATATAAGAATACGTACATATATATGTATAAAACTAAATAACTACATAAAAGTATATAAAAAATATATATATACGTATATTAATAATAAAAATATATATGTATATTACAAAGGTATCCGCCAAAGGTATCCCCACGGTAACGTTTCCGTCGAATCCGGATGTATCGTTTGTCATCGTACGGACTCAGAGCAATTTTCGACTCGGATACCGTATATACTTGGTGTAACTTAGATCTTATACATGACTGATGCGACGAGTCATTTCGATCTCTTTAAACACCGCGTGTGTTCATCGAACGTTATTGTTCGCGTTATGTCATTACTCTTTACACCTTTTGCCTTTTTGATGTCCTTTTTACCATCCACTCTCACCGCATTTTTACATTTTCGCTCTGAGTCCGACAAATTCTGTCATAATCGCACCGTTATTTTCGTCCTTCATTACGCCGGGTACTTTTTTATTTACGAGAGACATACCATACGCGTTGTCCGTCGGATAATCGCTCGTATCAAATCTAGTAATATCGCATTTCATTGTCTCGTACACATCGTCGTACTCGATGTGATATACAAGACTGTCTGTGTCGGTGTATATGATCTTACATTTGTCGCGATACAGCGGTGACATATACTCACGGTGAAATTCGTACAAGTAGATTTTCGATATATCGAGTATACACATATCCACATAAATCGGCTTGTTGAATTTTACCTCGAGTTTACGCAGTTCGACGGCGATTAAATTTTCCGCAAAGACGCTGCGGCTGTGGAAATTTGATTTCGCGATCATTGTCTCCGCACCGTATCGTCCGTCCCATTTCATTATCAATTTTACATTCACGTGATTCCAAACATTTTCCATTGTTTTACCAAATACCGCGTTGTTCATCAATTTGTACAAATTTTTTTCGAAATCGTTTTTCGCATACATTCTAAGCTGTGTATTAAATTCGATGTAATCGCGGAGCCAGGTGGATTGAGCGAATTGTAGTACGCGGTGTATCTTTACGATACGAAGACCGTGGCGCGTACATTGCTGCAGGTTGCGATAGTGGATGACATATCGCTTCTTATCATATAGCGTTGCGAGAAGTTTATCTTGCTGCATGTCGGATCGTTTATCGCGCGTCGGACAAAAAAGTAGGTCAGTGTGTCGGTCGTGCAGAAGATGCGGATACTCGAGATCAACCTCAAGAATATAACTCGTAGGCGAATCCGGAGCAATGTCCGCGCTCGCATCAAAGTTCGCGATGTCTTCAACCCATCGAAATTTGGCATAGGGCAGCGGTTGACACATCACTCATCCGTACAGATTATTCAAATCGTAGTATATTAAATATGACGATGGTTTCGACGAGTTGTATGAAGGCATATACTTGTTATTGGCCTGCGCATATCTGCCGGAACATTGGTTGAGATCGCCGCGTATACCACGCTCGATAAACATAACCATATCGATGGTGATGAGCAACTCAAATTTTACGCGCGTATATTTCAGCATAGCGTCCCATGTGAAAAGTATAGTAATGCGCGGGATCGAGATTGTAACTTTCGATACAACTTTCACGGAAATTTTCAAAAACGGCCAATAAACATCGGTCTTCATATATAGATTGCTATATTCGCCTAGGGTTTCAGTAGAGAACCGTTGCCAGACGTTCACGGCGTGCGCGTAATCGTTCTCCGACACTGTGTCACCAGTCAACAAGCTATAAAATGATTCGCGCGATGGTAGGCGCATGTCCTGCAGCTTGTCCGCGCGATCCACGTATTCGTAGGGAAAGACATCTTTACGCGTCAACAAATCAAAATTCTCGTTCGATAACGTGGAAAATTCGGAATGTAAAATTTTCAATTTCTCTCTGCTTAAAAAAGATGTCAATTTATCGAGACTGGTACTAAAAAATTTGTACGAATCGATGAACCGTAGTTGTACACAATTTTGCGAATCTGATCTGTCTGCGGTATCTTTGACATGTTTAGTGAACGTATTTTTCTTTTGTTATCGGCAGCACGTCGATCCTGCCTTCGTACGCCGTAGCTATTTCCGTAACAAAGTGCGCATCATAAATTTTGCGCGGATAAATTGTGAAAGACTACAGGAATGCAGTATGATTTTTTTATAGTTTAAATTGCAATTCGAATGCGCGGGTCCGCGATAACAACATAACGATACGCGGTAAGGCAATGATTGCGTACCCGCGGTTCGTCCGACGCAAATGATTTTTCACAAATGTGACAACGCGTCGCGCTACGGTATGTCTCCCACTGTTCTCTTGATAACGTTTCCATAGGGACATTAGCGGATAACAAAATTTTTATTCGATGCCAAGTCTTCGAGTTGCTGAACGAACCACGAAGTCTTTGCCGCGACGAAATTGATACACCGATAACGCGTCGTCGTACGAGCATCGCACATAGTATCCTACGCTAAATACTCTTGTTCCTCTTTTAATTCAAAAGGTATAATAATACCGTTTCCATTCTAATTGATTTTCTTGATAATTTACATTTACTTGAAATTAAAGAAGTCTGACCCCAGAATCCCATGCTGTGGTATCGGAAAATCATCTTCCACTAAATGAAAAGAAACTGGACATCCTAAGATATCTATAAGTGCCAGCCCTAAGGTAGTCACGTAATGCGTTGTAATTCCACTTAGTTTTAAAATTTTATTCCCGTCCATAAAAGTATCTGGTGTTACAGTTACTCTTTTTAATTATATTCGCCTTGACCCGCTATCTATAAGAAAATTTAAAGTTTCTTTAAAATTTAAGCTTTCTAATTTTACTGTTAGTACCTCCTTAACATAAGCTAAATTTATTGCTCTACATTTGATTCGATTTGAGCGTTGATTTTCCGTGCGGGACGAATATTGTTTTTTCCCGAGTCTGCCCCATTCTTCATGGAAATCTGCTCGTTTCCCTGAATTTATGAATTTTATCTAAAATTATTTCTGTTGTTGTTATTACGATTGTTATTATTGCTCATGTTATTATTATAATTATTATTACGAATGCCGTTGTTATTATTGTTATTATTATTATTAAAAATTCTTTTTCGACATTCCTCAATAAGTGTGCTCTAATTTTTTACAATATCTGCAAGTTATTGAATTTTGATTATTTGAATTCCAATTTGATTGAAACTGCGGAAATACGGGTTGTACTCGATTATTATTTCTATTATAATTATTGTTATTATAATAGTTATTATAATAGTTATTTCGCATATTTTGTGAAAATCCCGATCTACTTTGATTTTGATTCTTATTAATTAGCCAACAACAATCGGCTGCATGACCTACCTTACGACAAAATTGGCATGTTATTATTTCAGCTTCAATGAATCGAAGCTCGTTTTTCCGGTGCGTTCTCTGCGAGTATTATACGTCTCATGTTTACAGTTTCTAATTCTTTCTCCGCGTAAATTGCTCATGCCTCTACTTCTTCAAATGCTCTTTCTTTTAATATTATTATTTCTCCATTTAATCCGCGTAAGAAGCTTGTTTTTAAATGTTTTTCAATTGAATTTTGAAATTCCAAGCTTAATATTCCGATTTCTCTTTTTTGTGCATCAAGAATTCTCTTTCCTAACTCGATTTTCATATGCTGCAACCTTCTCGTTCTTCTTTTGATATAGATAAGCCAATCGCCTTTGCACTTCATAAATTGTTTCTCACAGTCCATATTTTGCTCTCAAAAATTCAATTAATTCTTGCATATTTTTGAAAGTTTTTCCCAATATTGATCTATGCGCATCCCCTTTTAATTTATTACGTACTGCTCGTACAAGAATTATTTCCTGCGTGGATGCGACCATACTTAATGCTTCTTCGCAATCCTCGACGAAGTAAACGGAATATTTTCTCCATTGAAATTAGGCACCGCTTCTAGCGCGTCTCTGATTGAAAATTATAAAAAGTTACTTATCATTCCTTCTGATGGCAAATTAGTAGCTTGATTTCGTTGCTGTTGCTGAAGCTATTGTATGTATTCGTTGTTGCTCCCCAATTAGCCTTCGCAATTCATTCATTTTTATCTCCTCTGAATTTTCCATAGTATTATTTCTTGATGTTGATTGGCCAGATCTCTTCAAGTTCTTTAATTTATTGTTCTTTGTTCACTTTTTCACTGTTCATTATCGTTTCTTTTCACAAACCGTTTTAGTATCACACCGCTGTCACCAAAAATTCTCCCCCTAAATGTTACGTTCTGATTGTCGTTTTTAAGTCAATACATTTAAGTACTTTACCCTGGGATTGGACCGATTTGTGATTTAGTCAACTCCGAATAGCGAATTTTATAAATTTTATATCGTGGATCTTTTCTATTAATTCCATTGTAATTTGAATAATT
The DNA here is from genome assembly GCA_024349325.1 of Pogonomyrmex californicus. Classification (NCBI taxonomy): domain Eukaryota; kingdom Metazoa; phylum Arthropoda; class Insecta; order Hymenoptera; family Formicidae; genus Pogonomyrmex; species Pogonomyrmex californicus. The sequence continues at coordinate 943,600 of JAECZD010000025.1, forward strand.
TATTTCGAAATCAATTTTATTCAATTTATATTTAGGAATTTGTTTGATTATTTTAATTTTAGGTTGACTTTCCAATTCTTTAAGTTTTAGGAATAATGGAAAGGGATCTTTATTCGTAATTATCGTTTGATTTAATTGAAATCTTAATATAAAAATTAATTGAATTTATTTTCATATTATAAAGATTTTAGCAACCAAGATCCTGCTTGCCGAGTAAATGCCATGTCTCGCGTTGTAGTTTGAAATCTTAATCTTTTTATTTGAATTCTGCGGTCCCCTCTTTTGGGCATGAATGCTTTTGGAAATTAATTATTTATTATTAAAACTTTAAATTCAAATTATTTAGTTGCAATACTATTGGCTGCGACTAATTGGTACGCTACGCTCTTGTCAGCGACCGAATTTGAATTTAGAATTATTTTCTTGATTTCTTGATTAAGAAATATTTAAGAAAGTACAATAAAATTTCAATTGTACCATTTGTTTGAATTAAAAATTATCTTTATTAAGGAGGTTTTTAACTTAAATAGATTTAAATTCTCCTGAGAGAATTATTACAACAGCAATTTGTTATAAATTTAAGTATTCAACCCTAAGGTTTACTATAACGATGATAATGACAATAATTACGCTCGACTTTTAACTGACTTTTAACAATAACTGCGCCCCAAAACGAAAATAAATTTTCTACATTCTAACTGGAACTGGAACAAAAAACTCTCTAGCGCTTTCTCCGCATGCACATCATCATAGGTGGAAATGGTCAGAACCCCCCGCGCGAGCTTCTCACCACTTCCTACTTCCGAATCCATAATTAAGAGGGGGAAGATTCTTTTTTAGAGGTATCATCCGAATCCTCGTTGGCAACAGGCGTAGCCTAGCATCAACAGGAATTTAATCAATAAATCGATAAATTAATATTTTTATCATACAGTACGCATTCTTTCATTTAGAGTTATAAGATTTAGATAGCCATGACAGTATACTCGCAAGCGAAGCTCACGAGACGAACATACAGTTATCGTCTCGAAGTATAACATTTGATCACGTTGTAATTTTGACAGAGACGTGCATTCGACGGTCCGTTTTCAAGTCAGAGAATGTAATCTCTATAACTCAGAATAGGATTCAGTACGATACCTAAAAGTTGAAGGAACGAGAGAAAATTATAAATGGAAAAGAAGTGTTTAAACGGAAACAAGGTCTACATTTAATTGAATAAATATATAATATATAATAGAAATAATACAATTACAAATGATTTTTGATTGTGAACATCATTCCGCATTCCGCGAAATCTTACATTTACATTTAAATCTACATAAATATGTATGCTTATAAATGTAATAGTTACATTTGTATGTGTGAATGTGTGTGCGCGTGCGGGCGTGCGTGCGTACGTGCGTGCGTGCGTGCGTGCGTGCGTGCGTGCGTGCGTGCGTGCGTGCGTGCGTGCGTGCGTGCGTGCGTGCGTGCGTGCGTGCGTGCGTGCGTGCGTGCGTGCGTGCGTGCGTGCGTGCGTGCGTGCGTGCGTGCGTGCGTGCGTGCGTGCGTGCGTGCGTGCGTGCGTGCGTGCGTGCGTGCGTGCGTGCGTGCGTGCGTGCGTGCGTGCGTGCGTGCGTGCGTGCGTGCGTGCGTGCGTGCGTGCGTGCGTGCGTGCGTGCGTGCGTGCGTGCGTGCGTGCGTGCGTGCGTGCGTGCGTGCGTGCGTGCGTGCGTGCGTGCGTGCGTGCGTGCGTGCGTGCGTGCGTGCGTGCGTGCGTGCGTGCGTGCGTGCGTGCGTGCGCATTTAATTTGGAGAGGGGACTAGAGTGCCTTGAATAGATGAGGTAACGATCTGATAGTGAGGAAGGAGTTCGGAATTCACAAAGTTCGTCTATGAATTCTTCTTTATTGAAGGAGGGAGACTTCAGGTGATTTGCCTCGTCGCGTTCGTGGAAGAGTATACTGAAATTTGGAGGTGAGCTGGACTCGGATGGTTGGATCGGTAAGTAGGACGGAGGGGAAATACAGGGAGTAGAATTTTATTTCGTGACGACTCGTGGTTTCGCTCTTTGATTGGGGATCCTCGGTTGTCCCTGGAGAGGCCTGGTTTGGCGCTTGCGTGCTGGCTTGTTGCGGCAAAGGCGCTTCAAGGCCCTCCGAAATTTTTGAAACTCGAAAGAGGAGGATGTTGTTGATCTTACTGTAGAAAATTTAAAAAAAAGGAAGTGAATAAACAAACTAAAGGAAATTGTTAGAGAGAGAGAGAGAGAGAGAGAGAGAGAGAGAGAGAGAGAGAGAGAGAGAGAGAGAGAGAGAGAGAGAGAGAGAGAGAGAGAGAGAGAGAGAGTAAGAGAGGGAGGCGGACAAAGGGAGGGAGATATTGCAAGGGAGAAAGAAATAAAAGAAATATAAAGGAGAAGATACGCGGAATAGTTATTAGTGAATTTTTAATATTTACTATTTCCTGATTTGCAATGGCAGGAACAGGTGTGATTCGGAAGCTGGAAGTCATTGTACGCAGGTGCAGTGTCCGAAAGATCCTTAGTCAGTTAAACTAGTTAAGCTAGTTAATTTCCACTCGATAAAAAAAGATTGGAACGACCAAGTCTAAAATTTCGGCGGAAAATTGATTGATAGTGTAATGATTGAACTGATTGAACTGAACTGAATGACTGATTGACAGACTGACTGACTAACTCTGTTATGTGAGTAAAATGTAAAACGTGTGAGATTCGAATAAAATACCACAGATATAACTCGACCTCTCTAGGAGCCGTGTGTCTACGCGCTTCGCTCTCTTCTTCCTGTCTCTCGTCGTCCCCCATCACACCATACTCTCTCGTGCAGGTGGCAATCAAGGATGCATTCACACAACAGATTCTGATTGACGCTGTGCCCTTAAAGAGTGTTATATATACGATTATGTTGAAGAAAATTTTTATGTTTTTCTTTCGTTGTCGCTGTCTACGTGACCAACTGCACGCGTGCTATTTTCCAATAACAATAACTTGTAAGATTAAGCCAATAGATCATTCTATAATCGCTAGCCGCGCGATCGGCGGCCCACGTGTTTACTATTTCCCGAAATTGAAATAGTAGTGTGAAGATTATCCGCGTGACCCGGTGGCCCACGTGCTTATCATTTTCCGGCTATTTCCGGCATCTTGTTTTCTTTAACAGATTTTGTTAATTTTTAAAAATATAGAAGGCATTTGTTTACTGTATAATTATATAACAAATGATTCTCGAAAGAGAAAAATCGTGCAATCGACACGACATAACAAAGGCATGTAATATTTATTGCAACTAGATGCATTTAGAGCAATACATCCTTTTTCAGTCAACGTAAATGATAAATATTCAATGTAATACACACACACACACACACACACACACACACACACACATTTTGTGATCGCCGCCCCTGAGGACAGTCAATTTCTCATACGAAATTTACTAATTGTTGGGCGCCAGACACGAGCGCACTCTATTATATCAGAATTCTATTATATCAGAAAGAAAATCTCAGGATTGTTTGCTTACAATAAAGTTTGAATTCGCATACGCTATACGACGATCCGGCAGCTCGATTTGATAGTAGAGGAGCGAACGGGACGGGGCGCAAGAGAGAAGGAATCAAAATAATGCGACAGGAATTAATTAGAACAGCACTAAGAATATCTTTAATTTTGGCTCGAATTTCTACATATGCTTATCTCGATCACTTTTTCATGATATAATACATGTCGAGAAATCTCGAATCGCGCGACAAAGGGTACAGAAATCTTCACTGAGTAAGGCAGCAATGCGATACAGCACTCGGGAATACACACGGCAACGACGTGTCCGAACTCCACTTCCAGATAGTTCGAGTTCACACAAGACGCCGATTTAATTCGCAACACGTGATCTTATATATCCCGCGAACGACACAGCTATCTCACTCTACAATAGTAAATTCTATGCGCGGCAACCATATAAACGAGAGTCATACAAAAAGACTACAATTATCTCGACTTTCCGTGAGTGACGAGGGCGAAAGAAAATTCCCGCAACGACTCGACAATGATCACGAGGGATGCACGTGGCCGGCTCATCAGATGGACAATGGCGATGACGCAATATTTTCGCGACCGCGAGGAACGCTTCCCCGCGATAGTTTCTTCAAACCAGCCCTGCGTGATCCTTCGGGTCTGCGGGCGAAATCGACGGCTTTACAATCAGAACATTCGCCAGATGGCAATTCCTTTCCCTCGATCTTCTGCTTCTCTTCATGGCTTACGATACCTGGCTCCTGCGTCCACTTACAAAAATTCCGCACGGAAAAGTGATTCGTCCTCGCGAACTTTCGCGACACCATGATGGTCGTCATCTCCTCTCTGCGTATCGATCAACGCCCCGGCGCGAAAGCCGCTAAATCCTTTATTTTTCGGCGCAGATCCTAGATGGGTCGCGTTCCGTTGATCCCGCAGGAGATTCGAAGGCGGCGATCCTTGTTGGCCGAGCCTGCGACTTCCAAGGATCCTTTTTTGGCACATCGATTTTTCCGGTGAGAGGTGTCTCTCCCGGCTCAGGTACTCGTGCTCTACGGCTCGCCTTTTTTTGTGTGGGGTCTCCTCGCTATTTCGCGAGGAGTGGCGCCTCCCCTTTTGCTCATCTTCGATCTCCACGTTGTATGGGTCAGCCTCTCGACTTCTGAAAATGTCACGTTACAATACGGGAACCAGTATGCAGAGAGGGAGTAATTCGGCAACTACTTAGGGCGATACGACCTGATAATTCCTTGCACCCGGTGGTGGCATCCTCTGCGTACCCAGTCATCGTTGGTCGTCGTGGCGGGCGGTGATACACAAATCTAGCGGCAGCCGTCAATTTCGTCGCTTTAATCCAGTATTGCGGAAGCTAAACTCGAAACAACAGTAAAGAAGAAAAAGGAAATTCGCGCAATTGCACACGCAGTTCGCGTTGCCCATAGCTTGCCTGCGCTCTCGCCTTTTGAACGCAGGAACCAGAAATGTTCCGAATTGACCCAGTTAAATCTTGTGACCGGCGGTTTCAGGGCGCCACGTCACACACACACACACACACACACACACACACATATATATATATATATATATATATATTTGTACCACTATATTAAAATTTCGGGGTTGCCCCCGGTTGCGCAAATGTTTATTACAATTCTCGCAAGTCACGTAAACAGACACGTCATTGAGGCGAAGGTCGTGCCGTGTGATAGTCCACGATTCGACATCTTCTTCAATTCGATAATTACGCGGAAAGATCTCAAATTTTCACAACAGCAACTATTGCGTGATATACATATAATACATAAACTCATGGAAATATCATAATTTATATTCCAAACAAACGAAAGCATTTAATATAGCGCAAAGAACAGTAAAGTATAAGTGAATGATAAAGCAAGTGACTTCCCGTGGTGATGATATCGGGATTTTACGATGGTCGAAGGGGTGGTATAATAAACCGTCAACTTAAAAAATGGAAACTTGAACGAAAACTATGCAGAAAAAAATATTATTTACAAAATTCCAGTAATTTCACCGCACAATCCTTTCAACTTTAGGTAGAATTAGCGGCTTCATAATAATATACCGGTTCGTCTCACCAATTCGATGACATGTCTCCTCGTAACCTCACAGTGAGTCCTATTATAATCGTCTTTACGCACATCTGAAGAATATCGTTGATAATATGTTTTCTTGTTGTCCATCGTAGGCAATTGTTTAAGTGTTGGCTTATTCTGTCGTTTTATGATTACAATGCGTTTCTGTCCGAAGAAATCACAATCATAAATAAGTCAGAAAGTTGTTCGAGACTACAATAACATTAACTTGTTCCGTCGCATTCATAATTCTAATCTAATCAAACGTCGATCGATTATTCGTTGTAATTTGTCCGTTGTAAATTTATTTTTTCAATAAGCTACTTGACACGACATATTGCATTTGTCAACAATGAACGTCGACAGTAGGATACAACTGTTTCCAGTCAACTATCAATCCAGATAACTGTCAAGTCTTTTGAATTTACATCCGTTAACAAATATCGGCTTTTCTTACAAATTTAACATGCGCTTTCTTTACAGTATTTACATCTTCTTTTCTCTGCCCCAAGCGATTACCGCTTGCATGTCACACACGGCATTTGTTGCTTTTTTGCAATATATCTGACTTTCTGATAATTGAAACAATTGAATAGCAATCTGCTTATTATTCGCAGCGGTTTCTTTATTCGTCGATTTAGTATGTTTATCGTTTACCGTGATTTATCCGTAAATAAGGATTTTACTACTCGTCTTTTTCGATTGTTTCTATCGGTGATTTTAGGTTTTTCGTCCTTTGATAGAAAATTATCTAGCATCGCCATATGCATGTAACTCATTCACGTCGCAATATTACGTCCCATTCTCGCCATTCTAGTTCGTAATCCTATCGATTATTACATCAATAAGGTAAAGTATGTTTATGTTAAGTTCACGCATCATACTTAATTTTTGAAAACAATAATCTCGAATCTGACGAAAGATACACTAATTAAAGTATGATTTCTTTAAGTAATTTATTAAACGGAACGAACTTACAGAATTATTGCTTTAACGACTTAATTCTTTCATCTCCCTCCATGTAACAACTAATCGTGGCCGAGTTTCACTGTTGCGTTGTGACATTTTAGGCAGCCTGATGTCAAACATAATTGTCCGGTCGTAATTGTACTGTGCTGCCAGATTGTTCACGTGCTCAATCCACTTCTCAATTACTAAATCATCCTTCGATGGATCAATCAACTTGTCTTCTCTGTGTATGCACGAATTTCTTGGATGCGATCGTCGATCTAGGTTCTCCACTATGTGCGTTTCAATTTCTCAAAATGTGTTTTTTCGTTTCTTCCCGTTTTCTAACGACGAAGAAAAGGAATAGTGTTTTTTCTCTTTCGAATTATTTTGATCGAATACACGACACGATTAATGGCATCCAATAATTACTTTGTATGTATTACCGTTGTGATAAAACTGATTAGGTATTTGTTCTCAATCCTGTTTCCTGATATCTAAAAAAAATATGTTAAAATAAATCATGTAAAATTAAATAAATATTTATACTATTCGTCATATCGTACACAGTCACTAGTCACGACATTTCTCGTGTTTACGTCAATTCCTTCCACAACCCCATCTCACGCAGTTCAATAGTACTACTAACCCCGTAACGCGCTGCTCATACGAGTCGGTAACTATTTTGTTACAAGATATTTAATTTTTCTAATTTAATATTTCTGATAATATTTTAATATTAATTATTTAAAAAATTATAGCTTAAAGTTCTCGTTCATTCTTATAATTATTGAATTTATTTTCATTAATGTATAACGTACATAATGTTGTTCTATGAAAACTGGGGCGAGAAGATAATAATAATCTCTTAAGAGCAATATTAAGAAATATTAACAGCGATAAAATTATGTTTATGATTTGATTAGATAAACTATTAAAAAGATGCTTGGCTGCAAATATTCAAAATAATAATGAAAGATAAAATCCTTTGACTTAAATTTATTCAAAAAAATTGTTATCCACTAAAGAAACAGATATTTCTTTTTTCATAATAACATTACAATTTTTCATATAAAAATTATTAAAATATGTATATGTATAAACGTTAAAGGAATACTGGAGAGACGGTCAAACTCCAACGGAAAAGCTCATGAGCAACCCTCATTTAAACGAAATTAATGTCAATATAAATTCAGTAATATCAATAGTAATATCAATAGTAATATCAATATAAATTCAGTATTCTTGTATTATAAATGTATATGCATATATGTATACATACACGTATTAAAGCGATACCACAGCTGTCGAGAAAATAACTGTCTTTTTCTAATCAAACACTACCATCTGTCTGATTCGACCGGCACAACTGTGTACTGACAACATATAATATTATTATATTATTATTACAACTATGATATTAGTAGATATATAAGACCGTTTCTAAATCACTGTTAGTGAGATGTATATATATATATGGTACGTTCGTGTGGTGTGTGTGTGTGTGTGTGTGTGTGTGTGTGTGTGTGTGTGTGTGTGTGTGTGTGTGTGTGTGTGTGTGTGTGTGTGTGTGTGTGTGTGTGTGTGTGTGTGTGTGTGTGTGTGTGTGTGTGTGTGTGTGTGTGTGTGTGTGTGTGCGCGCGCGCCACATGCGATGCGGGGTCCGCGGAGCAAGGGAGGGGGAAGTGCGTCACTAGGCGCGAGGTCCGCGAAGCGAGAGGTCCTTGGCATGTCACACGGTACGGTCTGCCGTCCCCCGCCGCCTGCCGCCCGCCGCCATGTTCTTTTTCTTACCATTTTTTCTTCTCTCTTTCTTCCTTTTTTCTTATGCGTTCTCTCTCTTCCCACCAAGGTATCTCGTTTTGTCTTAATATTTTTTGTAATAAAATTTTGTTAATATTTTTTAATTTTTAATATTAATTACTTTTTTAAAGGAGATTTTTAAAAAATATATAAATATTATAAAATATTACTTAGTAATTTAAATTTATTATTATAGTTGATATTATTATTATTCGCGACAAGATGCGTCGGCACACGACTCACTATCGCAGCGCAACCTGAAATCACTGATGCTGAATTGAAAGGAAGAATGGAGAATAAAGCGAATAATATTTATCGTAATATACATTTATTGGTCATGTAATGCATACTGTACAATATTATCTATAGCGTACGTTAATGATTCACAATCTATAATCGAAGTTAATTTTATGGTTGATATTATTTATTTTTTATCTACTTTATACATCATTTGATACTCTCTGAAATTAGATATCACATGCAAAAATATTCCACATAGGGCAACGGTACGAAATATATATATCTTTAAGGCGATAAGATTTATTATCAGCCATAATATCTTTAATTTCTAACAGTACTTTTAAAGTAGATTCAGAAGTCTCGTTCTCTTTCGTTTATATATCTCAATTACTAACAGAAGTCTCATTCTCTTTCCTTTATATATCTCAATTTCATATGTTATGTATGTGTATGTACTATCACATTTGTGACAAGCTAGCAGTTTTTGCACTTAGACTTAGCAGTATTCATTTTTTATCACATTTCCAAGTATTGATAGTTAATATCAATATTACTATAACAACACAACAACAACAACAACAACAACAACAACAACAACAACAACAACAACAACAACAACAACAACAATAACAACAACAACAATAACAACAACAACAACAACAACAATAATAATAATAATAATAATAATATCATAAGGAATGATGGAGAAGGGAAAAATAATTTAATAAATTGATATATTTTCTTCAGTATTTATTTTTATATTTTATTAAAAAATTTTAAATTTGGAAGAATGATTTTCAATATACACATTTTATTTATCATCTAATACGTAGTGTACAATATTATTTATAGCGTAAAATATTAATTCGCACTCTATATATGAATTTTTATCATAAATCTTGCGCAAAATTTGCACCGCATCGCATTTATCGATGATATAATTTTGACATAAAAGCGTTACAAATTGTTTAAATTTATCATTTATGCCATGTATATTTTGACAGATATATGAATGCTCGATGCAATGTTCCAATTTAAATAAAAAGAGTACGGTTGATAGCATATACAAGCAAGTATCGCATAATGTCAGTTTTACAGTACTATTTTTATACATTTTAACAAGTTCTATAACCAAAGTGAATTGTTAATGAAACCGCAGTCGATTGCACGAGTCGCTCGATATCCGCACGTCTTTCAATGAATATCTTCCATATTGCATGGAGCAATATTATTTGATTTGTTGTACCCCGGATGGGCTATAACGTTAATATTTGAGTCGGGTTAGTCAAGCCTAAGGAGTTGGAACTCCGAGCAGGATCAAAGGAATGTAGGGATTCTTGTGAAATCACTGACACACACTTTCTTTAATTTAATTGATTTATTTTAACAAGTGCACAAACTAGATATTATAACGATTATATTTTACACACGTTTACGCGTCGTCGGGCGGCTCGGCGTGTCTCGCGTTACTCGGGCGGCCGACGACCGAGTGTGACACCTGAGCTGCTGATAATACGGCTCGCGTGAACTTCACGACGAGATTCCGTAATATCTTGCGCGACTTTTATAATAATGATTCCGCGCGACTTATAATTTTAACTCTCTCCAATCCGCTTTGTGTAATCGATTATATAGGCTGATTGCTCGATCAGCATTCCGATCGGTTGCGTCGATTGATTGCGTGATATTGATTGATCAATATCACGCTCGGTTCGATCATCAAATTTAGGAATTTGCTGATAGGCTTTTCGCAATATTTTCGCGTGATGCATTTCTGCGGTCTTTCGAAAGACTGGTCGCAATTTCGGCGGTCACATATTTGTGTCGTCTTTCGAAAGACTTTTTCCGAGATTCATTCGGACTACTTTTGTTGCCATGCGGACTACTTTTATTATTAGTTGTAGGTCTGGCTACAACAGATTGCTTCGATTATCATCAAAAATCAATTCCACATGAGACATTGATCCCACGTTGATTTCAATATCCAAATATTTATATGCTATGGATATCAATGCGAATCTTCTTCCTAAAATACGAGCTGCATAACGGGGTGATGAATTTTGAGAAGACGTACTATAAGAAAAAAAGATTACAAGTAAATGAGCTGTAAAAATATTGTCTTAAAATTTTTATGGAGAATGAAACTTACCGCTTCATCCTGCTGAATTGGAACGTAATACTTCATATTCTCATACATTTTTTTTCTTGAAATTTTGTAGCAGTAAGAGCTGTTAATTTTTTCACAGAGCGACTAATATAACGTGTTAAAACTCAACGAATATTGTAGTAACATTGTTCAGAGTTCTTATATATTATATTATATTTCCCCACCAATTTTTTTCTGTGAAAAAATAATATACTATCAATATCAATTTCAATGTTATCTTTGAAACATGGAATTTATTTTATCATAATGGATATACTAGTTTTTAGTGTAGGATAGCATTAGACCGTACTATGAATCATGTACAATTTTTAGTGTAGAATAGCATTAGACTTTACTATGAATCATGTAAAAAACAATTAAAAAATTTTAAAAAGTGTATGATTATCTGCTGAAACCTTGATAAACGTAAAAGCCAAATGTTTTGTTTTTTTCCGTAAAAAATAATGCGTTATCGATGTCCATTCCGATGTTATCTTTTTTCTCAAAAACATGGGATTTCCACATCTTTACGGATGTGATAGTTCTTAATGTAGAGCACCATTAGACCGTACTATGAATCATATAAAAGTATGCAATTATCTGCTAAAATTCGATAAATGTAAAAGGTTTTTTTCGTGAAGATAATGCGCTACCGATATTTATTACAATGTTATCTTTCAAAACATGGAATCTGTTCATCTTTACAACGGCTGAGACGAGACCACATTATCAGACACACGTTTTTTCAAAACATATCCTTAAATGATGCAGTAGCCTTTATTAGTAGTATATATATATATATATATATATATATATATATATATATATATATGTATATATATGTTTTTTTTCATGTATCATTCACCATATATATAATATATATATATATTTTTTTTCATGTATCATTCGAAATTTCCAACTTCACTAGTGACTTGTCTATCTCAGTGACATGACAGATGAAGAGATTGAAAAAAATATCGAGATTTAAAGCAGAACGAAGTTAATACTCTGAATGATTCGAAAGAAATGTGTGCAATATTTTTTTATTACACTGAAGAAGTCCTCATTAATAAAAAGTATTGCTCACAGTGTGTCATACAAATAAGTGAAATATTTCCAAATATTTCTTTGCACCGTTCGAAAACATGTCAATTGTCAATATGTATTCATCCATGGTAAATATTGTTCGGAATGCCATTGTTTCAAATAATACTATGTAATATGTGTCCTATTTGCACAAAGTGAATTTTTGTGAAAAACATATATTGAGAGTATAAAAACCAATATTTCTCAGAGTATTTAGTAACTGTAAAAAAGAATATAGTATGGAGCAAACGGAGCGTGATTTGATAGAACAATCGACTGAATACATCGGAAGACTTTATCGCGTGGGAACAGCGCTGTGATGAGTTCATCGAATCGCTGGATGAACACAGCCGAATTAAATGTCCGTGATTATTAATCGGTGTGAGACAATCGGTAATCGCATGTATCGCGCGACTCGAAAATTTGAAAGATTCGGTGCGAGGAAGATTCGTGCATGCGAGCGCCGGATATAGTGTGGGACTTCGATGGCGTGAGATAGATACGGTTTTCGAAAGTCATATACTGACGGGCGTAATAATCAATTCCAAGCACATTGAATCTCATCAGTTTCTCGAGGATGCATGAGAAATTGTACTCGTATACAAAGTGTCATGCGGAAACATGAGAATGTTAAGGTAAATGCTATATTTAATGGCGAATTTGTCGCGGATGATAAACGTGCGAATAAAAGTATTGCTACGAGAAACTGTAAACTGTATCGGTGCTCTGATTTGCAAGAGTGGTATCAATTATGCGTTATCAAGCATATTATTGCATCGCTTGAGGAATTTCAGAAACGCGATAGCGGGTAGGCTTTGTCGTGTATATTAAATTTAATTGTAAATGTGAACAAATATAATGCATGCGAGATGCAACGTCGAACTACCGCGAGAAATTAAGATAAAGAGAGCGACGATTAACGTGCAATCTATGGACAATGCATGTTTCGCGTGATCAGCCGTGATGGCCGCTCTACATCCCGCAAAAACAAATATAGATCGAGTATCTTCATATCCTCCATATTCAACAGTGTTGAATCTTAAAGACATTAAATTCCCAATGACTTTAAACCAAATAAAAAAGTTTGAGAACCTCAACGACATCTCAGTCAACGTATATTATATCGAGAAGAAGAAGAAGGAACTCTTAATTCTTCCGATACGACTCATTAACCGAAAGATGGACAAGCACGTAAATTTGTTATACCTGCAGGACGATGACAACAAGGGGCATTTCGTGTGGATAAAAAATCTGTCTTGCTTCGTGAACTCTCAACTTAGTAAAAAAGAAAAAACATAAGAACATAAAAAATTCTTTTGCGATCGGTACGTATACATTTTCAAAATAATGAAATTCTTTTTCATAAGAATAATAAATTAAATTATAATTAATTTTTTCTTTTGCAGATGTTTGCACTACTTCAGTTCAAATGAAAAGTTAGAGACTCACAGACATGCAGATTGTCAAGATATTAACGAGTGCTTTCAGGTTAGCTACTCGAGCGACGACGACAAGTGGCTAAATTTCAAAAATTACTGTAGGAAGGAACGAGTGCCATTTATCGTTTACGCCGACCTGGAATGTATCTTAGAGAAGAAGGAGGAGGAGGAGAAGGAAAAGGAGGAGAAGGATCCAAAAAAGGCGAGTTACACATATTACATATCAACACATATATCAACACATATATCAACATCATCAAGTGTTTAGTATAGGATATTACATACCATACACTGTTCACTGTGTACGACGAATCGTTATCAGTGTATCGGTTTCGTCGCGATAAGGATTGCGTTGCATGGTTCGCCGAGGAACTTAGAGGTTTAGCGCATAATGTAAAATCTATCTTATCCGCTAACGTACCCATGGCAGATTTCACCCGAGAGAAAGAACTGGAAAAAGTTTGATAGCGCCACGCATTGTCACACATGCGAAAAACCGTTTGCGCTAAGCGACACACGAATACGCGATCATTGTCATTTGACTGGTCGATTCAGAGGTCCTACGCATTCAAATGTAATTTAAATTACAAAGATTTGCATTGCATTCCCATAGTTTTCCATAATGTATCCGGATATGACGCACATTTTATCGTCAAGGAAATAGCTACAGCGTATGAAGGACATATAAACCTGTTTCCAATAACCAAAGAAAAATACATTTCTTTTACAAAACATGTCAAAGACATTAAAGATGATTGGAAAAAAATCCGTAATATTGCGATGGATTCATAAAATTGCGATGTATTGATTCGCATAAATTTTTCAGTAGCAGTCTTGACAAATTGGCTTTTTTCAAGGATAATGCAATGCGAATATTGTAATTTATCTGCGGAAAATTTATTGACACGAAAAGGCATCTTTCCATACGAACACATTGATTGCATCGAAAAGTTGAAGGAGATCAAATTACCGTTGCGAGAATCATTCTACAGTTCGTTAACAGGCGACATCGCGTCCGAAAGCGATTACGCGCACACTGTCAACGTGTGGCAGCGATTCTCCATCCGAACGCTTGACGTCTATAGCGACCTGTATCTTAAAACTGACGTCTTGTTGTTGGCCGATACTTTTGAGAACTTTCGCGATAACTTTTGCATTGCGAGTTATGAACTCGATCCCGCAAACTATTATACTCTACCTGGTTTTACGTGGAACGCTGAAGCATACGAGTATCAATTTTGAACTTCTCACCGACATCGACATGGTCATGTTCGAACGCGGTATATGCGGTGGTCTTAGTCAATGTTCCAACAGGTACGCGCAGGCCAACAACAAGTCGTATGTGCAGTCGTACGATCCCTCAAAATCATCGTCGCACCTGATGTACTTTGAACGTAAACAACTTGTATGATTAGGCAATGTGTCAACCATTGCTCTACGCAGATTTTCGATGGGTCGATGATGTAACAAATTTTAACATTATGAATATCGCGCTAGATTCCACGACAGGTTACATTCTCGAAGTGGACTTGGAATATCCGCAACATCTTCACGACGCACACACTAACTTACAGTTCTGTCCGACGCGCGATAAACCGCCCGGCAAACAAGAGACTAAGCTTCTCGCAACGTTATACAATAAGAAACATTATGTCATATATTATCGCAACTTGCAGCAGTGTACTCGTCACGGTTTTCGCGTAACAAAGATTTATCGCGTATTACAGTTTGCGCAATCTCCATGGCTTTGCGACTGTATTCAGCTCAATACAAATTTTAGAACCCGAACCAAGAATGATTTTGAAAAAATTAATACAAATTAATGAATAACGCAGTTTTCAACAAAACTATGGAGAAATATGCGCAGTCATGTCGATGTGCAGCTTAACACTAAATGGGAAAGAAGATATAGCACTGAGGCAATAATCGCGAAACCAAACTTCCACAGTCGAAGCGTCTTTTCGGAAAATCTAGTAGCGATAGAAATGCGCAAACTCGAGGTAAAGTTCGACAAACCGATCTATGTAGGTATGTTCATCCTCGATATATCTAAGACGTGTTTATACGAGTTTCATCACGAGTACATGGCGCCGTTGTTCCGCGAGAAATATAAAGTTATGTACACTGACACTGACACTGCCTTATCTATCACATTGAATGCGACGATGTAACGAGATTATGAAATGTGCCATCAATAGATTCAACACGAGCGATTACGCGGTCGATAATGCATATGGTATTCCAATAAAAAAATATCAGGTTTAATGAAAGACGAAAACAATGGTGTAATCATGACCGAATTCGTCGGGCTTAGAGCAAAGATGTACGCCTTGCGCATCAACAGTAAGAAAGATACGAAAAAAGTTAAAGATGTTAAAAGTAACGTCGTAGCCAAATCGATAACGTTCAACGATTACATGCAATGCCTGCCAGACAAAATTGAAATGACACGACAACAGTCTTGCATAAGATCGAAATTTCACGAAGTGTACACTGTGTCTGAAACGAAAATTGCTTTAAGTCCGTACGACGATAAACGATATATTGCACTCGATTCGACCGACATGTTGCCACGGGGACATTATAAAATACTATTATAAATAAAGATGAACGCGGCGGCGGCAAACTTGTTTTATAACAGCTTTTAATAAGTATACATTTTTGTAATATATATATTTTATAATAAGATATGTTATAACAAATTTATTTTTATAATACACATTTTTTTATAATAAAATATTTTTGTAATAAGATATTTTATAATAAATTTTTTTCATTTCTTTTATAACATTATCTTCATGTATCCAAGAAATTGTGTGAATTGTCAAATCGCAACCATTTTACATAAACTTTATCCCCACTTTTTTCTACAAGATATACGTAGGATTAGCGATACAACTCATACTCGTAAAATTCTTCGGCAACAGGTTTTCCCTTATAATCTTTCAGTAGATATGTCACGGGATTTCTACACTTTGATGATTTTAAATATCTCCGTGGTCCAATTTGGTATGTAACCTTTCTCAAAGGTTGTCTTGAATTTACTAACGCGTACCGAGTCGTCCACTTTGAATCGCGCAGGTACAGCAAGCTTTACGCGACTGTATACAGTGGTTAAGAGCTTGTCAGCGATCGCGTGGGTAACGTCAATGGGTCACATACTGATAGTTCGATGTTTTCGTGTGTTGTACTCTGACACTAGACGCTAACAAATCCATTTATAGCTTCCGTTGAGCGCAAATTGCTTCCACATGTCGTTCTTCAATGTACGGTTAAATCACCGACGCCTTCATTATGGAATACATAGAATAATGATTAATGTTATATACAAGCGGACTAACGATATACTTATACTCCCTTATTATCCATGATGGGATTATGGACGCTGTGAGCCACGTCTATGAGTATTCGTTGTTAATAGTATATTCTTATATGTTTGTTTGTCATTTTTGGTAAAAACTGCATTATCGGGAAGTTTCTTAAAGATCAATTTGTATAAGCCTGGTGTACCATTGTATCTCACATTGTCTATGATTATGGAATCATCTTTGTCGACGTCGAATTGTTTGTCGCCGAGCATTGTACCATTTTTATCAAGATAGATATCGTATATGCGATCAAATTTTTTTCCATTATCATCGAGGAGAGCGCTTATATACTTTTGTCCCATTGTCCCAACTGACTATTTTGAAAAAAGAACCTATTGTGATCATTGACTGTTCGTGACAAAACGAGTCCATCAAGAGCGCTATTGTAGATGTACGAATAGAATTTGATTGCAAAGAAAATATACTGCCGAATACTACTACTTATTGTCTCATCTGGCACGATCACGTCGTCGAGTATTGCCTGTTATTCAATGTAGTGCGCAAGATGTAAACTGCAACGTTTGCAAATATTCTTTCTTTTTTAATATAAGAAAGAAATAAAAATTCGACATATTTGTCGATGAAGCGTAGTCTCAAAAGAATTATTTTTTCGTTATAATCGTTCCAACGTTTGCAGATCTGCAAGGATTCGTTATCGGAAGGAGATTTGTCGTGAAGAAAGTGGCTGTGTTGAGAAAGGGGACAATTCTCTCTCATTATATTTTTGCAAGGCCTATACCATAGCATTTCCTTACAAAATTCGACAAATCTTGCGTTTCCTGATTGATTGCAAATCATTATGAATTGCGATGGGAAGACGAAATGATTCCATATAGCATGGCGGAACGTTTGATTACAATAGCTATAATTGACATAAAAGATAAGCTCTTATATACGTTAAAGGATGTCAGAAGAAAGAATTTGGTTGGCAAATATGCTCGATAGCGATGTGAGAGATGATGTCATTATCGAAACTTTGAATATTGATTCTAAAGATTTAGAATCGTTGAATAATCTAGATGTTAGCAATACTTTTTGATGTGTAAAACATTCGAAACATTGCGCGTTACAAAATGTATTTAAAATATTTAACTGGTGGTTACAACGTCAGAAAGAAAAATTTTTTAAATAAAAAAATATTTAAACATTAATATATTGTATTTCTTTACTTTATCCATGCATATACTTTAGATTTAAATAACAGTAGTTGATTACGCGGTTCAATAATGGTTAGATAGCGGTTCAGTAGTGGTTAAATAGCAGTTCAATAGTGGTTTAATAGCGGTTCGATAATGATTTGATAGTGATTCGATAGCGGTTTAATAATGATTCAAAATGGATTGACAGCGATTAAATAGTGGTTTGACAGTGGTTCGATAATGATTTGACGGTTGATCGACAGTTGACATTTGACAATGAATCGATAGCGGTTCAAAGTGGATCGATAGCGATTCAATTTGAACCGCTATTGATTCACTTTGAACCATTATTGAACTGCTATCAAACCACTGTCAAATCATTATCGAACCACTGTCAAATCACTATCAATAATTGATCGAAATAGTTCAATAATTGTATGATAATGATTTAAAAACGGTTAGAATGAATTTTTAATTTAATACTTGGAAGTGTAAAAAATGAATACTGCTAAGTATAAGTGCAAAAACTGCTAGCTTGTCACAAATGTGATAGTATTAGGTGTACAAAAAAGTTCTGAGCTTTAGATTTCATACAACCGAAATAACAATTTAAATTTTATCTATCTTCCCGCCCTTTTGCGGTTTTAAAGCGTTGACATTTGGCCTTCTAAAATGCCATACGGTTTGGCGTTTGATGCACATAATCTCAAAAATCAGTAGTGTTCACGATGGCAATAACAAAAGAGCATATTCGATTTTCCATCCACTTCGCGTTTCATCTGAAGAAAAATGCTGCTGAAGCCACTGCAATGATTTGTACTACATATGGAGAGAACGCTGTAAGTCATACTACATGTAAAAGATGGTATCAAAAATTTCGCCAAGGAGATTTCAGTCTTGAAGATGAACCGCGTGCTGGACGCCCTCAAAAGATTGAAACGGACGAATTGCAAGCACTGCTGGATATAAACTCTGCGCAAACTGAAAAGGAGCTTGCAGAACAGCTTGGCGTTACGTAGCAAACCATTTCCGTACGTTTACATACGATGGGAAAGGTTCAGAAGGAAGGCAGATGGGTTCCGCATAAATTGTCTGAAGACAACAAAAATCGTCGGCGTGACACTGCACTCACTTTGCTTTCAAAGTTCCGGAAAAAAGATTTTCTGCACAAAATCATTACAGGTGATGAAAAGTGGATTCTTTATGATAACCCTAAACGTAGAAAATCATGAGTTGACCCTGGTCAACCTTCGACATCGACGCCAAAGCCCAATATCTACACCAAGAAGGTTTTGCTCTGTATCTAGTGCTATTGGAAAGGTGTCTTGTATTATGAGTTGTTACAACCGGATGAAACAATCACGGAGCAGACCGTTACCAACAACAATTGACCAATTTGAGCGATGCATTAGAAGAAAAGAGGCCACTTACTGGCCAAGGACGTTATAAAGTGATCTTGATTCATGACAATGCTCGACCACATGTTGCGAAAGCGACTCAGGACCATATCTTTGCGTTAGGCTGGGAACTTCTCCCGCACGCGGCGTATAGCCCAGACATGGCGCCTTCCGATTACTACCTATTCCGGTCGCTGCAGCATCATTTGGCTGATACACATTTCATGAGATTTGAAGAGATACGAAAATGCATTGATGACTTTATCGCTTCCAAGCCGGTGAGCTTCTATCGTCAAGGAATTCGCAAGCTACCCGAAAGATGGCAAAAGGTCGTTGATGCAAACGGAGAATATTTCGCTGATTAATATTTTTTTGTTTGTTTTTGAATAAAGATTGAATTTTACAAAAAAAAAGCTCAGAACTTTTTTGTACACCTAATACATACACATACATAACATATAAAATTGAGATATATAAACGAAAGAGAACGAGACTTTTGAATCTATTTTGAAAGTATTGTTAGAAATTAAAGACATTATGGCTGATAATAAATCTTATCGCTTTAAAGATATACAAGATGTCCCAAAACTAACGCATTTCTTTTTAAGAGCGGATTCTTTGGAACATTCTAAGACGAAAATTCTAATACGAAAATGTCGAGGCTATAATAGTTTTTAAATTATTGGCGATTAAAGTTCACTAAACACAGAGCTGATATTTCGCGCGCTCAGACATGGTGATATGACAAATGGTAAAAGTTCCACCACGAGGATCCTTTTACAACATCGAGACTATCACAGAAATATTCAATGACATTCTTATTAAGAAATTATTTCTGTTTCAAAACTCATTTGTATATTACACAATTAATATCATAAAATATCTGTTATATAACAATAACAACATTATACCATGTGATAGCTGTCAAAGTCATCAATTTTAACGCTTAATATCTCGGTTCGCGAGGCAGACCGCCGCGTTTTTTTTTGCCAGATTTCTTTTATCTATTTATTTATTTAACTATCCGTGCATCTATTTCCTATTGTGTCCAAGTGGCACTGTGTCCGATTGGCACTGTGTCCGCATGGCACTGTGTCCGATTGTTACTGTGTCCGATTGCAGCTACCATGTGTCTATTTCCTACTGTGTCCGATTAGTATTGTGTCAGATTTTCAATGTGTCCGATTGCCATTGTGTCCGATTTTCACTGTGTCCGATTTCAATCATCTTGTGTCCGTTCCTTATTGTGTCCGTTTGGACCTGTGTCCGATCCATTCAACCTGCAATGTCCGATTTATTCTGTGCGCAACTGGGACTCTCCCGTTTATGAGGCCTTCAAGCTTATATGTTTTTCTTATAATTGCCTCCAAAGTGAGATTGAAGAGAACCGTCGAGAGTGCATCTCTTTATTTGACTCCGCATTCCACTTCAAAGGCGTCTGACAGTTCGTTCTGCAATCTCACTTTCGCCTTAAAGCTATCCAGAGTGATTCCTATTAATCTTACAAGTTTATATGATATACCTACAAGAATTAGTTGCTTCAGTATCTGGGCTCTATCCACTCCAAAAGCCTGTTTAACATTTGTTTCTACATATAAGTTATGTAGCTGAATGTTGTTCCCAAAGCATTTTTATGAATCAATCTAAGAGTTGTTAGATGATCTATTATCGACCTATTGTTTCTGAAGCCACAATGGTATTCACCCAGAATTTCTTAAGCATAGGTTATAAGCCTGAAATATAATATTCCCGAAAATACTTTATAGGCTATGTTGAGCAGGAGCACACACTCTTTTATCCCCTTTCTGTATGGAGTGGATAACTCCCACTTTCCATTTCTCAGGGATATCTTCTTTTTTTCAGATTTCTAAGATCATATTATGTATTCTCGTCCATATGGAGGAGGTTCCTCTCTATCATATTTTATAAGTTCTGCTGGGATTTCTATGCCTGGGGCTTTATAGGATTTCAGTGCTTTAATGACTCTGGAGGTATCAATGTATGGGTTTTTTTAACAGCTGTTCAATCGTGTGCAGTTCTCTCTCTTCTATCTCAACACTTTCTTCTTTTCTAAACATTTCGGCGAAATGTTCTTTCCATCTATTTAACACCTCTTGTGGGTCAATCAATAGTTGTTTGTTTTTGTCTTTACACAACTCTAGCTTAGGTAGGAAGTCTGTCTTTCTATGCTCATTAACCCGTTTATAAAATTTGTTATTATTATACTTATTGTTTAATGCTAGAATTTCCTCAATTTTTTTATTTAAAAATTTTCTCTTCTTCCTTTACATTTTTATAGCTATTCTCCTTTTGATATTGTGTTCTAACCTGTTACCTCGGTGAATCATTGCATACACCTCAGTCTGGCTCTTCTTCTCTATTGATGCTTTATAGTTTTCACTAAATCACTCATTTTTCTTCTTCCTTCTTTCCTTTCCTATTATTTTCTCAACGGTATGATTAATTGTTTCCTTAATGTTCCTTAATTGTTCCATTCCTCATTTATGTTCTCACTCCTTGGAATTGCACATAGCCTTTTATTCACTTCTCTAATATAGTAACTGTATCTCGTTTTCTTTTAGTTTGCCAGAGTTCCATTTAGCAAATTTAATGAATTTGATGGATTGCCTTCAACAATGGCTATCCTTTATTTTAATTTTTCCAATCAGGATCGGAGTCGCAGTTTGCTCCCCTAAAGGAGAAGGAGCATCTTCGATGGAAGAGATCCATCCTTTGCTTATTAGGACGCGGTCTATCTGATTTGTTTCGTTAGTTCCAAGGATCTACATTCCTTTATGTATTCTTTTATGCGAAAAACATGTGCTCATCACCCTGAGATTTGCTTCACCAAATTGCGCTAGCCGAATTCCATTATTGTTAGTGGTTTTGTGACTGTATCTTCGAAGCACATTACTATATATTTGCTCTTGCCCTAATTTGGCATCTCCCAATTGTAGGCATTTAGCATCTCCCAATTATAGGATTTTTTTTGTTTTTTTTATATCTGATTCTTCTTTTTTTTTCTTATTTGAAAATCGCGCGTTGAGAAAGCGCGCGAAATGACGAGCCTGTTGCGCAGGCGTACGAGTGGGAAAGGCCAGAAGTATGCGAGCGAAGGGTTTACCGAGAGAGCTTTGTAACGAACGTTTGTGAAATAAAAGGAGAGACAGTGTTTCCAAAGCAGAGAAAGAATATGAGCTTGACCATCCTATTATCGAGAAGCAAGTCTCCTTACAGCTTATAGAAGTGGGATTATTGTTGATCAGGTTAAGTTAGTAGAGCGCAGAAAAGAGAGAGAAAAGGAAAATGGGTTTAAGTCAAGGTCCGCGAGATCCGAGTGAATTAACGGTTTTAGCTCTGAAAGAGCTTGAGGAAGAAGGAATTGGCCACAAGCGTCACAAAGGCAGATCCATCGAAAGCAGGAACACGGGAAAAGAACGTCAACAATGACGGGGCAAACAGCGACGATGGTAGTGAAGAAGAGCATGATGGCATGCAAAGTGATACATAGTTACGGAGGGAGATAGAGCTGTGCAGACGTGAGAAGGCTATAGCCGAACGAGAGTTGAAGATAATGCGGGAGTTACGGAGTTTACGTTCAGAGCAAGATGGCGGTGAGCAAATTCGGGATGTAGGCGTCGGAAAGCACAGGGATAGAACAAATCTGAGCGAGCTGAAAGAGCTGGTGAGCATCTTTGACGAAAGCAAATACGACTATGTAAACTGGGAGACACAGGTCAAGTGAAAAGAACATACAATTTATTAAAGGAAAAAACGAAAATGCTTATGAAAGTGCGTATGAGAGGCAAAGCGCTGGAGTTGTTTCACTCAAAGCCGGAAAGGCTAGAAGTGACGCTCGACGAATTTTTAGGGAGCATGAAGGTGATATTTGATCGCAAGCCACGTAAGTTAGCCTTGCGGAAGTAGTTCGAGGATCTGGAAGTACAGTAAAGTATTTAGTGAATACGTGCACGATAAGTTATTATGGGTAATCGAGTGCCAATTGACAGTGAAGAAATGATCGACTATATAGTCGAGAACATACTCGATGCGAGTTTGAGGAATCAAGCGAGGATCCAGAATTTCGGGGAGATCAACAATTTATTTCGAGCGTTTGAAAAGGTTACATTACGATCGAGGGGAGCGTTTGGAAGTCGCAAAGCCATTCAGTCTGGCAAGAATGAGATGAGCAGCGGCAAGGCTGCAGCACGCGAGAGACAACAGACAGACTATCAGTGGCGGATCGGTGGCGCCAGCAATCCGATGTTACAACTGCCAAGGCACGGGTCATCTTGCGAAGGATTGCACGAACGAGAGAAAGGCCGTTGTCTATTGCAACAAGGAAGGCCATCTCTGGAAAAATTGCCCCAGGGAGAAGAGGACCCCAAAAACACAAGTCACGCATGTTGGGGAGACGCAGAGTGAGAGAGACGACTTTCAGCAGGGTTCGATACGTCGTGTCGAACACGACGGCGAGCGTTTTAGCCTGTATTTAGACACTTTATTCGACACCGGTAGTTCTGTTTTTGTAAACGAAAAACTGATTTTAGGTGATGCTGTTGAGAAAATTAGGCCTGGCGAGAATTTAGGATTTTACGGTATAAATAATTTGAAGCTTAAAATTGTAGGTAAGATTAGTTTAGATATTACGATTGAGGGCGCAGTCCAAAAGAACATAAAGTGTATGTTGTTGATGACAATACGACGAATGCGGCGGTAGTATGGGACGGTAGTTGGGACGAGACGTATTAAATAAATTTAATTGTAGGTTAACTCAGAAATCCGTAGATGTTGCAGACTATTCATTCGAGGTCTTAAATATAGATGTGTCAAGTAAAAAGGATAAAATATCGAGCGAATTAAATGTAAATGCAGAAATTCCGCGGGAAGTGCAGGACAATCTAAGGTATATATGTTTGATGACAAGTATATCCAGCCAGAGCGTCCATAGATCGACAATAGATGCTGAGGTTAGGTTAGTTTTAACAGAGCATCAGCCGTTTTATTTTGTTCCAAGAAGGTTATCACTCGCTGAGAAGGAAGAAATGCGAAAAAAACGACGCGTTTCTTAAGAAGAATGTAATTCGCCCGAACGAATTCGAATATTCATCTTCGATTATATTAACAAAAAAAAAAAGAAAAACGGTGAGACACGTATGTGCGTTGACTTCCGAGTGAATTCGCTGTTGGCAAGAGATAATCATCCGTTACCGATCATTGAGGATTAATTAGAGGAGAAAAAAATATTTTACTCTACACTTATTAGAGGGGAAAAAAATATTTTATTCTACAAAAGTAAAGTATTTTAATTTACTTTATTTTACTTACTAAAGTATTTTATTTTACTTTATTTGATCTGAAAGACGGTTTCCACCACGTACGTATCGCAGAGAATTCAGTTAAGTATATGTCGTTCATTACGCCATTGGGCCAGTATGAGTATTTGACACTACCTTTCGGAAAACGGCGTCAACCCAATTTTGTTACGAAGATTTTCAAATATTTGATTTGTAAAGCGAAGTGGTTGCATATATGGACGATTTTATGGATGCGACGATAACATTGAAGCATCACTTGCAAGTGCTAAGACAGGTTTTTAAATTAATAGTATGTAACAAGTTAGAGCTAAAAATCGATAAATGCAAATTTTTATATACCGAGATTGAATACTTAAGTTATCTAGTCTATCTAGTTTAGCAAAACGGAATACGCCCGACGGAAAGTGATGTGGAAGCGGTTCGAAATTTTCCGATCCCGACAAATGCTAGAGAAGTGCGTAGTTTCATAGGGTTATGCTTATTTTTTAGGATTTTTATAGAAAATTTTTCTGTTATCGCGAAGCCTTTCTATGATTTGTTGCGCAAGGATGCCAAGTTTGTTTTTAAGGAAAAAGAACTACAGGTCTTTGAAGTTTTGAAGTGTAAGCTGACAGAGGCGCCTATACTGTCGATTTTTAATTCGCGCGATGAGACAGAGCTATACAGTGACGCGAGCTCTTTAGGCTTCGGCACAGTCTTAATGCAAAAAAGGGCGGACTTAAGGTTTTTACCCCGTGTTTTACTTTTCGAAGAGGGCTAGCGAAGTTGAAAGTCGATATCACAGCTTCGAGTTTGAAACTTTAGCGATAGTTTACGCCCTTAAAAGATTCAGAATTTATTTATCCGACATAAAATTCAAGATAACAACCGACTGTAATTCGCTTATATTGGCCTTAAGAAAGAAAGAGATCAATCTAAAAATACAGCGAAAGGCCCTAGAGTTACAGGAATTCCATTACGTTTTAGAGCATAGAGTGAGCAAGAAAATGTCGCATGCAGATGGATTGAGCAGAACATGCGATATCCTCGTGATTACAGATAATTCGTTTGAGTTTCGTTTATCTTTATGTCAAGATCAAGATCCGAAAATTAAAAAACTACGCGAAGAATTGGAAAAACAGGAACATAAATTCTTTGAGCTTAGAAACGGATTAGTTTACTGCAAGAAATATGAAAATTTATTATTCTATGTACCGACAAGTATGGAATCCAATGTATTAGGTGTACAAAAAAGTTCTGAGCTTTTTTTTGTAAAATTCAATCTTTATTCAAAAACAAACAAAAAATATTAATCAGCGAAATATTCCCCGTCTGCATCAACGACCTTTTGCTATCTTTCGGGTACCTTGCGAATTCCTTGACGATAAAAGTTCATCGGCTTCGAAGCGATAAAGTCAATGCATTTTCGTATCTTTTCAAATCTCACGAAATGTGTATCAGCCAAATGATGCTGCAGCGACCGGAATAGATAGTAATCGGAAGGCGCCATATCTGGGCTATACGTCGCGTGCGGGAGAAATTCCCAGCCTAACGCAAAGATATAATCCTGAGTCTCTTTCGCAACATGTGGTCGAGCATTGTCATGAAACAAGATCACTTTACGACGTCCTTGGCCAGTAAATGGCCTCTTTTCTTCTAATGCTTAAATTGGTCAATTGTTGTTGATAGCGGTCTGCCGTGATTGTTTCACCCGGTTGTAACAACTCGTAATACAACACACCTTTCCAATCCCACCAGATACAAAGCAAAACCTTCTTGGCGTGGATATTAGGCTTTGGCGTCGATGTCGAAGATTGACCAAGGTCAATCCATGATTTTCTACGTTTAGAGTTATCATAAAGAATCCACTTTTCATCGCCTGATTGATTTTGTGCAGAAAATCTTTTTTCCGGAACTTTGAAAGCAAAGTGAGTGCAGTGTCACGCCGACGATTTTTGTTGTCTTCGGACAATTCATGCGGAACCCATCTGCCTTCCTTCTGAACCTTTCCCATCGTATATAAACGTACGGAAATGGTTTGCTACGTAACGCCAAGCTGTTCTGCAAACTCCTTTTCAGTTTGCGCAGAGTTTATATCCAGCAGTGCTTGCAATTCGTCCGTTTCAATCTTTTGAGGGCGTCCAGCACGCGGTTCATCTTCAAGACTGAAATCTCCTTGGCGAAATTTTTGATACCATCTTTTACATGTAGTATGACTTACAGCGTTCTCTCCATATGTAGCACAAATCATTGCAGTGGCTTCAGCAGCATTTTTCTTCAGATGAAACGCGAAGTGGATGGAAAATCGAATATGCTCTTTTGTTATTGCCATCGTGAACACTACTGATTTTTGAGATTATATGCATCAAACGCCAAACCGTATGGCATTTTAGAACGCCAAATGTCAACGCTTTAAAATCGCAAAAGAGCGGAAAGATAGATAAAATTTAAATTGTTATTTCGGTTGTATGAAATCTAAAGCTCAGAACTTTTTTGTACACCTAATACTTTTTAGATATTACGATGAAATGGGCCACATAGGCGTAGAAAAGTGGTCAAAATTCTTAAACGTAATTATTAGTTTCCACAACTAAAAGAAAAAGTAAATAATCATGTGCGCAACTACTTAAAATGTATAACATTCTCCCCATCGAGCGGTAAAATCGAGAAAATCCTGTATAACGAATCAAGGGCGGGGGTTCTGTTTGAAATGATCCACATTGATCACGCTGGGCTAATTGACAAGAGTGTACTTTTGAAAAGGTTTATTTTCGCGATTCCTTTACCAAATTCGACGAAACTCTATGCGACAAAAACAACAAATAGTCGGGAAGCGATCGAGTGGTTGAAGCAATACTTTACGTGCTATAGCAAACCACGAGTGTTGGTTTCGAATAAAGGAAGTGCTTTATCTCTACCGAGTTCTCTGATTTTCTAGAAAACGGCGTGAAACACATTAGAATGACTACGGGATCGCCACAAGCGAATGGCCAGATAAAAAGGACTAACTGCGTTTTAAAAGCGATGCTAAATAAACTAGCTGACAATGAGTTGGGTAAGAAACGGTATATGGTTTCGAGCGACGTCGAGCAATAAATAACACGGTGAACAAGAGCACGGGCGAAACGCCGAGTAGACTACTTTTTGGAGTTGACCAAAAAGGCAACATAGAAGACAGGATCCGGGAGTTTATGCAAGAAAATGTGAATGTAGAGAAGCGAGAGTTGAAGAGCATGCGGGACCAAGCTAAGAAAAAAAATGCTAAAGCGCAAGAATATAACAAAAGACGATACGATTTAAAACTCAGAAGTGCGTGTAGGTATAAGATAGGCGACTGGGTGATGATCAAGAATTTTGATAGCATGTCACACAAGCTCATTCCGCAGTTTAGGGACCCGTACGAAGCGATCAAGAAATTAAGAAACGATCAATATGTAGTGTCGGATATAGAGGGGGTATCAACTAACACAAAAAATCGTATCAAGGAGTATGGAAGCCCACGAACATGAGACTATGGAGAAATGTCCCAAATGAAGCCAAAATGTTCGAAAGGGATGGTGATGATAGCGAGTGAATGTGTGAAGGTAGGAAAACGGCCTAAGGTCAGAATTGGCCGAACTGTAGGGTTCTTTTTATTTTTTTTATGTCTCACTCTTTTTTTTCTTTTTTTTTTATTGGAAAATCGTGCGTAGAGAAGGCTCCATAAAAAAGCGCGCAAAACGACGAGCGCCTGTTGCGCAGACGTGCGAGCGGGGAAGGCCAGAAGTGTGCGAGCGAGGGGTTTATGAGAGAGCTTTGTAATGAACGTTTGTGAAATAAAAGGAGAGACGATGTTTCCAAAGCAGAGGAAGATTGTGAGCTTGACCATCCTATCATTCGAAAAGCAAGTCTCCTTGCACAATATTATTAAGACATTATGGTTAAAAATTTTATCACAAGTTTTTTAGAAGTCATCCTAAAATTTTTCATAAATTTTTCAAATTGTCATCTGAGGCATCAGTTGGGGAATATATGTTTACAAAACTCATATTGAATAATTTCCCTCTCACTTTAAGAATACATATTCTTTCATTCACTGGGGTGAAGCTATTCACTGATTTTCCACTTTTCCCCTGCTGAAGAAATCAATACCGTGCTCTTCTTGTTTCTTCGCTCCAATGTAATACATATCGAAACTCTTCTTTGATATTATTCCATCTTGTTTCTTGCACAGCGGTTATTTCATAATTATATTTTTCTATTTCTTCCACCACTTTCACCATCTTTCCTGGTATTGTTTTAACATTCTGGATCCCAAATTTAAAGCTCAATTTTTTATTCCTTATTCTTCGCCTCGTCTTTCTGATATCTGTCCGGCTCTCCTTATGATTCTCGAAATAGAATTTCTTTTTATGAGACAAGGATATTGGCCCCAATTCCCAACCTGGAAGGCCCCTCTTTTTCTGTTCCCAAGCCTTCCACAAGGGTTTTATATCCTGTCAGGTATGAGAAATATGTTCTCAAAATTTGACCGTATCTTTAAGTTATATATTAAGTTATATTAAGTTATATATTCATAATTTTTTAGATATTTTCAATAAAGTTAATATATTAAATCTATTATAAATAATCCATTCCTATTAATTTCATCATAAATAACACTATGGATTACTATTTTTCTCACTTAATTAGACTGTTTGTTTAATCTTGCTATTTCATACACACGATTTTTTGCTTGTTCAGTTCAAATCAACATAAACGCATAGTATATCATTTTGTTCAGTTCAACATAAATGCATTGTTACATCGGACTCCATGATTCTTCTTTTTCAAAATAAAACTAACAGCTATCCATCGGCAAACAAACAATGTTTCAAAATATTTAAAAAAGTTTTACCAACAATGAGCCAAATACGATCCTCTCAAAGTTTTATTTTTTTGAATATGTAAAGCGAAAATTAATGTCTAGCGGAATTTAATGTCTAGCGGAATTTGTATTCTAATAGAAACCGTTGCGTTATAAATATATTTTGTCGACAAAATCTTTTGCAAACAATAAAATTCTTTAATATCTTGTGAATACTGCTGCGCGAAAAAATTTTTTTAGCATCTACTAATAAAACAAAAAATGCCGATGCGTGAGAAACATAAGGTTTCTGAGATCATCTAAGACTGACACCCCCGAATCGAGGGGTAGTATTAAAAATATGTCAATTGGAAGTTTCCAATTAGCAGCCGGTGGAGGACACATCAATAAGTGGAATCAACGTATTCTACGAAAAAAAAATTTTAGCAGAAATTTTTAGAAACTCATTCCATCATTCGTCAGGAAAATTAAGGATACAAAAACAATCACAGTTGCAATGCCATTCTTTCCTTTCCCTATTCTATGCGATTCTTCCATACTTTTATTCGAGATTAACTCAAAATCTAGTAATTCCCAAGATCAATCCACCTCTCAAAAATCTTTTATCCGCGACATCAAGTTTGCGCTTTCTTTTACTTCGTTCTTTATCCGGATACTGCTGATGAACACTTCACATTTCAATCAAATTTCGAAGCCCGATATTCTATACGCGATTTTAAATGTAGTAATACCAGTGCAGAAGAAAAAAATAAAACCTTTCAATTATCTCCAGTCGATCATTTCCAAAACCGCGAAACATCTTAACCAGTAAATCATTATTTTAATAATTTTCTTCTGTAACTTGATATGATCCTCTTTTTTTCTTTTTCTTCGCGATTACTCGTTCGGTTCTTTCTCGAAAACCTAATAACTTCTTTCTCTTTTACCTTCTCTTCCTCTTTTATTTCTCTTCTCACTTCTGCCATCCATAGGTCTATAGGTTCGCTCTTAAGACTCGCGGTCGCTGAAAATCTCGGTGAATTCCCTTCACTTATCTATTTATACACACAAATTTCCCTTAAATATCATCAACCCTTTCACTTTTATTGTACATTCTACTACATCTTTTATAATGAATATAACCGAACAAATTCTTTCCGGAAAAAAATGGACTAGGTTTAAAACATCTATATTATTAAAACATCTCCATTATAAAAGGAACAGACTCGACTGACACTCGACCAATCGTTACAAGGAATTCTAAATGAAATAATAAAACAAATACCCCCACCCTTATTATTGCTATTTTTCTTCCGTATTTTCCTCATTCCTCACCCTCTCCTGTGAGTTTTATCTCTACAATAGAATTTGTAGAAGAAAACGAATATTTTCCTGAATAATTTGTAAAGACCTTATTTTATCAATTGATTCAGAAATTTCCTCAATCCTTCACTCTTTCAACACTGAAAACACTCTACCACTTTAATGGATAAAGCTGCACTTTTGGCAGAAAGCTCGACACCAGATTTTATTCCTTCTAAACCCTTTTCATATTTAATTCCAGTCAAATGCTTTTATCTTGCCATCAGATCTTCCACCATACATACAAAACTTCCTTAGACTAAATTATGTAATAAACGAATAGATGTATTAATTCCACATATGTAATAGTCCGGGGAGGATTGTATACATTAGCATTTTAGAAATCAATCTATCTCCTTTAGATTTTCTGTCCGATAGCTTCTGGAATTATATAAACGCAAAAACGCATATACACACTCACCTACATCCAAATTTCCGCGCATGTACTCAGAACTATCTCAGAACTATCTCGTTAATTATCTATAATCGTTAATGAGATGTCTAGGAAGTTTATGTTACGGTTTATCTCCTTTTCAATGAGATAAACTTAAGTCGAGTGCGATAATTATTAAAAATGACTAAGACGTATGAGATGTCAATCATTTGGAAGTGCTAATAAAATATCATCAACATAACGATAGTAGATTGGTAGAGACATTGGAATACATTGGAATAAACCGTAACATAAGCTTTCTAGACATCTCATTAACGGTTTTTTTTCCAATTTTTTTACCTAATTGATTAGAGTCTTATAATAACAAAAAAATTTGATTCTCTTCTACTTTCTCTACTTGATTAATTTTTATTCCACTTAATCATTAGATTTACACACCGTACACATGTTAACAACGACTCTCGAACTCTTCACATACTTGACAACCATTAGGAACTATTTTTTAAGTACTGACTCGGAATTATTCATGCTTATCAAGAATGAATATTCCCGTTATACAGTGTCATTTGGGATTTTCGCAAGATAGTGAGACTGAATTACATCAATGTGAGAATACGACAACATCAATATTAAATTACAAGATAATTTCCGTTGACTTTATATTTTGGCTCTCTGTTATCTTCATATAAATTTTATATAGCGATATTGTTAGTTCTTGGATGCGGTAGTTATGCAGTTGATTGTTAACTTTTATTTTTACTCTTACAATTATTATATTATTCATAATTTTTACAATCTTTTATTTGTTCGCACTTGAATCTAAATGTGGCGCGTTCTATAATTTCACCGAGCTAATTTTCATGCATTTTCTATTCTCTTTTGTTTTTTATCGCTTTTGTTAAGACAAATTGCTGAAGAAGGCTCCGTAAAGCCGTTACGTACAATATCAATTTTATATTGAATATGAGCTGCTAATTATTATTTTTACAATATAAATTTTTACAATATAAATATTGTTTATTCAAATTTGTTTTTATCACGTCACTTCGTTTTCGCTCGTTCAGTGACCTCTCTTTCCTCTTATTAGAAAATGTAATTGTTTGATATTTAAATGACTTTTGAATAAAATATTATATATCTTTCAAAATTGTGAACAACAGACAGTATATCATATTAATAGTATCGTATTTTCGTATATCCTAATTAATATAATTAATATAATATTGTACTTATTTATTGTTATAGCTACGGAGGAAAAATTCGATCTTATATATAAGAAAAGGATTATAAATGACAAAGATGGAGTTGAGATAACATGTGCGGCTGAAGGACTTTATCCTCAACCAACTTTAGAAATTTCTGTCGAGTGAGTATTTTTTTATACAATTTATATTAAAATGCTTTCAAAATGATGTAACGTTCTGCCTTTTTTTAATTTTTTTATGTGGCACACGTTTTGTATATTTGATTATATTTTTTAAATTCATTAAATTATTTATGATATTCAAACATGATATAAAAGTATAACATTTTATACAATTGATAAATTTTCAAGATCATTACAGATTCCTATATTTCAAAAAGTACGATAAATACATGAAAATATTCTAAAATAAATTGTTACGTCCAGTGGACTCCATGATTCTTTTCTTTCTCTAAAAGCGTTATTAATAATATTTTCTCTCATATAAGAATATTGGTTTTAATCTTTTATTAATAAGATATGTATCCATGAAACAAAAGAAAAGAATTGTAACCGCTCCAACTATTCAAGTATACTATAGCAATCTTTTTATTTAATGAAAAAAGAATATTATTAAATATTATAAATCCTCAGATTAGATCTGTCACAAATCTGTATAAAGCATAAGCATACAATGAGCATGAGTAAGATATCTAACGTAAACATCCTGTCTAACTCGCATCCTGTCTTACCCCGCCTTTTTCTTTTTTTCTTTACGTAGAGAAATGCATTTACACACTGACCTTTCAGGTATCAAACTACCCGAGAGAGTGTGAGACTCACAGAAAAAGACCTTTCCCACTAGATACTAAAACTCCACGGTCTCCGTTGGTCACTCAGCGATGTGCCCGGAAACGACCATCGGCATACTTCTGGGTGCCTCGCTGGCCTGCCAGGTCTAAATAGTTGGCCCGGCCCTTTTTCACTTAAGCCATGGAGTGGGGACACAACTACTTCGCTGCTACCTCCCGAGGGAGGGGATGAATCTCCCTCCTCCACTAAATTAGAGCTGGTAGCTCCCGAGGGCTAGTCTGTCCTCATATGTGTCGGGGGCCGCCTTCTTCTAAAATACGGGCGAGCTCTGAGACTCTCCGCCTGTGCGGGGTTTGGGGTCACTTCCCTCCTCACTCTTTCTGCCTCCTCCTTCCGCGAGATAACTGCTTCGCAGAAAGAGGAGGCTGCCTTCCACTCCTCTTCTCCCTCTAGCATTCTTGCAACAAGTGCTTGAAAGGAGAGGTCATTTCCTACTGCGGCCAGAGTCCGGCGCTCGCCGGACAGTGTTCCAGCGTATGGTGTGCCGAGTCCCTGACTGCCCCACAATGGTAGCAGTCAGTAATGCGCTATCCTATCTATACGGCACAGGTACTCATGATACCAAAGCAATCATGCCCGGAAAGCACTTGGGCCATCCTGGAAGTCAGCCTGCCGTGGCCCCTCCCCACCCATTCTGGTGAGGAAAGGCCGGATGACCTCGGTGATGACGCGGCCGGACGCGCTCGAGTCCTCGAGTCTTCGCTGTCATAGCTGCTGACCCGACCGCACTCCTCCCTCCTGATTTTTGCTACGGCTCTCGCCGCGGGGATTATTCCCTCCTATCTAAGCGCCCTGGTGTACCGATATACTTCCGCGCGTTCCAGAGCCAAAAAATCCACGGGAGGAGTCCCGGCGAGGATCGTGACACCATCCTATATGTGCGAGCGACTCTGGCGCTCATGCAGCGTTGCGCCTTATTTGCCGCCGCTTAAATGCCGCGGCTGGCTGCCATCGCTATCGCCCACACTGGTGCTCTGTACAGAGTCACCGACAGAATTCGGCGTTCACGTATAGACGCAGCACTACCGAGATTGGGCAAGAGGCGATTCAGCACGTTCGCCATCCTGCCCACTCTGAGAGCGAACAACTCGAAGTGAGTCCCGAACCTCCAGAGAGACTATTCAGGGTGAGGTCCAGATACTTTAAATGCGGCCCACCCTAATGCGGACAGATCCTATCACGACGTATGGTGGAGGCGGCGCCCTCCGAGCCTTCTTATAGAAAAATATTGCCTGGATTTGTGAGGCACCTTCTCCAGATCCATGGCCGTTATGGCCCGCGTGACGCCACAGCCAAGTTCGCCATGACCAGCGCATACTGCCAGTTGTCCATCACCAATGTGTCGTCTGCATAACAGACGAGGTGGCAGCCAGGGAGGGGGGTACAAAGCATCCGATCATAGGCGAGATTCCATAGGAGCGGCCCAAGCACCAACCCTTGTGGAACCCCGCAGGAAATTCTTCGCGTTCGAGTCCTGCGCGATCGTGGAACCCAATATATCTGTCTCTGAAATAGTCCTAAAGGATCTCCTTTCCTCCTATATGGAGGTGATGATAGTCCATCGGAGAAGGAGTTGAACGCGTTCACAATATCCAGCGATACTGCGATCGCAACTCCCCTCCCCCCTTCGATCATCTGGTCCGAGAGGGCCTTGTCTTAACATTGTGTCGATCGTAGAGCGGCCCGCCCGGAACCCGTATTGGTCCTCCGAGATGTTCGAACCACATAGGGACAGGTGACGAACGAGGCGGCCTGAGATGATTCGTTCGAAGAACTTACCCGCCTCGTCCAACAGGCATATCGGCTTGTACGTGGGGAGTCCGCCGGCTTCCCCTCCTTCCGGAGAAAGATCATATTGGCCCTCTTCCAGTTGGAGAGGAAGCGACCGGTTCTGAGCCTATAAGTCTATAAATAACTGCCTCAGCCAGTCACCAATGCCACCCAAGGTCAGAACCCAGATCCTTCCTGGGAACCCAAAGCAACCATGCCCGGAAAGCACCTGTGCCAACTTGAGGGTCAGCCTACTGTGGCCCCTCGTATGGGCTGGGAGCGATGGATTTGCCCCCGAACCTCTTAGCTGCGGAGAGCAATTTGTCTTCTGAGGCTCCTCCTCCCAATTATCGAATGGGTCTTAGTAGGGGAGCACACATGGTTGTCTCGTTGGAAACAAGGCTCCTACCACCTCATCCAGGAACTCGAGTCCCTTCGCGACTGGGGCCGCCGCGTGTCGAAGTCGCTTTAATACGATTTTGTCCAGCGCCCCCAGGAATCCCTGTCTAGGGAGGAGACTAATTTCTCCCAGGCCCCCTCCTTTGCCATCCTGATGGCTGCGCTGAGTGAGGCGCAGGCCATTCTATAGGCTTCTTACGCTTCCCCAATTCTGGCGAGATGTCCTGTCTGCGGGCTCGCGTGAACGATCTTCTTGCGCGGACCGAGAGTCGCCGAAGTTCAGCGACTTCTTCGGTCCATCAGTATGCGGCCTTATCCCGCTTAGCTATCCCAGATTCCTACCAACATCCCTCCTCTACAAGAATCAGACACTATAAAAACGGAGCTTTTCTGGGGCGCAGTGCCATTTCTTTGCTATTATTTTTCCATTTTTCATTTAGTGCAGAGTCATTTTTTCTTTGCTATTCATTCTTCATTTTTCATTCATTCCAAAACACTTGATTGCAAGCTGCTAATTTTCATTCAGCACTAAGTATTTATTTAATCCGAACACTTGTTCACGAGCACTCATTCTCCATATTTTAATCTGCACTAATTATCCAACAATCAGTCTTCACTCAATTATCTTTTAAAACTGATAATTAAAATCAGTGAATTTAAGTCAACGTTCCAAAATAATATCGAGAGTTGTTCTGCAACATCCCAGGTCCCAATCAACAATAAGTTTCACCCTAATTATTTACTAATCGTAAATCGCAAATCTTTGAATTTTCGTTTCATTTCGTTTTTCCACTTTACCTAAATTTATTCTTCTTTCTTTTTTTTCTCCTCCTCCTTCTCTCTTAGTCGCTGATGCGGTCTAATTAAGGCTCCCGGTTACTTTCTTTCTGTCTTAATGGTCGGTGTGGGCTATTCAAGGTTCTCGGTCGCTCTTCCTCTCTCTCAGTCGCCGATGCGGGCTATTCGGTGTCCCCCCTCTCTCTCTCTCTCTCTCTCTCTCTCTCTCTCTCTCTCTCTCTCTCTGTCTCGGTAAAGAAATGGAAAATTGAAGGAAACAATGCAAGCCAAACTGGGTGATGATTACAAAATTGTGAAGTCACATCAGAAACTAAAAATAAAAATTGTTAATATAGATAAAGATGAGATGAAGTTAGATGAACTTATAGCTACAATAAAAAAACAGAATATGCAAAATGGATGCGGTGAAAATGCGAATAGTGAAGAGAATAGTTAAAGAGAAGAAAAATAATAATAATAATAAAGCGAGAGAGAAAGAACGATCAATAATAATGGAAACGGATGGAAAAAACACATGAGCTGGTGTTGAAAAAAATGAAGTTAAATATAGGATGGAAGAAATGTCCTGTATTTAATCATGTTAGTGTTAAAAGATGTTTCAAATATTGGGGATACTATCATATTGCAAAAAATTATACAAGAGACGAAACATGGTAGTAAGTAAACAAGGGGGGCCCTAAGCCTCCGGGGCGAGAGGGAGGATGGAGGGGAGGGGAGGGTCATAGAATCTCCGGAGGGTTCGCATCCGGGGGAAAGAAGATGGATCCCTCTGGCGGTCGCCGGAGTGAGTATTTCCTTCTTGGTCGGTAAGGATGGTTTTCTTCCCCCCTGGTGGTCACGGGGTGGTTTCCTTCGAGCGATCGCGACATTCTGCGGGACCTAACGCGTCCCGTTTTTTAGGATGCTGTGTCTAACGTGTCCTGTTTTTCGCGGCGACGGGAAGGCACGCGTCCTGTGTCTAGGTGTTTTCCGCAATGTCTAGCGCGTCCTGTTTTTCATGACAGGAAAGCGCGTATCCTGTGTCTAGGCGTTGTCTATGGGGATATAACGTGTGGGGGATGCCGCTCGTCTTGTTTTTTAGAATGCCGCGGTTTAGCGCGTCGTCGAAGTGATTCTTTTGAATAATACTTTTTGTTGTGTTTACAATGGCAAGAACCAGCAAAGTAGCGAATCGGTGTCAGCAATGTGAGATACGAATGATCGATGACGATGAGATGTGTTGGTGTCATTCACTGGATGAACTAATATCTTCTCCGTTACGAAATGTAACGGCGTCAACGTAACGGCGTCAACGTATCCGGCAGTCAACGTAACAGAGTATGTCATGAGAAAACAATACACTCCGACTTCTAACCTAAAGTTAGAGAGGCGCCTCCTAAGTTAAAGAGGCGCAGCTGTCGATTTTCGCTTCAGCGTGGGATTTCGCCCAAAAGGGTGATAGAGGCATGTGTATGCCATCATTATCGAGGGATGGCATACAATCTGTCAACGGAAGTCCTCTATGAAAAGGACAAACCGATTGATAGCAGACGACAGGAATACATGGTGAGCTTCCGTAAAAGCGGGTATTACGATGTATTTAACGATGACGACGACGATGAAATGTTTTTCTGCATTCATCGCAAGTACTGGAGCAAAAAAGCGGTACTGTCTTGACAGCCGCATATCAAGAGGAAAGAAACAGAAGAGAGCGCGTTGGTATCAATTAGCGCAACTGGAAACACGCGAGAGTTTAATTTGTGAACTCCGCGTCAGATCAGAAGAAGAAGGAGTTGGTGCGACAGTTGCTAGATCGGGCCACCGACGATCTGAGAAGAGTGCCAAGCGATTCGATCTTCGCTTCAATTGCTTTCACCGAGGCATGTGTATGTTTGAATTCCGCGCCGGATCGGAAGAAGAATAGTGATGCTAACTATGTATTGTATATATGAATATGTATGAGTTTAATACAAATATATTATTAAAAAATAAATATATATTAATAAACATAAATATATAGTAATACAAATAAATATATATTAATAAATATATGTAATAGAAACAAATATATATGTACGAGCCTTTCACCTGGCGAGCGAGAGCGTTCTACGAGTCACCGAGGTCGCGTTCGAGATGTGGGCGGCGAATTCGTCATTAACGTTCGATCACGATTCGATGAATCCCGATATCGTGCTATCGTTTCGAGAGGGCTTTCACACGTTCGTAGATCCTCGACATCGAATATGTCCGTCGTTGCTAGACGGACCAGGTAACGTGTTAGCTCACGCTTTTTTACCATCATCCGAAGTGTCGGAGGTGCACGTAAATAACGCGGAGAAATGGCACATTGAGCTGATTGCTAATCCTAACGATACGGTTCATCTACTGCATACGTTGACGTATGAGATTGGCCACGTGTTAGGATTACATTACAGTCCTCAGAAGAATTCGATAATGTACGCCTTCATACCCTCTAAGACTTTTCCCGTGCGTTTGAGCGAGGGATTTTCTCGCCATTCAGAATTTATATGGTTTAAGGAATAAGAGCGAAGTCTCGAGATCGGTGCCAGCGACGACCATAGCGACGACCATGATCGCGACGCGCGACACAGACGACTTCGTGAATCTGTGCGCGTTGCGACGCGTTGACGCGATATTAATGTTAGAAGACAGAATGTATTAAGTGTACAAAAAAGTTCTGAGTTTTAGATTTCATACAACCGAAATAACAATTTAAATTTTATATATCTTCCCGCCCTTTTGCGGTTTTAAAGCGTTGACATTTGGCCTTCTAAAATGCCATACGGTTTGGCGTTTGGCGATGCATAACCTCAAAAATCAGTAGTGTTCACGATGGCAATAACAAAAGAGCGATTATCGATTAAGCGATATTCGATTTTTCATCCACTTCGCGTTTCATCTGAAGAAAAATGCTGCTGAAGCCACTGCAATGATTTGTGCTGCATATGGAGAGAACGCTGTAAGTCATACTACATGTAAAAGATGGTATCAAAAATTTCGCCAAGGAGATTTCAGTCTTGAAGATGAACTGCGTGCTGGACGCCCTTAAAAGATTGAAACGGACGAATTGCAAGCACTGCTGGATATAAACTTTGCGCAAACTGAAAAGGAGCTTGCAGAGCTTGGCGTTACGCAGCAAACCATTTCCGTACGTTTACATACGATGGGAAAGGTTCAGAAGGAAGGCAGATGGGTTCCGCATGAATTCCGAAGACAACAAAAATCGTCGGCGTGACACTGCACTCATTTTGCTTTCAAAGTTCCGGAAAAAAGATTTTCTGCACAAAATCATTACAGGCGGTGAAAAGTGGATTCTTTATGATAACCCTAAACGTAGAAAATCATGAGTTGACCCTTCGACATCGACACCAAAGCCCAATATCCACGCCAAGAAGGTTTTGCTCTGTATCTGGTGGGATTGGAAAGGTGTGTTGTATTACGAGTTGTTACAACCGGGTGAAACAATCACGGCAGACCGTTACCAACAACAATTGACCAATTTGAGCGATGCATTAGAAGAAAAGAGGCCATTTACTGGCCAAGGACGTCGTAAAGTGATCTTGCTTCATGACAATGCTCGACCACATGTTGCGAAAGCGACTCAGGAC
This sequence comes from Pogonomyrmex californicus, assembly GCA_024349325.1. NCBI lineage: Eukaryota > Metazoa > Arthropoda > Insecta > Hymenoptera > Formicidae > Pogonomyrmex > Pogonomyrmex californicus. Next base: position 983,288 of record JAECZD010000025.1, read on the forward strand.
CATATCTTTGCGTTAGGCTGGGAACTTCTTCCGCACGCGGCGTATAGCCCAGACATGGCGTCTTCCGATTACTATCTATTCCGGTCACTGCAGCATCATTTAGCTGATACACATTTCGTGAGATTTGAAGAGATACGAAAATGCATTGATGACTTTATCGCTTCCAAGCCGGTGAGCTTCTATCGTCAAGGAATTCGCAAGCTACCCGAAAGATGGCAAAGGTCGTTGATGCAAACGGGGAATATTTCGCTGATTAATATTTTTTTGTTTGTTTTTGAATAAAGATTGAATTTTACAAAAAAAAAGCTCAGAACTTTTTTGTACACCTAATACGTGGCGTATCGATGCCACTTATGGTCGGTCGACGTAAACGGAAAATCTTACGGCAGATAGTTGTTACTGACGGACTATCTGCGTTTCCTTCCCGATAATTTTACGCGTTTAGCGGGCGCGTATCGATGACCCTCGAGCCAACTCGTATTGTTCGTAGACGATACAGTTTACATGGCAGAATATCCGAGCTGGTACCGGGTTGGCCGAAGAAACTGAAGGAATCTTCCTCCTAACGTGAAAATCAACGCTGTAGTTAATACTAATGCGGGACGAACATTCGCAATTTACAACGACGAGATCGTGGTCAAGATCGACGACTGCTCGATGATAACCGTCAGACATAACTCGTTGCACGCGATATTTCCGGAGATTCCATCTGCCGTAACGTTCGCCGTTCGATACATCGACAGTAATCTATATTTTATGGTTAAACGATAGTTCTTCAAATACAACGAGTTTACCAGAAGTGTAACTATGGCCGGTAAATTCGACGTGGAGATTTTTGGTATCGTGTGTCCAAGGGACTGTTAGAACAATTGCGCGCTCTTCTGAAGACTCGCTCAAATGAGGAACGTATTTTCAAGCGAAGACGATTTAGAAGGGTGGAGGAGACATGGAATTTTTCATACAGTGTATAGAGCGAAGGATACGAAACATTTACGAACGATTAGTATCGCGTGATCTCTTCGGTCGTAAAAATGTATGATATCAAACACTCGCAGGATTCCGAGACGCATCGAGTCTACGACGCGAGGAAGAGGAAGAGAATGCTCGACAATGACAGGCCGATCGCGTCGAGTTATAACAATGTCAGTGATACGAATAATCCAGTCAGAGTTCTCAGTCAGAGAACGAAAATATCTCTTGACTAAGACGGGATACAAGTTCCTCAACTATGCGTCACTCTTGAATGTTCCTCGCGCGTGAACATTATCCTGGCAAGGAGAGGATAATCATGGCAAGGAGATCTCGATGTCGCCCGATATGTGGAGGCAGCTTCTCGAACAACGACACGTTCTCTGAAAGTATTTGCAGAATACCAACGGAGAATCCGTCCTTTCCAGCTCCGTCGCATATCGGAAATATGACCATGCGTTTCGGAAGAATCAACAACCTGACGATATTACGCCTGGAAGCGCCCGCGGCTCGCTTGGCTATGTCGAAGGAAATGGTGAATAACATGTTCGAACTCGAGCATTGCATCAACCGACTCGTTATCTCGTTGACCAAGATATTAGGAAAGATAGATGCGAAATTGGCGCGTTTCCACCATTAAGGATACGGAGAATATCTCGAGAGTCGGCGATAGCGATGCCTTCGATCGTAACGACATTATCGATTGCGAACTCGTTGGTCTGTTCTTTGGGATGTAAGATTGAAATGAAATAAAATGAGACAGATATTGTAAAAAATGTTTTTTTATTTGTACTTTCCCAAGCATTTATGTAAGTGATACGAGCGGTAGAATATTATATTATTAAAAAAAATCTGATTATGATATGATATAAGTAATAGTTAAAAGAATCTGATTATAATATTTTAAAAGAGTCTGATTATAATATGATATAAGTAATGAATCTGATATATAATATAATAGTTTAAAACAATCTAATATATGATATAATAATAGTTAAAAACAATCTGATATATGATATAATATGATATAAATCGTAAATCGTTAACGCGACATTACAGTTCGGTGATACATTCTTGTCGTTTCGACCACCAGTCGTACAGCTTGCACACCTCCATGGCGCAATTCTTCGCGTGACGCTCGCAGTGGAAGGCGCAAACGTCGTCCAGGGTGTTTAGGCGTCCTATATCCTCGAAATCCGCGTCGATAGTCTCGACGATCACATCGTGATCTGCGATGACGTCACCGCCGAGAATCTTCTCCAATCACTTCTTCTTCTCCAAGCCTTTGATGTACACTCGTCTAGGCGCGTTTCGCGATCGGTTGCACACGCCGCTTCGAATCACGGGTTTCGAGAATCTGTAGGCGACGTTGCCGTCGCTCCACTGCAGATCATGATGATTGGCGGTTATCCAGCACGCTCTAGATTTCTCCTTTGTAAGAAGATTCCAGGATATCGCTTCTCGAAATATTCGATGAGTCAGCTCTTTTCCATTTCTCAATATTGCCACCTCTTTAACCATAAATTTCTCCCGAACAGTAAAACCTTGCATATCGACGAAGATCGATAAGTTCGACATTGTCGCGAGACGGGGAAATTCGATATCTTCGCGCTCCGCTCTCCTTTATACGTTTGTTATCGCTATCGCATAGGGAAAACCGCGGTTTCCTGTTTTCTCCGGTTTCCTGTTATACTCTATAACTCTATCGTGAATGATAAGACAATAAGCCGTTGTGTTAGCCGGAACGTTCTCTTTGCATTCGAATTCTACGCGAACGTCGACGGTGGCGCTCTTGATCGATTCGTTTTGGCGAGAGCAATCGATGACCACGAGCGGACCGTATTGTAGAAATCTAGTGATGACAGTCATAAACGGTTCGCAGGTCTCGCACCCATAATACGCCTTTCGAAATTTCAGATACATCGTACAGCACTGCGAACTTGTCGAGCACTGCGATCGAAATCTAGATTCATATCGTCGTAGGGATAGAACTCGGAATTCAAATAGAGTTTTACATTAGTCAATTTGCAATCGTCGAATTTAGAAACGTCTTCCGACGATACGTTTTTCCTTCCAGTCTGTCAGTTCCTTCCAGCGCGAAGATCACGTATTGCGGTTTCTCCAATTGCGCCGCTTTTATCGCCTACGAATGCTTGGTCGTATTTTGTAACAGCGGAAATTCGTACAGATCCCACGAACGAAAGCCCATGCTTAGATATCGTCCGCTGTCCAACGTTTGCAAAAGCGACAGTTTGTTGACGTCATTCAGTATCACGTGCGGCATTCGCTACTGTATCTTCAACAGCGTGATCTTTGGTCTCTGATCCGGATGCGCCACGATGCAATTGTTATCGTTGCGAGCGCGTGTCAGAATGAATTTGTGCCGCACGTTTATCACTATGCGCTTGTAATCCTCGCAGAAACCGAGGAGTATGTTGAGAGGCACGCAAAAGTTGAAATCGTCCAACGCTATAGGCGGTATCTCCCATCCGGTGTTCTGTAAAGCTCTATCTCTCTCGTAGCTTAACGATACATAGTTTTTCATCAAGATCGTTATCCTGACGTTTCTGCTCTTATCGATCTCCACGCCATTGAGCTCGTATTGAATTTCGTCGAACATAAACGCGACGCAGTTGTTGACTAGCTTCGCTCTCGTAACTTCCTTCGCCGTACCTTTCTTCGTCGTACCTTCCTCCGCGCTCTCTCTCGTCGCAAACTTTCCCTCGATGTACAGAAAACTTTCGCACGACAACGTGTACAGATGCTGCTGCTGTATAGGTATTCGTATCTCGTCACTGTATCCGAACGTGATGTTAGCGTACGGATTGTAAGTGTGGGTTTCTATTCTCACGATACGATCGTCAAAGATCGGGGCACCTCCGATACTTAAAATGTCGCTCGCCAATCGATTCTTCACGACGAAACCTAAAGATCTTAAGAACGCGACTTTCGCGGCGTTTAACTCACTCGCCCTTCTTCGTCGTTTCGCGGTAGATCGCGGATGTAGCATTTGCGTCTCCCCCTCTCGCGTACCATTTGTTCAGAACGAGCATCTTTCGCTCTCGCGCATCTCTCTCTAGTCGTCGTCGTACGTGAAGTCGCACCGTTATCTCCTCTCCGCGAAAGTCGATCGGTCGCCCGTCCTGATCCACGACTTGAAGCATGATATCGGTGACGTTTCACGCGATGATCGAGAAGCTATGAGAAGTAAATGATCGACGTCGGAGCGTTCGACAGTTTATATTCCGGAGGAACATTCGGGGAAAACTCGTATATCGTATGAACCGGTTCATCATTGCTGTACGCACCCGCGGTGATATTGCACTCCACCCGAATGATGTTCACGCTGATGATATTCACGAGTCCGTCGGACGTGTGCCATTTGTTCGGTCGTAACACGCGCGACGACGAGAATCCCAGGAGCGAACCGATGTTGTTCGGTTTCGCGAAGTTGATTCGATGCTCGCACCTAATCTCGCTTCTCATGGTGTTCTCGTTTGCGCGAATGATCAGAAGCCGCGCTTCCCTCTCGCTCTCGGCGCTCTCGTCGTAGACGATGTCGTCGCTCTCGTTATCGTTGCTCGTTCTCTTCCTCTCGTCGATTCTTCGCCTCTTAGAGATAGCGGCGTTCAGAAATCTATCTATCGCGCTCAACTCGTACGAACCCTCGGGAATCACGATCGTTTTGTCGTCGTCGTAATAGAACTTATTATGGAATCGATGTTCGGTATAGTATTGTACGTCTCGAAATTCGTAAGACCTAATTCGTAATCGTCGTCGCTCAGATCTAAGGCGGGAAAATAGCACCAAGAGGACACTACTCCGGTGAACGAAAGGCTCAGCGACATCGCGATCCTCGAAAGAAATCGCAAGCACAACTGATCGCAGATGCTCTGATCGTACGTCTGATATGATCCGCGATTGTACGTTATATTTACGTCGCCGCCGAGATATCTCTCAAGTTCTCTCGGCGGTCGAAGATTGCCGAAACTATCGAAGTAAACCGCGTCGTTGCCCCTCTTCGCGACCCAGTGAGTATCCGAACCCATCGATTCGTCGAGATTCACGATGCCGCTCTCGTTGCGTCACGCCTTCGACGGTAACACGTTACGCATAAACACTCCTCTGAAGAAGGTTATTCACAGACGACGCGCCGAGCGGCTCAGCTGCTCGTTCGTCGTGATTCCGGAGAGCGGTAACTCGAGCGAGCCTAACATTTCTTTCCACGATTTTTTTTTTCGTTCTTCTCGTCACACCATTGCCACGTTTGTGACGCTAGGTGCAATCCGTGACCCTTCATCGCTCGATTGTGACGTTGCAACTCCTCCAGTTGACGCCGAGCGGCCTTACCGCCTTCGTGACGCCCGCTACGCCACCAAACAAAGAACCGAGCGTGCCTAGTATCGGAAAAATGGGCAACAAGCCTCCGCGTTTTGCTGTCAGAAGTATCCTCCTCGTCGTCTTCTTCTTCTTCTTTCTCAAACCCATGCCCAACTTTATTTTTGCTTTCATAGCAGCCCATATGGCGATAGCGGCGACCCTCTCACCGAAGATGGAATCTCCGGCCATTATACATTCGCGCGCCTTCTCGGCGAGAGCTCGATCGGCAAGTTCCTTGTTTCGCGAGTAGGCGATGTCGTGCTCGCGGCACGCCGCGTCCAACGGGTTGACGCCTCGATCGCCGCACGCCAAACGCTTCGCGAGACGGGTGCCGGGTCCGCAAAACTGATACCCGGGAATATGTAGTTCGAAGGGAAGTGCATTTATCGCCGTATCGAGTAATCCCGCACTGCTGAGCATTTGCTACAGTTTTTGATGAGAGGCGCAGGACCGTCTATGTGCGATCATTGCCACGGACGATTGTAATGCTCCAGACACACGCGACAATGTTGCACTTAGGTTTCCGCTCTCAGATGATGGGTAGTCTGTTCCACAGTAGCTCCACGTATCTGTCGAAATCGCGCACGAGAACGATCTTCGGGATAAGTCGCAACTGTTCGGCGGATAGATTGAGAATATCGCATTTGTCCGTCAATAGGAGAAACATATCGATCACTGTGCGCGATCGAATCGCTATCGAGTATAAGTGGAGCGATTATCGGTCACGTCTCCTCGAAGCGAGCGCACGCGCGTAAATGCGATTCGTTCGACGGTCGCCGGCTATAGGAGTGTCCAATCTCGACCGTAAGGCTCGACGAATCTCGGGCGACGCGGTCGGGAAAGCGCGCAGACACGGTCCTCTACTATCGAATATGTTGCATCATTTGCGGCCCCTCCAACTGCGGTAAAACGAAAGTGTTGATAAGCATGCTTGAAAGCCCGCACGGCGCGCGCTTCGAGAACATCTACAAATCCCTGCAACAATAGAAGTATTGATACCTGGTGGAATTGCTCGAGTCGATGGACGAGATCGGCTATCGCGCGTTCTCGAACAATAACGCCGTCGTGACCCGAGCGAGGCGTTTCTCGATTCGATATTCGTGTTCGACGACGTGGCCTGTGATAAGCAGAACACGATCAGAGAATATTTTGCCATGGGTCGACACTCGAACATCGATTGTTTCTATCTCTGTCAGACATATGCTAAAATTCCGAAACACCTAATACGCGACAACGCGAATCTCTTGATTCTGTTTAAGCAGGATGGCACTAACCTAAAGCACGTTTACAACAAGCACGTGAACACGGATATATCGTACGAGGATTTTTGCACCTTGTGTCGCGCGTGTTGGAAACGCAAATACGGTTTCGTAGTCATCGATAAGGACAGCGCGTTAAGGAATGGTAGATACAGACGAGGATTTAACGATTTCGCCGTGGTTTAGAGCGATCAGTTGTGCGACGAGGATGAACGTCGACACTGCGGCGAGTACGGACGTCGCTCGACGCGAAAAAACGGCGCGAGAGATTGCGAAGACTCAGGACTCTATACGTAAAAAGCACAGAGCGTTAAAGACCTGTGAGATAGAAAAGGAGATCGCGCTGGAGAGGCGACTCAAATCGTTCAGCCGTTGAAACGAATCGCCGAGAACACCGCGCGAGACGAGTCTCGGCGAGCATCCGAGCGTTGCTGTCGGAGACGAACGAGAGCATGGCCAGGTCGATCGGCGAATTGAAGGAATCTATGGCGCGCGTAGCCAGATTGTTTCTAAAGTACGATACGCAGATCGCCGAGATTACGAGCAGATTATTGCGCGTGGTAGATTCGTCACCCGCGAAAGCTTGATATCCATGAACAAATTCGGAAAGTCTCTGGAGAGGCAGTGCGACGTCGACGATCGTTCGACGATTGCATCCTTGCAAGCGTACGTGCGTCGCAGCTCTGCCCGAATCCGGACGACTATGACGTCAACAGACGCAAGGTACAGCATCTAGATGCGCCGATCGACGACGCAGACGCGACCAAGGTTACGTCGATGACGCGCTTCGCGTAAGGAGCGAGGAGTCGAAAGCTCTAATGAACGAGCTACGAAAACAGCTGGAAGATATGAACAAGCGGATTCGGAATATTTTTCTACAGTATTACGACGTAAGAACCGAAGTGGACGTTCTGCGACACTTCGAAAAGAAGAGGCCTCGCTCGTTGATCACGACAAACGAATAGGGAAGACGAGAGACGCGATGGAATGAGCGCTTGAGAAGCGAGACGAATTGCGAAAGAGAGAGCTGAGCAAGATCCACAAGGTCGTCAACGCTCAGGAGAAATGGACGCGGAACCTAAAGGAATTCCTGCGATAGATCGAGGAAAGGAGGGAGGCCTCGCTTGTCGATCTCGATAAACGAATAGGAGAGATGAGAAACGCGATGGAACGAGAGCTCAAGAAACGGGACGACCAACGAGTTAGAGACCTGACCATACTCCACAGTGCGATAGAACGAGCGCTCTGGAAATGGGACGAACTGCGAGCTAAAGACTCGAGCGAGAAGGGTCGTCGAGACACTCGGCGACGCTCAGAAGAAACGAACGCGAAACCTAGCAATCACTGTGAAATCTAGAGGAATCCCTGCGAAATCTAGAGACATCCTTTCGAAACGAGCTCGATGCGTTGTCGACGAGCCGCGAGAGGATCTCGACGGACGTGGAGAATCTCGCGCGTAGCATAATAGATCTGACGAGGATCGCGAGAGAACTGACGAACAAAGCGGTAATGAGACGCTGGCCTCGTTGAATGTGGATAAAATGATGACTAGGGAAACGATAGACGAATTACTAGTCGCGTTATAAACGGATATCCCGAATACCACGAAACACGCGATTAACGTTTGGAACGAGGAACAAGAGCGAACGTGCGAAGCGACGAGCACGAATAAAACTAGCACGAATCGCGCCTCCTCGTAAATCAACGATGAGCGTTGAGAAGAGGAGACTCGTCGTGGAGCTTCATGCGCCCGCGCGAAGAAACTTCCCGCGTCGTCGCGTCGTTGGTCGCGGTTACGACGACTTATGGCAGGCCGATGTCGTCGAGATGCGTCCGTACGCGCGACGAAACAAAAGTTACAACTACGTGATGACGGTTATCGACGTGTTGAGCAAGTACGCGTGGGCAGTGCCGCTGAAGAGCAAGAGCGGAAGCGAGATAGCCGTTGTCCAAGATATTTCGCGACGACGCTCGACATCCGCGAAATCTATAAACGGACAAGGACAAAGAGTTTTACAACGCCTCCGTAAAAGCGGTTACGGACAAGTACGATATACGTTTACTATTCGACGTATTCGATGATGAAGGCGGCGGTGGAGCGATTTAATCGCACGCTCAAGAATAACATGTGGAAGCTCTTCACGCTTAACGAATCGTATAGATGACTCGACGCTCTATCGCATTTAATCTCGGAGTATAACAACCGCGTGCATCGAACAATCTGAATGCGATCGGCGGACGTAATTCCCGTCGTTGCCTCTTCTCAACGGTATACAGTCACTTGAAAATCACAGCCCCCGCGAGGTTCAAGATGAATCCCGTACGCGTCAGCAAGTTCAAAACGATTTTCGAGAAGAATTTATACGCCTAACTGGACGAGATTTTTCGAAGGTGCAACGCACGAATCCCGTGACGTATCTGCTGAAAGACTATCGCGGAGAGCCAGCGGTCGTATGCACGCCTGGCGTTTCGATTGCTGCGATGATTCGTTCAAGCAACGCGCGAAATCCTCGAATGTTATCATTTTCGCGACGATACTCCTCTTGACGCCCTTTATTCTCTTCGTATTGCTCTTTCTCAGAACTCTCAGAGCGTACATCTTGACGAGTAGCTTTTCGTTTCGATTTCCCGGCGGTCTCTTGCGCGTTGGACAGAATGGAAGATCCGCGTGGCCGTCGTGAAGATATCGCGGATACTCGAGATCGACTTCTAAAATATAACCGATATCAGAGTCAGGTGGTACGGACATAACGTCAAGATTCTCGACATCCTCGATCCACTGAAATTCCGCATACGGTAAGAGTTCGCACATGGCCCACCCATAGAGATTGTTCACGTCGTAGTACATGAGATACGACGACGGTCGAGACGAGTCGTAGGACGATTGGTTGTTAGCTCGCGCGTACCTATTCGAGCATTGACTCAGACTGCCCCGTATACCGCGCTCTACGAACATGACTATATTGATATCGGTAAGCAGATAGAATCGAATGTTCGTGTATTTCAATAGCGTCCAACGTGTATCCCGTCAACGTAAAATAATGCGCTGGATCCAAACCGTAACTCTCCATTCAGGTATCCCGAAAATTTTCAAAAACATCCGCTAAGAGAAGCACATTCGTTTTCAAATATAGATCGCTGTACTCGCCGAGAGTCCTCACGCAAAAACGCTCCTATATCCTTCGCGCGTGCTCGTAATCACTAGCGCTCACAGTTTCGCCAGTTAAAGAACTGTAAAAGATTTCGATCGGCGGTAACTCGGTCTCTAATTTATCAATGCCGTCGACGTACTCGTATGGAAATACGTCCTTGCGCGTGAGCAACTCGAAATTCTTCGTGACGAAACCGGAGAATTCGAATCGCGCGATCCTCAATTTTTCCCGATCTAGATACGAAGCTAAACTGGCTTTTTCTAAACTGGTATTGAGAAACTTAAACGAAACGTAGCTTAACGCAATTTTTCTATTTTCCGTACGCCGACAATCGTTGACAGTTTTCGAAAACGCGATGTAATTCTCCTTAGTCAGCGGTAACAGGTCGACTCTACCCTCGAAAGCGTTCTTTACATGCTTGATAATAAAATGCGCGTCGTAACCGGATAGATTGTGAAAGAAAACAGGAATAATGATAGCTCTGATAGTTCAAATTGCAGCTTGCACACGCGGGTTCTCTGTAACGTCCGGTAAGATGACAGTGATCACGCGAACGTCGTACGGCCCAAAGATCCTTCTGCACACGTGACAATTTGTCGCCCTTTGAAAAGCGCTCCGCTCGTCCGGCGTGAGCTCCGACATCGATACGTTCGCGCAGAGAACCTTCCTCACGCGACACGCGAGAGCGCGCAGCTCCTCGACGAACCACGAGACGTAGTCGTCGCCTCGACGAGATTTATACGCGGATACGATTTCGTTGTACATGCTACGCAAATAATATCCCACGCTGAACGCCTTGTGATGTTGAATCTATCGTCGAGATTCCCTGCGAACCGTCGATCTCCCTTTTCTAAAACGCACTCCAGATCAGCATACACGACGAATTGTAGTCTCTCCTTTCTATCGTGATTGCGGAAGGAGAACCACTTGTCCTCGGAAGAATAATGGCGCAGTCGTTCGCTCTTCCGCACTCGACGCTATGCGCAACAAAAAAAAACTTTATATATATTTTCTTAAAATTCTTAAAATAAATTTACTAAACATAAAATAAAATAATTCTTTACATTTTAAATTTATATAATTTATATATTACACACATATACAATATCAAATTATATTAATTATATTAATACTATTAACTAATTTTTAATAAATAATAAAAATAAATTTATTATATATAATTATATATATATATATATATATATATATAAATATTTTATATATTACGTAAAACTGATTGATAAATTATCTAACTTTTCCAAAAAAATATCTTATTAAAAATTGAAGAAAGCTTTAATAAAATAAAATATAATATCTAAAATGAATCCTAATGAAATTCTCTCAAAATCCAAAAAATCCTCTCAAAATCCTATTATTTAAAGACCAGTTTCTCGTTCGAGTAAAAGTAATGCAGACATCTGAAAAAAACGATTTATGATTAATACAAATTTATATCGCGACGAGCATAGTCTCTCTCTTACGCTTACCAATCGCATATGTACTTTTTCTCCTTATGCCTGTTTATTTATGATGTTAACAGTTGAGACAGGTGCTTTATCCATACGAAATGACCGACGTTATCGCCGCGCCGCTCGTTCGACAGATAAGGCAAATTCACATGCGACTTCTTATTCCCCATGAGCGACAAGGGAACGACTATGATACCATTCCTCTCCCTTTTCTCTCGAATGGCAAATACATTGATAGACAATTCATTAAGACGTTCGAATCTAGCGATGTTTCGCAGCGTCATAGGAAAGTCGATACTATCGAAATTCAACACCAACGAATAGTGAGGATATGACGAAGGTCTGTCCGGATGTAGATCGATGGGATACAGAGCGGCTATCACCGCCCACGCGAAGCACGTTGTCGTTTGAACATACGTTGATTACGGCTCTCTTATATCTTATCTTCAAAGGAAGTGATGTCCAACATCCAGCGTGCATAGGATTACACTTGTTCACATTGATCATTAAATTTAATATCCGAAGTAACGCCCAACCGCTGTCGCGTTCCTGAAATTCCTCCAACGACATTAAGATAACATCCATAATGTCTCCGTCGTACCATTCTCGTAGATCGGACATACAAAATAGCTGACGATTCCTTGTGTGAATGCTCTTAATAGCGCTCTTATTATTCGCGACGAACTCCCTGTGAAACGCAGTATTGACCTCAAACACGCGTGCGTATCGAGATCGACGCGCACTCGTTCGAGCACCGTATCTCTCGCGTCCTCAAGAAACCATCGGGGTTCAACGTACTCGATGTTTATCACCGCATTCGTTTGCAAGCGATTCGCGAAGGCCATTTCGATATTCATTCAAATCCCTTCGAACCATCGTACGCTGCACCCGAGTAACCGAAACGTCGACTCAAAGCGAGTCTCGCACCCTCCAACTGCGCTACTCGAGAGACCAGAGAATTTATTGTTCCGGTAACCGTAAGATCGACTCTATTCTCGCACCTGTTTCTCAAAACCTCAAGATACTCGACACACTCCCGTTCCCAAACGCGACACCTAGGCGCACACCCCTTCAACTCCCGTTGCGCGCTCGAGAAGATTGCGACTCTTCTTTATATCGTAACCCCCACACGGTGTTACCCCGATCGTTTGTAGGAACGACAAATTTGACGTCTCGAAATTCTCTTTCTCTCGCTATTTTCTCGTAGATCACCGCTCTGTTGCTCAGAGCGAGCAATGTTTCGATCCACAGTTTCTTTCACGACTCTTCGTACCGATCTCTCGTCGCAAGTGATACGTGGTCGCGTCCTTTCTCACTGCGATCCATTCCTCGTCGTTGCTAGGCGCGATATTCTCGTGACACTCTAAACTATCGTCACACTCGGTAACCGACTCGCAACGATCATCGCCACCGATATCGCCGTCGAGATCGCGATGCGTCATGTTATGATCGAACGCGCGTAAAAGCGGATCGTTGCTCTCGCTCAAAGACGAACCGCCGTTAAGCGCAACTTCTTCCATATACTACGTTCTTAACAATGAAAAAAACTGCCTCTCGCGACTAGATATATACTCCGAGGCAGCGTCGAAGACAAATCGCGACAACCGTAACATCCTAAAATAACAGAACGCGCGGCATCCTACATAACCAGAACATGCGCCTTCCCGTCACCGCGAAAAAAACGCGTTTACCGTTCTTAATATATAGATACATATTGACATTGAGCATTTTTGCGCGCACGAACAGTTTGCGCGCACAAATACTCCTGCGTGGAAACTCTTTTCGATGTTCCAGTCTTTTGCCAGAGTGAGTAGCGAAACGTCGTCAAGTAATATCGCCATAGCAGCTGCATACATTGTATTGCATATTTTGCGCTAACGGAGTGTAAAAAAACGATCTAAGCAACAGTGAATTACACGGCTATATAAGAGTAGGAAAATAAGTGGTGCCTAGAATCTGTTAGCTGATTTAAAATTTCAAGAACGAACAATTTTATAACTTATTCGGATATCATCGGAAGATTTTGAATTTTTATTGAATGCTATCGCTTCATAAATAAAAACATGGATATTACAATAAAAAAAAAGTATTCTATTAAATTCTATTAAATATAAAAGTATTCTATATCAATCTTTTGTTCCACTTACGTCCATTTTCATATTATTTGGAATTATTTCCCATTTAAACATTTAACTTTTTATTGCGATTGAAATGAAATAATGTTTAGCATCCTATAATATGGGTAACTTTTCATATTTTATTAATTGAAGAGTTATTTCATTTGACAATTCCATAATTTTTTCACGCACAATTTTTCTGTTCCATGGACACGTCTAGACTGAGCACTGCTTCGCATGAAAATCGTTTCATGTACCGACAAGCGATGGATGGCGTTTGCGCGTGTTCACAGTGTACGTCAAAACAAAATCGACACGTCTAGATGCGAGCATTCGTGTACGCAAACTGTTTGTGCGCACAAAAATGCTCACATTAGTACGCACCTTTAGAGTTTTATTTCGTTTTCGCAGAGAGTCGTTGAAGTTTCTCGGTATTACAATTATGGTTATCGTTCACGGCTTTTCTCCGAATTTAGTCACAGATATACGCGTCGTTCAAGTTTTCGAGGCGCGCGGCGGGAGATGATGCGCGGGGAACGGCTCGCAGCTTTTTAACGCGGTATCGATCTAGCTGTTTGTTATTCGTTTTGTCTAAGTTATTTTTTTCGGATGAATCTTTAATTGGAAAAGGATTTAGATTTAGAATGTTGTGGTTCGGTGGTAGGTAACACTACACTCTGCATCTCAGCGATAGAGATTGTACATAAGTGCCAGCTTTTGAAGCCGAATTAGGTAGCACTCTAGTTCGAAAGTAATTCTTGCGTACGGCGAAGATGCTGGAAGCGAATTGCCGGTAGCACCTGGAAATAACACTCTATTTTTGCCGGTACAAAAAACGATAGAAGAATCGAAAGCAATGATGGATCGATGTATTGTCTCGGTAAATAGGTGCAAATCAGAGTCAGTTAATATATTCGAGTTTGATTGTGAATCAGTTAGGTCGGCCGAGCTCGGGTTTCGAGTCCGACTCCGTAGATGATTTCACCAATTTGCCATAGAATTCGCCGAATTTTCACGACACTTTGGCGAGTTTGATGGCACGGTCAATGCAGGGCGTGGATGCCGGCGTGGATGGGATGTTTCATGTGCGGGTTTACCGATCCGTCTTGATTACGTATTCATTTCGCTTCTCGATTACGCCTCTTATACTTCGCGATCGATCTTCATTGCAAAATTTTTGACATTATGATCGCATAGAATCATTATATCGGCGTCCCGACAGGTGGTGGATCTGGAAAAAATTAATTGCGTTCGGGGGGATCACATATTTAATAGAATATCATTGAAACTCTTATTTTAAATAGAAAAAGCATTAAAAAACAATATTATTTATTGCTATTGTTTATTCATATCTTTAGAATAAACGAAGTTATAATCTTTAAAAAATTATTCGAGATCATAATCTCGACAGATATATCAATATCAAGAATAATAGATTTTTTGAAAGTAAATATTTATTTCAATGTCTTAAAATGTATGTTTCATCAAGATTTTAATGTAATTTTTAACTGATATCATTTTTCATAATTACATTTAAATTGCAGGAATATTCCAAAGAAGCAAACTGAAAATTTCGCCATAACATTGCGTGATGATGGATTGTACAATATCTTATCACGTATCGCCTTACTGGACGAAGATTTACCAGAAACAACGATTGTTAAATGCTTACTCGGCATATCAAAAGCATCGTACAAGGTTTCTCGCAAAACTGTCTATTATACTGGTTAGTGTTATTTGTTTCAATAGGGATATAAATATATCAGATTTTACATATGTATTTTGGGAATTTATTAGTGGGGATTGGAGAGGAAGATTGAAGTGAATTGAAGATTGCTCTCTGATTGTATGCTAACTTTTTGTTTTATATTAATTTGTATATTATTTACAATAACATCTTTGAATTTCTAAGAAAGTAGTCGTTACATCACTTCTCGCAAATGTATTCTTTTTTTTATTTGATTTATGGCCCATCGCAAGCGATGGGTATTTGTAAAAATTAATCAGATAGAGTATGCCAATGTTTCTATGTACGTAATTGCTTTTTTGTCGAACCGAATGCTCCCTCCTTTTGTATGAGCGGAAAGAGCTCGGTTTGTGAAACTTTAATAGTCGAACGCAGATCTCTCTTCCGGACTTGGATTGGACGAATATCGATTAGCATTAACATTCATGGTAACTGCATAAGAATATGCGGTGATCATGCAGACGTAGGATGACCGAGTGTCAGAATTGACTTTCCGAGCGTAGGCGATTTAACACCTCGTGATTTGGCTCCAATGTGGCTTGTGCCGCAAAACAACTTTGCTTTACAGGTAAATGATAGGACGAGGAAAAAGAGAAATCGTTTGATGACAAAGGACGAGAACG
Source organism: Pogonomyrmex californicus (assembly GCA_024349325.1). NCBI lineage: Eukaryota > Metazoa > Arthropoda > Insecta > Hymenoptera > Formicidae > Pogonomyrmex > Pogonomyrmex californicus. The sequence goes on from JAECZD010000025.1 coordinate 999,004, forward strand.
AGAAGGATGAGGAGAAATAGTTGAAAGAATGAGGAGGAATAGCTGCTGCTAGAATAATTGAAATTGAAGTTCTTCTTCAACGATGTTTGTCGGAATTAAGTTGGTCGGCTTGGCCGATAGACCATCACACAGTAGGGTAAAATGAAAAGTCATATTATGAAATTACCCAGAGCACTAAAATTTTATCCGATTTTAATACTTTATGTTTACACTAAACTTATTCAATTTCGAATAAAGTTATCAGAGTTAATTTTTTAATTTTGACTTTTCTTTAAAAATTAATACATACCAGCTAGAAAATGGAAAGAATTTTGTACTAAATTGAGTATACATATTGATATTGGAAATTATAAAAATATCAAAATTATGAAATTAATTATAATGAATGCGATATGGCTGCCATAAATAATAAAGATATTATAAATATAAATAAATCTATCATTATGTGAATGGCACAAAATTCATATGTAAATATATTTTACTCGTTAGTATATTATTAATAAATTCAAAATAAAGTAAATCGAGTATAATGGATGCCAAATTGAAAATTTATTTAATTTTTCTTAAAAATAATATTGAAAAATTTTTAAAGTTGTTGACGAATCTAAAATCAGAATTGCAAAATTTGAAATAATTCTAACTTGGCTAATGCCTAAATTAAAAATATTTTTTATTTTTGTGAAAAGATCACATATTAGTATCTTTAAGTTATAAATCTGAAATTAAAAAATTTGAAAAAAATAACAATTAAGAAATTAATAAAGTTATTAGGTGTACAAAAAGTTCTGAGCTTTAGATTTCATACAATCGAAATAACAATTTAAATTTTATATATCTTCCCGCCCTTTTGCGGTTTTAAAGCGTTAACATTTGGCCTTCTAAAATGCCATACAGTTTGGCGTTTGATGCACATAATTTCAAAAATCAGTAGTGTTCACGATGGCAATAACAAAAGAGCATATTCGATTTTCCATCCACTTCGCGTTTCATCTGAAGAAAAATGCTGCTGAAGCCACTGCAATGATTTGTGCTGCATATGGAGAGAACGCTGTAAGTCATACTACATGTAAAAGATGATATCAAAAATTTCGCCAAAGAGATTTCAGTCTTGAAGATGAACCGCGTGCTGAATGCCCTCAAAAGATTGAAACGGACGAATTGCAAGCACTGCTGGATATAAACTCTGCGCAAACTGAAAAGGAGCTTGCAGAACAGCTTGGCGTTACGCAGTAAACCATTTCCGTATGTTTACATACAATGGGAAAGGTTCAGAAGGAAGGTAGATGGGTTCCGCATGAATTGTCCGAAGACAACAAAAATCGTCGGCGTGACACTGCACTCATTTTGCTTTCAAAGTTCCGGAAAAAAGATTTTCTGCACAAAATCATTACAGGCGATGAAAAGTGGATTCTTTATGATAATCCTAAACGTAGAAAATCATGAGTTGACTCTGGTCAACCTTCGACATCGACGCCAAAGCCCAATATCCACACCAAGAAGATTTTGCTCTGTATCTAGTGGGATTGGAAAGGTGTGTTGTATTACGAGTTGTTACAACCGGGTGAAACAATCATGGCAGACCGCTACCAACAACAATTGACCAATTTGAGCGATGCATTAGAATAAAAGAGGCCACTTACTGGCCAAGGACGTTATAAAGTGATCTTGATTCATGACTGAATGCTCGACCACATGCTGCGAAAGCGACTCAGGACCATATCTTTGCGTTAGGCTGGGAACTTCTCCCGCACGCGGCGTATAGCCCAGACATAGCGCCTTCCGATTACTACCTATTCCGGTCGCTGCAGCATCATTTGGCTGATACACATTTCGTGAGATTTGAAGAGATACGAAAATGCATTGATGACTTTATCGCTTCCAAGCCGGTGAGCTTCTATCGTCAAGGAATTTGCAAGCTACCCGAAAGATGGCAAAAGGTCGTTGATGCAAACGGGGAATATTTCGCTGATTAATATTTTTTTGTTTGTTTTTGAATAAAGATTGAATTTTACAAAAAAAAGCTCAGAACTTTTTTGTACACCTAATAAAAGATTCTTTAAACGAAACAATCAAAAGTTAGGGTGGTAGTATAGTTATAAAGAAATCGAGCGCAGATCTTGTAGCATATGATTTAATTATGGATTAAGTATTATATGAAGTGTAAACATATCGGCTTACCTTTAAACCATCCTCAGTACAAATACAGTTGACATAAAGCGTAAGATGATGGTGAAAAAGCTCTTGATTATGATTCTTTGGTAAGGAGACTTATTAAACATCCTATAGACAACTGTCCAAAACGCAGTTGCACGACGGATGAAATTGTTACAAAATGTTAAATACAAAATGTTATGTACAAATTGTTAGCAACAAGCTAGAATAGTTGTAAAGATTTTTTTAATGTAAGGAATAGCCAATGAGGAACTGGGAGTAAAAACAGGATGTAATAAAAAACATAATCATCTTACCTCTAAATCACCACACAAGTACTTCGCATATATGTAATAAATAATTCGTAAGATAAAATACAATGGTGATTAAAATACATGAAATATAGTCATAACAATGTCCAGTTTTTAAATTTAAAATATCTAAGAGATAATAAATTATAATAAATTAGAAAAAGATATAGTAAAAAACACAGTCAACAAAACGATTACATTGTCCAATGTCAAATTGTAAAATGGCAACAATTGCCGGCGGTAAAAACAGATGTAATTACAAAATAGGAAGTGGCAAAGTTATTTAAAAGAAGTATGATATATTATTAATTTGATTATGAGTGTAAAATAAACTCGATCTACAACAATTCGGTATCTGTTTTTAGATATAGACCGTTTTTTTGTCTTTCTATATATATCATTTCTGAGATTAACCGTTTGTTATACGAGTTCTTAATTCAGCATTTTCACGCTCTTCCATTCAAATTCATGTTTCATATAGAAACTCTGGTCTGCAATCACAGAACGGGAAGATTTCGAGTAGTATGTCTGCGATGTTCAGAAATCCGAGTATTTAATAATCGTTTCGTTTGTCCCACATAAAATGCATCGCAATTTTGGTAATTAATCTCGTATACGACATTTCTTTTTTGTGAATTTAATAGGGAGTTTTTATGTACCCTAGTGACACCACGAAGCTTAATATTATAAAATGCTAGTCTGAAGTTCGAGTTTTTAAAGATATTGGCAAATTTGTCAGAAACAATTGAGATGTATGGTAGAGTAAACCATGAAAGTTCATCCTCTTGTATATTACTAGTACTATCACTCGTCGATCTCCGATTTTGCTTATATATTAGATTTTTTAGATTTAATATTATCAAAAATGAATTTCTTCGGGTAGTCATTATCGAGTAGCATGTTAATAATAAATTGAAGGTTTTTCTCGTAAAATTTTGGATGCGAAAGTAAAAATGCTTTATTCTTGTATCAGGGAAATGGCTGTATGCATTTTAGACTGGTGCCTAGTTAGAATTGCCGAGGCCCTCTTACTATAATGTAGGTTAATTTTGGTCACCTTAATCATTGACCAGCTCATTGATCGGGTTAGCCTTAAGATCGAGGCTCCTCTATCCCCTCACCATGGGCCCGTGCCACCTTTACGGTGATCTACTCGATCCTATAGCGCAACTTAAAGTCCAGCTCCCTCAGTTTGAGCAAGATGGATTTTGCCGAAAACGAAGTTTCTTCCCTCAAGGGAAGCTCCAACGTTTTCGGCAGAGATATGCCAGTCCTGAATGCCGACACCTAGATTCTGTCTCTCCAGCAGCGCCAGGATCGCAGCCATAGGTTTCGGGGATCCCGGAACCCAGGCCATAGTCCTGTGCCGCCTTTGATGCTCCTCCAAGCCCACCATTCTAAGCCCAGCGCCCTTCCAGAGCACGATGCTGCCTATCCAACTCTCGAGCCACACGAGTGACTCTACGTCCGTGCCCCTAACAACAATCGCGCCATTCTTAAGGCTAACCGGTCCTACAAATCTGGGCAGAAAACCCTCCTAGATCCTTTCCATTTCTGCCAGGACCACCTTCCTGAACAAGGTCAGCTGCTCCGGAGTGATACCCCTCTCGGGATATCCCTCTAGAACAACCATCCTCGCCAGCGGGTCGGCTGTCACCGCATAGAACCCCGTTTCCTAAGCCCTAAGTTTTTTCGTAGCCCTCTTGATTGAAGGTGGGGTTTCTCCAAAGCCCGCGCTGTACCTGTAGGCTCTTTCTCCCCCGCCTCCGATTTTGCTTGGGCAGCTGAGGTGCAGGAAGATTGCTCTTCTGCAAGAGCCCTCTTCCTGTCCCTCTTAGCTCTTCTCTTCTCCGCTCTGCAACGGTTCCTCTTACGAGGAACCCCTGCGTCGCTTGCCAAGCCCCCGTTTCTTCTCGAGCCCAAAAGAGTTCGTTCAGGAATAGGAGTCGCTCCTTCCTCCTCGGTAGCGGTCGCCTCGCCTCCCGAGCCCATGCGGGTCTATTCCTGCGGCGCGGTCATCACCATCCCCCATGCCCTTCGCGACCTTCAGTCTCCATCATTTCGTCGTTTATAGTTTTATCAAGTTCAACATCCATGATGTTCTCACGAATAGCTAGGAACGAACGAAGTCTGTCCACGCAGAGCCCCACATGCGTGAATAAGGCTAAATACTCTGGGGTTTCGCCCGCTTCCCCAGAGGCATCGTTAACGATACTGCACCCTCAGTGCCATGCAGCCCTCACCACGATGGTTCTCAGCTTGGCTTGGGAAGATGGCTCATGGCTTTCCTGATCCCACACAGGGTTTCACATCTAGGAGACCAGTTATCATCGTCACTGTCTGGAGGGTTCCCCGATTCCACACTGAGTTTTTACCTGGGGGACCGAGCCCCCCTCCCTCCTGCATGTCCTCCTATCTGTTACCCGAAGATGTGCCCGATGGGTATTTCGACCACACGGGAGATGACCTAGATTAGCAAAATGCAATATAAGCGCCAATATATGATTGCTGCAAATTTGTGTAAGACAAATATCTTTGTCATATCGTGATGAAATCACCTCAATGGACACGTATTAAAATTACAAGCTTACAATTCCACATAGGTCAATGATATTATGTGATATTTTTTAAGAACAATTGATGTTCCTCACGATGAGATTATTTCATTGGACATGTGTTAAAATTAACGCAAACTTGCAATTCTATATAAATCAATGATATAAAATATGTTTTTAAGAACAATCGACACATGTCTCGTGATGAGATCATCGTATTAAAAACACGATTATTACATTTTCGCATAAGTCAAGCACCGATGAGATCACATAGAATAAACTTTAGACATCATTTGATGCAGTGAAATTAGGCACCGCATTATGCAAAAATATTCTAAAGAACGCAGACGATACAATCATCATTGATAAGATATAACGAAAAGATTGACATGTTACACGTCCTATCATTAACTGAATTGAGAATTAATACATTAAAAAAAGATAATTAATATGGAAAAAACTGATCGTGATCTTTTGAAGCAATCTATTCGATTGAATTCGAGATTAGAGTACGTCGCGTGAGAGCAACGATATGACAAGTACATTGAGTCACTAGAAAAACATGGTCGAATTAAACGTTCGCGATTATTGATTAGTATTAAACAATCATTGGTCGCACAGATAGCGCAACTCGAAAGTTTGAAAGATTCGGTACGTCAACATTTGTGACTGCGAGTACTGGACATAGCGGGATATATAGAACTCAGATGGCGCGAAATTGATACGGCGTTCGAAAGCCGAATATTGTTTGGTGCCATCATCAATACCAAACACATCGAACCTTGTCAATTTTTCAAGGAGGGATATTGTGCTCGGGCGTGTGCAAAGTATCATGCAAAATAGTAAATACAATGTTTAACGTGAATTTGTTGCGGATGACAAATGTGCAAACACAAGTATTAATACGAAAAACTGTGAACTCTTTTGTACGTCCAATTTACGGACATGGTATGAGTTGCGCGTTGTTGAGCTTATCTTGGCATTCCTGGAAGAATTTCAGGAACGCGATAGCAAGTGCGCGTTGTCGCGTATAGTCAATTTGATCATTAATATAACGAGCACAATCCTCTGCACGCGGACTGTTACATCCAGTTACCACGAGAAATTATAATGAAGAAAACAGTGATCAAGGTACAGTCCACAGACAATACATTTCGTCTGGTCAATGGATGCTCTGCATCTAGCCAAAAGTCATGCAGAACAATAACCTTGTATCCACATTACACATCGGTACTCAATCCCTAAAATATTGAATTTCCCATAATGTTGAACCAAATTAAAAAATTTGAACGTCTCAACTCATCTCATCAATGTGTGCATCGAAAAGGAGAAAGAATTTTTGATTCTTCCGAACGAAGAAAAGCATGTCAATCTGCTGTATGTGCAAGATCCGTGAGATGACAATGCGGGACATTTCAAGTGTTTAAAAATTTATCCCACCTTGTAGGCTCACAACTAAACAGAAAAACAGAAAATAAGAAAAAAGAATAATAAATTTCTTTGTGATCGGTATACACATATTTGAACAAATTGTAAAATATTTTATACTTATTTTTTTAAAAGACTAAAATAATCATGTTTCTTGCGGATGTCCATTAATGTTTCTTGGCAGATTTTACGCGAGAAAACTAGAAAAATTTTAATAATGTTCCGCACTGTCACGTTTACAAAAAACTGTTTGCACCAGACGAAAAGCGGATACGCGATCATTGCCATCTGACCGATTTAAAAGTCCCGCGAATTTAAATTGTAATTTAAATTACAAAGACTCGCATTGTATTGTCGCACTCGCGGTCGGTTCACTCGCGTTACACTCACGCAAAGAAAGGAAGAGACAGTTAAAAAAAACACACTTTATTATGCACTAGCATGGGAGTAACAATAAGAGCTTTCACAATTAAATAAGAATTCGCCACGACACAGCTCAAACTCGCGCGTCGTGCTGACGACTCTCTCACCAAAACAACGCTTGACAACCGCTTGATGATCGCAAGGAACGATCTTCAGATTGGAAATGTATGAGGATAGCGTCGAGCGGAACACCGCTCGATCGTAACACTACCCCCCTCTTCTTTGAAATTGTCGTCTCGACAATTCCAGGGAACTCCCTCGCAGAAAAATCGGCTTCTTCTTCCATGGTGAATTCTCAGGGAATCTGTCGGCTTTCTCTACCTACCCTCTTCTAACCCGAGCTGCTGCTGCGGGTTACCGAACGCCGTAGCCCAAACTTTACCCTTCCAGTCCCAAACTTTATCCTTCCCTTACCAGTCCCAAACTTTACTCTTCCCTTCCGTGCCGCTGAGAGGTCATCTTCCCTCTTCTTTTTTCTTCCGTGATGCTTCTTTATCTTGTGCTTGTGTCTTGCGCACTTCTCTCTTGAATCTTCGGACAAGGGGGGAAGACCCTTCCGTAGACCCTTTCTTTATGAATACTCCCCGCCTCGGCATTTGCCCTAAGTCCCTCGGAAAAACCACGGTTCAAAAAAACCGAGGGCGAGGCAGACTTCTTACAAAAAAGGATTTCCTTAGCGGGATGTTCAGGCAGATAATAAAAGGTCTTCCTCTTTAAGAGATGCCAACAAACCTCAAATAAGAAACATAAACATAAACAGTATCTACTTAAAGAACTTAAAAAAAAAATTAATTATTCCCTCCCAAAAAAATGAAATATGTACATATCTCTTTTTATACACTTACAGGTTCAGCTTCGATTCTTTTCCTTACAAATTTCTTTTCCTTTCCTCAAATGGAGCTAATCTATCTAAATGTACTACATTATTTTTATGCCTTTTTGTTTTTCGAATGCAATAAACTACATCGTTCATTTTCCTAACCACCTCATAAGGTCCTTCTCAATTATTTTGCAACTTGCGAGCTCTACTTCGCATTCTTTAAAGATTATAAAACTAAACTTTCTGGCCAGGCACAAAATTTAGTCGCCCATTCTTCCGATCATAATTCATTTTTATCCTTTGCGACCCTAAATTCATACGTTGACTCGCAACATATTTGGATATGAATCAGTCTCTCCCTCAATCTAAATGAATATTCTCCTTCTTGGGGAATATTACTAGTTTCAGGAGGACAATCACGAAGAAAATCTAACGGCAATCTTAATTCTCTACCCAAATTCAATTCTGCAGGAGTAAAATCAGTGACCTCATGCTTACAAGATCTGTAAGCTAATAATTCTAAAGGGACCCTACGATCCCAATCTCTCTGGTTTTCTGAAACAAATTTAGACAAATAATTTAACAAAGTCTGATGTTGTCGTTCCACCTGACCGTTAGATTGTGGATGAAGAGGAGTAGTGCGAGTTTTTCTTTATTCCTAAAATTCGATGTACTCCTGAAACATTCGCGATTCGAAATTCCTTCCTTGATCCGTATGTATTTCCAATGGCACTCCATGCCTAGATACTATCTGATTTATAAAGACTTCTGCCACCATACAAGCTTTGATATTTCTTAGTGGAAAAGCTTCCATCCATTTTGAAAAACAATCAGTAACTACTAATAAATATTTATTCCCGGAAGAAGAAAACCGGTAAGAAGCCTAACACATCTGCAACCTCTCAAAGGGAGCACCTACATTATAAATCTGAAAAGCAGATTTTCCTTTTCCAGCAAGACCTTTTTTAGCTACACAAACTTTATAGGTCCTGATCCAATGTTCTACATCTTGTTTGCATGTCGTCCAAAAGAAACGCTTCCGAATCTTTTCAAGAGTTTTATTTATTCTAAAATGTCTCCCTGCAAAAGAATCATGAGCCTCCTCCAAAACTTGTTGATCATTTTATGAGGACCAACAATTTGAAGAATAACAGTTTTCAAATCAGGAGACTCCCATCTCCTATAAAGGACTCCATCCTTAATAACCAAAAAATCCCATTGAGACCAATAAATTTTCGAAAAAGCATTCCCGGAAATAATCTCAAGAAGAGGGCGTCTACCTATTTCCTTACTCCGAAAAATTTCAACAATCGAAGGATCTTCTAACTGCGCTGATTGCCAATCCTTTGATTCCCTTCCCTCTAAAACTATCCTTCTTAAATATTTTCCTTTATTTTCCTAATAATTTATTTTTATTTTCCTAATAATTGCAGTTACCTTCCGCACAGAGGCGTCTTGATAATCTATTAGCGTTTCCATGCGATTTCCCTGCTTGATGAAAAATTTCGAAATTATATTGCTGAAAACGTTCCAAACCAGCGGGCCAACTGACTCTCCAGTTTCCTAAAAGACATCAACCAACGGAGAGAAACATGATCAGTTCTTATTAAGAATTCTCGTCCATATAAATAGCGATGAAAACTTTTCAAAGAATCAACTATTGCTAACAACTCTCTTTGAGTTACACAATAATTTCTTTCGGTTTTACTTAACAGCCTACTAAAATGAGCAATTACTCTCTCTTTTCCTTCTTGAATCTGGGATAAAACAGCACCAATGCCATGATTCGAGGCGTCAGTATCCAAAACGAATTTTTCTGTCTCGATTGGAAAGGATAAGACAGGGGAAGAAATCAAACATCGCTTAAGCTTTACAAATGCCTCCTGATAATGTTCATCTCAAACAAACTTACACTGTTTCTCTGTCAAGGAAAATAAGGGTTTTGCAATTTGCGAAAATCCTTTAACAAATTTCCTATAATAGGAGCATAACCCCAAAAAACTACGAACTTGCTTTTTATTCCGCGGAACAGGCCATTCCTGTACGGAAACTATCTTTTCAGAATCAGTAGAGATTCCTTCTTCCGAGACTTCATGTCCTAAATATTTAACTTTCCTTCCAAACAGGGAACATTTCTTTGGATTTATTTTTAAATTTGCTGCTCTGAGACGAAGAAAAACTTCCCGTAAATTAGCCAACATCTCTTCAAAAATTTTACTGAAAATCACAACATCATTTAAATAAACCAAACAGATTTTATTTAATATCTGATGAAGAATCCTTTCCATTAACTTCTCAAAAGTTGCCGGGGCAACTTACATAATCCAAATGGCATCACAGTAAATTGCCACAAACCGTTACCTATTGAAAATGCCGTGTTTTCCTTATTTTCTGAACAAAGCTTCACCTGCCAGTATCCACTTTTCAAATCCAACATGGAAAACTAAGAATTTCCTGACAATCGATCAAGAAGATCATCCATTCTTGGCAATGGATAACAATCCTTCTCAGTGATTGCATTGAGCTTTCTGTAATCCACATAGAATCTCAACGTTCCGTCCTTCTTCTTTACCATAACCGCAGGTGAAACCCAAGAACTGTGGGATTCTTCAATCACCCCTTGCTGTTTCATCTCTTCAAGAATTTTCTTCACCTTATCTTGCATCTGTAAGGGAATACGTCTAGGAATCTGTTTAGGACTTGATTTTCCTACAGAAATTGAGTGCTCTATTACCAAGCAATTTCCGGCTACAATATTTTCCGAAAAGATATCCTGAAACTCCTCGAGAAATTCAGAAAAACTTTTCTTTTGTAAATCATTTAATCCTACCAAATTCCTATTGAAAAAATTTAATAAAAATTCAGGAATTTTCCTTTCTGAGAGACTAATACGAGAACAAAATAGGTTCCCTGACTTCCCACTTAAATTCCCGAAAGAAAAATTCCTTTCCCTTGGTATTACATTTCCGCGCCGAGCCCAGCGTTACACTATTGCAAAGCTCGGCGAGCCCGAATTTCCCTTCCCTGAATTAACTAATGAAGGGCACTCCGTTCGGAAGTGTTCCTTAGCTCCACATTGCCAGCATTCGTTGACTCCTCTTTTAGGACCGGAAGTTTCCTTTTGTTTATTGTTAAAATTACTAAATTTCCCATGATTTTGCTTGTAATCACGTGCGAAAATTTCTCCTTTGTTCAAAAAGTTCCGTTTGTGTCCGACCTCAAAACCAACTTTCCTCTTTTGATCTCTCTCCTGAAATTTGGGAAAACTTTTCTTTAATAATTTTCTTTAATAATTTTTATCGTTATGGCTCTTTCCTCAGCGATCCTCAAAGATGTATACCCTTCCATTTGAAAGGTCTGCTTAATAAAACCGTCTGTCAACGCGACAATAAATTGCAAGCACGCAATTTTATCCTGTACGCCAGGAGAGCACTTCGGATATAGGCTAAACGAGACAAACCTCCGAGCCTAGTGCAGCCAAATCTTCCCCAAATTTCTGCTTCCGATTTATAAACTGCATGTAATAATTTTGTGCCAAAAGTTTTTCCCCAAAACCTAACTCTAACCTAGAGACTAATTCGCTATATTGCGAATTTTCCAATTCCGTTCCCCCTTCTAAAACTGAATGTGCCTTCCCTCTCAAACAGGAAGCCAATATAACCACTTTCTCCGAATTTCCCCATCTATTTGTCCGAGCAATCAAATTGAGATAAAAATTCTTGCAAAGGAACACTCCCGTCATATATATATCGGGCTTTAATTTTAAACCGAGACCGAGACTTAAAATTGGATTTGACTGGCCTGGTATGGATAGTTTATGCTCCTCAGACTGCTGCACCGATCCTCTCTGCTCTTCCGCTCCGCTTCGCCGCTCCGCTCGTTCCTTTCTAAGAAGGCAAAGCTCCTCAATAGTCATTCGGAGAACCATCTCCAAGCTCGGAGTCGTTTCCGGTTCCTCTATTCGCACACAAGCTCTCTTCCTAGCCGAGACAATCCGTCTCCCCGACGCTCCTCCCTGTCCCTCCTCCATCACTGTTTCCTTTCTTTTCAATTCCACTTGACGCTCCGCATGTTTTCCCGGAGAGACCCTCAAAAATGTCGCACTCGCGGCGGGTTCACTCGCGTCACACTCACGCAAGGAAAGAAAGAGACAGTTTAGAAAAAAAAACACATTTTATTATGCACTAGCACGGAAGCAACAACAAGAGCTTTCACAATTAAATAAGAATTCGCCGCGACACAGCTCAAACTCGCGCACCGCGCCGACGACTCTCTCGTCAAAACAATGCTTGACAACCGCTTGACGATCGCTCAACAAGGAATGATCTTCAGGTTGGAAATGTATGAGGGTAGCATCGAGCGAAACACCGCTTGATGCTAACAGTATTATAGTAATTTTATCCGACTGCGCATTTTCTCATTACGGAAATAGCTACAGCGTACGAAGGACGAGTAAATTTACTTTCAATAACAAAATAAAAACACATTTCATTTACGAAAAATGTCAAAGATATAGAAGACAAAAATGATCATAAAAATTACAATTTAACGATTCATTCAAATTTCTCAACACCAATTTTGACAAATTGGCATCCTTCCTAAATAAAGACAAGCTACAAATATTTCAATGAGAGTTTCAAAATTTATCTAGAGACTCAAAATTTATCTCGCAAGACTTTAATTTACTGACGAAAGGATATCTTTTCATACGAGTACATTGACTGCGTTGAAAAGTTAGAGAAGTTGCTGTTTACCACCACGCCAATCATATTACAGTTCATCGGCAGGTAACACTGTATCCGAGAGCAACTACGCACATGCCGGTAACATATGGCAACTGTTCTTCATCCGAACGCTCGGCGAATACAACGATCTATCGATCTCAACAACAAAACTGACGTCTTGTTATTGGCCGATATCTTTGAAAATTTTCGAGATAGTTGCATCACGAGTTATGAATTCGATTGCGCGTACTATTACACTCTATCAGATTTTACGTAGGACGTGATGTTAAAGCATACTTGCGTCAATTTCGAACTGCTCACCGATATCGACATGATAATGTTCGTCGAACGCGATATACGCGGCGATTTAAATTAATGTTCCAACCGGTATCAACAACAAGTATATGCAGTCGATTTATCGAAATCTTACGTATTTTGACAACCTGTTAACAACCTGTATGATTGGGCAATGTATCAACCATTGCGTTATACAGATTTTCGATGGATCGACAACATGTCCAATTTTAACGTAAACGCAATCATTAAAAAAATTACCTTTTTAAAAAAAGATAAAAAAAAGATAAAAAAGAGTGTCAAGTACAGGAACGCGCTTGAAAAAAAAAACTTTTGTACAAAGTTAAAAAATAGAATGTAACTGACAATATCTTTTATTAAAGAGAATAGAACCTAAGTGTACGTATATTTGTTGGATAGTCTTTTTATTGCCATACCAAACTCAATTCTAGTTGTGATCAAACTAAAAAATAAAATCTAAGTGTTAGTATCTTTGTGATGATCTTTGTATTTTCATTGAAAAATCTTTCTATTCTAATCCAAGTGATACTAGCCTTACTTCTTTAAAGAAAAATTTGTTTCCATATGTACAACTTAGCTGAAATCATATCATTTGTATAAAAGATTTGATATCAATAATTGGTTATTAATAATTGGATATCAATAATTGGCCCAATTATAATCTTACTATGCATCATTTTACTAAACTCAAATGATAAGTATTATTTGTGTAAAAAATAAAAGACAATCTAACAATCTAAAGTAATATTTTTTATTTTATGAAAATAGAAGTGGTACATATCTTTATATCTTCATTGAAGATACTTTTTACTTTAACTCATGTAATACTTTTAATTTAAAAAAAGAATATATTGCAAAATTGTCATACCTAATTTAATCCTAATTAATCAAATTTAAAAATAAAATCTAAGTGATAATGTCTGTAATCTTAAAAATTTCTTTAAATGGAGAGTCTTGAAAATTCAAACATACAGAGATTATTACTTAGATTTTATTTTTTAACTTGATCAACTAGGATTGAGTTAGGTATGACAACTTCGTAACATAATTTTTTTTAAAATTAAAACTAAATGATATGTATATCTTTTTATTCATTCAAGATTCTTCCTTTTCTAACACAATTTAACTTTAAATATCACAAAATTGCTTTAATCAACTATATTTTTATTACAAAGAATTAAAGAATTACAGTACAAAATAAATGATAAATATTTATTTAAATAAAATAATTTTTATGTAAAAGCAGTTGGCGCTGCTCGACCGAACTACTATAAATAGAAGCAAGATTTATTGTTTAATAATTTAATAATGTAATAATTTAATAATGTAAATAATTGTTTAATGATAATTACAATAATATAAGTATGTTATACAATAAAACTTAAACTAAACTTATACTAAATCTTAAACCTATTGCGCATAATCGCGTTTACAATACATGCCTTATAAATATAAAATTTAATTCTACATTTATAAGGGGAACACCAGGTGACTAGTCGGAGTATTTTGATGCATTTTATACAGGCTGTTCTTGAGCGAAAAAACAAAACCCGGATATGTGTTTGGCCGTTCTTGCTAATGGCTCAGTTTCGAAGAAATTGATTTTTAAAAAATGAGTTTAGTCGGCCAATATATGGGCGAAACATTTTATACGTTTACTCATCGCCATTAAGCAAGCGCAGCAGTAGTGTGGTCAATAAGACGTTAGCTTTGTACGAGATAGATCGCGTGTTCAAATCTTGTCGCGTATACTTCTTTTTTTTTTTTATTAAAAATTTGTTCATATCTATAATTATTTATATTACTGTAGATGTTCGAACAAAATTATTTATTGGATTATGTTATGTATCGGGACTGAGGTTTCAATGAACAAGACCGCGAATTAACTAAAGAATGAATAATATATATATTTGAAAACTGAAATGTGAGCCACTTAGCGGTAACTGCGCTCGAGTCGCGTCATAAGGAATCAATCCGATTCGGAGCAATTCGGAGCAATCACACGCACATTGCGTGACTATAGAACCATACATAAATACTGCGTATTTTCAATATCAAACTTCCGAGTATCTCGAGACATTACAATTTCCTCCCCTTCTTGTTTGTCTTTACTTGAGCCTTTCCAAACGTCAAATTACCTTTTCCGGACTTCTAACATTTTCCTCTTCGCAATCGCACTCATTTTTTCGTGTGTTGCTTGCATCGTCAAATCGTATAATCTGATTTACGTGACGTTTCCAGATTTTAGACTCAATCTCCACCTGAAATGTCACAGGTGATAATCTCTTTATGATTTCGCCTTTAATTTTTTTTTCATTGCGTACGCTAAAATCGTCTACAAGGACGACGTCACCTACATTGAAATTAACATTACGATTACCTTTTCTGCCTATTATCTGTGTGATTTGCTTCGTGTTTATCATATCGCTCACGTCAGGTTTAAGTAGATCGAATCGAGTTCTAAGCTCGTGCTTATATACCAAATATGCTGGACTTCGATCAATCGTGCAATGCTCGATCAATCGTCGCTCGATGATCGAATAAAAACAAATCTATCGCATATTCAAGATTTTTACCGCACTTTACTATTTTAGTTCCTTCGTCTTTGAACGTTTCCACAAAGTTTTCGGCTGCACTATTCGTCGCGGGGTGATGCGGTGCGGAAAAACTATGTTTGACTCCGTTGCTTTTAAGGAATTCTTTAAAGCTTTCTCTAAGCTTGTGTACTGGATACCGTTATCGGTAACCAGGCGCCGTGGCAGAACCGAGCGAATAATTTTTTAAATTCTTTTATTACTTCGGAAGTCTGAATGCATTTGCGCATATCGATTACTTCCGTCCATTTAGCATGAGCATCGATTATGATCATAAACATACGACCAAAAAAGGAACCTAAAAAATCTTTTGGAATCTGGATGAGTATAATTCTCGCAGCACTATTTCCTTCACTCTTTCTGGGATGACAATTCTGTATCCCCAGAAAAGGCATTCCTTTTCCACTATTAATTCATTCCTTTTTGCATGACATTTTTGTTCATACTCACTTAACTCTTTCACATTTGGCCACTCATCATTCACATACCTTATAATTTTACTCAGCACTTCATCGCATTTTGTTTCTTTCGCAATTTCTATCGCCTTTAATAATTGCGGTACCTCGCTTACATAATTCACTGCGGTATACTCGCTCTCGAAAACTGTCATCGAGTCATTGATAAGGAGCCTGGATAGTGCGTCACAGTTACCGTTTTGTCCGGACCTAAAATTTTGTATTCGATTCTATATAAATCTCGAAAGGAAATACGACCATCTTTGTAATCTGCTAGTTATTATTAACAAAATCTCTTGTTTTGGACCAAAGATATAAATCAAAGACTTGTGGTCCGTCCTTAAGATAATCTCTTTATCGTAAATATAATTATAAAACTTTTTAAATCCGAATATGATCGCACTGGCTTCCTTATCAATTGGTGCTCAATGCAGCTCTTTTATTTTGAACGGTATTTATTTTGGCTCGGTATTATTTTGGACGCGTAAGCTATTGGTTTCTCCGACCCGTCCGAGTATTTATATAATAAAATCACAGATAGGCCGTAGGATGAAGCATCGCAAGCTAATACAATCTCCTTATTCCTATTATAATGAGCCAAAACTCTCGATGACGTCAACTCTGTTTTTATCCATTCAAACGCGACGTCGTATTCTTTTGACCAAGTGAATTTATTTTCTTTCATACACTCGTATAGTGATTTCAATTTATTGGCTCTATCGGGTAAAAATCGTGCATAGTACGTTATTAGACCTATGAACGATTGCAATTGCTTCGTGTCTTTGGGCCTCGGGGCGTCAACAATAGTTTTAATTTTCATGAAAAATTTGTGTAATCCCTCTTTATCGATCACAAACCCGAGAATGTCCAAGCGTTCCTTAAAAAAATCACATTTATTTATATTTACTCTTAGGCCTCTATCTTCAAACCATTTGAAGGTCCTACGAAGCGTTTGCAAGTGTTCGTCGTCATTTTTGCCGGCACAAAAATATTATCAGGGTACGAAATAACGTTATCAATTCCGGCAAGACATTGCTCGATTTTCCGTTGAAAATCGTCCGGTCTTGAGGCTATTCCCTCAGTTATTTTGATTATATCTATATAACCTCTTATGTGTAATAGTTAAATAATATCTCGAACTTTCCTCTACCGAGATCTGCATATATGCGTGTTTCAAATCAATCTGAGAGAATTTTGTATCGAGGGACTAGGACCATCATCTCTTTGGAGTACCGGTTGTGAAGATTCAAGAGAATATACATGTATATACAATATATATATTGTGATATATGTGTATCATTGTATTGTTGACGTTATTCTAAACACGTTATTCTAAACACGTTATTTGCGATAAATATTATCACATGCCTCGGTAGTCGAAAGGATAAGATGCCTGCTCGGTAAACAGGAGATCCAGGTTCGATTCCTGGCTGGGGTGGTATTTTTTCGCAAAATAATTACGAGTTTTCACGACTGGTTCGTGGTCGGGCCCCGCCGTGACGCACACCCACCCTTCTTATTACCATTCAGTGCTGCAAAAATCTCATCTATTAATGGAATCGGATGACGATCAATTACTAAACTCGGATTTAATGTGAACTTAAAGTTATCACAGATTCTAATTGAGCCATCCTTCTTTATTATCGGTATTATCGGCGTTGACGTCACTCGCTGATGTCAATTTTCTCAAGATGCTTTAGTTTTAACAACCGATCAATTTCATTTCCTTCAGCGCAGTCTTCTTGCTTTGAGTGACATCGGTTTTCTTTCAAAATAATTTTGAGCATGCCTTTATTATATACTCCTGGACCTGGACTGAACAACCACGGAAACTCATTTTTAAAAATCTTTTATAACGCCGTTAAAATCAATTATCTTATTACAATTGCTTTGATCGTTTATTAACTCTTTCTCTAATTTTAAAGGCCACATTCCATACGTATACACATAACTATTGACGACCTATTAACGTCGATCTGGACTTTGTCATTACTGCCATACTTAACGTTGCTTTAATCCCCTTAAATTCTACTTGCAAGTTGTCTAGAAATCCATCCTGTTCGAGTGAAAGCTTACTGTACGCGTTTAACTTCTTGCTTATCTCATTAATCTTTATCGCGGAGAATAATCGATCTTTAGTTTCTCGCGAAATTACCGACATATACGTGTCAACTTCCATATTTACTTTGATTCCTTTATTGATTCCGTTTACCTTGATATTCATCGCTATTGGTTTCGCTTCGATATTACAATTCATATTTACGATGCCGACTCTTGTGATTCTCGCGTCGCTATCTGCTTTCAGAATAAAGAAATCGTATGTCTCCCCCTCTTCCTTGCCGCCATCAGTCTCTTCATCCAAGTGTTGAAGGTTGCCCTGCTTGTTCCGTTGACATGCTGCTGCCAAATGCCCTTTTTTCTTACACGTGTTGTTTTTACCACAACAGAAGCACTTCTTCGGATTGTTGTTACCGTTGAAATTCTCTACTTGGCTTGGTTTCTTCTTCTTGAGGAATCGCTTGTTATTGTGATTCTTAAACCTTCCACTGGCTTGTTATTTTTGTCCCTTCTGCTTCGTCTGTACGAAATTTACATCAGTTTTTGTGCTCAATCCTGAGTTCAGTTTATCTGTGGTTAAGGCGTTTTTTTCGATTTCTTCCGAGGCGATAGCAATTTTTTTACGCTTTGGCATATGTTAGATCTTCTTTGAATAGCATGGTTTTCATATTGTGATCTTTTAATCCACATACGAGCTGATCTCTTATTGCCGTATCCACACTAGCAAAGTTGCAGTATAACAATGAATTTTTTAGACGTGTCGCGAATTCCGCTACCGATTCAGTCGCGCCAGATGAAACTTTCCATCGCCTCTGATGGTTTAGGGCATAAGTGATTTTTTACTAGCGTCACTAATTCCGAGTATTCCTTGGAAACAGGACCCTTAGCTGGGGCACACAAATCACGCACTAGTTTGTAGATTTCAGCGCTGATTTTAGTTAACAAAACTGCGACATGTTTATCTTCACCGATATCATTAGCAATGAAATATAACTCGAGTTTTTCCGTGTCCCAGTCGTCTTTTCCGAGTTCGAATATTAACTTTGTATCACTTTGTGCCATCGCGCGAGTTATCCCTTTCACTTGCACTGTATTTGCACTTGTCGAGTCTGTACTTGTCGAATTCCCAGTATCGTTAATAGGTTTACTGGGTTTCTGAATTTGTTTTGACTGGTTCACTTTACGTACGTGGTTTTTCAAAACTTTCCGAAGTGCGTCTATGCTATTGGTTTCGACAACCACTAAATCGGCGTGTAGTGCAGCTAATTGTTTTAACTGTTCCAATTAATTCCAGT
This sequence comes from Pogonomyrmex californicus, assembly GCA_024349325.1. Classification (NCBI taxonomy): domain Eukaryota; kingdom Metazoa; phylum Arthropoda; class Insecta; order Hymenoptera; family Formicidae; genus Pogonomyrmex; species Pogonomyrmex californicus. The sequence goes on from JAECZD010000025.1 coordinate 1,018,133, forward strand.
TTAGATAAATCATAGAGCCACGACATTTTCTTATAGTCAATTGTGATTGACTTCGAACTATCAGTCTTTTTCATCACTTGACATTCGTATACGAGTCACAATGGCTTGTTTAACTCACTTCTTCATCCGATTACTGCCGCAAAGTCTATTTTCATAGCTTCCTTTTTTCCGATCTGGATTCGTATTACTTGCCAAAATTGTTATGTATCGGGACTGAGGTTTCAATGAACAAGACCGCGAATTAACTAAAGAATGAATAATATATGTATTTGGAAACTGAGGTGTGAGCGACTTAGCGGCTGCCGGATAATTGCGCTCGAGTCGCGTCATAAGGAATCAACCAGATTCGGAACAATTCGGAGCAGTCACAGGCACACTGCGTGACTATAGAATCATACATAAATATTGCGTACTTTCAATATCGAACTTCCGAGCACCTCGACACCATTACAAATTATATCTGTATATATTTTGTAAATAAAATTTTTAAATATTGTAATAATTTGAAAAATCTGTATAAAAAAATGTGGCGGTTACTGCCATACCACGGCGATAGCACGTGACCCAGACATGATAACGATTAGCAGACCCGCCACGTAGCGGCGAAGCGCAAGACCATCTTCTCGTGTTCACTTATTCCGTCACGGATATATAAAGAGCGGCACTCAACGCCGTTCTTCGTCACAGTCGCCAGAGCCTACTTATTGGAGAAGCGCGTCAACTAAGCCAGCCTTCGCAGCAGTAAACGCTGTCCACAAATCCTCTCAGCAGCCATCAACGCCGGTTCAACGCCGTAGAACTCCGCAGCAGTTAACGCTGCTTCAACTGCCCGTTTCCGGGCAACCCTCCGCAGTAGTCAACGCTGCGCCAACCGCCCGTTTCCGGACGACCCTCTCCGCAGCAGTCAACGCTGCGCCAACCGCCCATTTCCGGGCGTTCTCTTGCGGCAGTAAATGCCGCGTCATCCTCGGCGGCCGTCAACGCCGCGGCGCCACTATTTTGCCCCGGAGGTTCCCTCGCAGCCGTAAGCGCACTATTCGCCTATACGGGCGAACTTCTTGTCGCCATAATCGCCGCGCGGCCCACGGCGCCGGACCTGAACAATAATCACACCCGACCGGCCCCTAAGGGTGCCAACCCGACTGCATCGTCACGGCTCGGCAAATGGAAACGCCAAGTATTCAGTTTCACGAAGAGACACCTTGAGGAGCTCGGTGTCATCGCCTGAGAGCAGCCCGTAGCGATCACTTTTTTTGGTCGGATTCGCCGGAAAGGGATCACACGGCTCCCGAGTGCCCGCCGACGCCTGGGCGCACTCTCTCGCTCCTCATTAGGCCGGCGACCTCAGGATCGGAGCGATCCCGCAGCCAGCCAATCACCTGGCGGCTGCACAAAATAGAATTCGGTCCCGTCCACAGGGCGGCGTCTCGAAGGGACACTCGGCGATTTTATAACGACGCGAGTTCGCAAACTGAGGGAGGACCAACCGACGATGTGTGGCTGAAACTCGTTCCGCGCATCCGAAACGCAACGGCTCGGGCATCAAGAAGCGAAGACGACAGCGGCTCCGAGAGCTAGTCGCCGCTCGCGCCAAGACTACGGATTACGGCGCGCCCACATACTCGCGGGACTCAGACGTGTGGACATTCCTGTATATAATCACACATGCAGACATACCTGTATATAGAATACAGAATACATGGCATTGTTAATAACACACACGGTCTAGTCAAATTTATTGGAGTGTGCACGCAACCTTTACCTTAATTCATTGCATGTACTTCCCCTTTTTTTTCTTTCCGCTTTGTTTAGACTAAGCTTATGCCATCGCTTTCACGTCATAATCGGCTATTTGTTCGTCTTGGTTGCTCAAAATTTTGCATCGTTGGCTTATCACGCCGCTGGTCGAAATTGCTTCGCTCGACACTCCGCAAGGCGCACCAACCGTCATTCAACAACGCCAGCTCACAGCCAACCAGACCTTAGCTACGCACATGCATCAGGCAACACGCAGCCACCTCCTCTCGCTCTCTCTCTTTCTCTCACGACTCTTAACATTCATCAATTCTAGCGTCCAAGGAAACGCGTGCAAGAAACCCAAAACTAAGCATTCTGAGAGGCTATAGAAATATTAATTTTATCTTTATAAGTTTTATTTTAACGAACTTTATTACATTCTTATATAGGTATTCATATAAATAACGACGATGATGACAATGATGATAATAGTAATTATTTCATACGTGAGTATTTAATTACTCATTTAATTACTCATTTGTAAATTTATTACATTACAATCAGAAAGTAATTAAAATTAATAATATTAAATCAAAATGAAACTTATAAAGATATTAATATTTCTTTATACAGATTTATAAGATTTTTTCAAATTATTACAATAACTACTTAAAAATTTTATTTACAAAAAATATACAGATATAATAAATAAATAATTTTTTTCGAACATCTACAGTAATATAAATAATTACAAAAAAAAATTTTTTTTAATAGTGGGACATTAATCGATTTCAAATTTGATTATCGACTTAATAAGGAAGGAGTGAATTTAGATTTAGCTTTGAGTAGACTACGTTGTAAGATCATTGATTTAATGACACGTAGTTCGCGATAAGTATTGTCTTGAAATTCAGAAAAGTAAAAATTATTTGACACGAAGACCCAATCTACCGATGGAAGCCATCTATTGTCTGATTGTTTGAAAAACATATATTAGCTGTAATTATCAGTATTGTTAAATTACATTATTAATTATAAATACGAACAAATTTTTAATAAAAAAAAAATATACGCGACAGGATTTGAACACGCGATCTATCTTGTACAATGCCAACGTCTTACCGACTGTACTACTGCTGTAAGATAAATATAACTGCAAAATACAGCATAATGTTTGCCCTAATCATAAATTCCTTGTAATATTCTTGTAACTTTCTTTTTTTTTCTAATTAAATGTAGACTTTGCCCGATGTATACAATTAAAAAAACAAAAATCATTTGTAACTCTCTTCTTCCACCAATTAAATGTAGACGTAATAGTCTAACGTTTCTTGTTATTTGAAATTCCTCCTCGTTCCTTCAACCTCTAAGAATCGCACTGGATTCTATCCTGGGTAAAAGAGATTAAATTCTCTGACTCGAAAACACTCCGATGGGCGCACGTCTCGGAGTCGAATTCAGCGTGGATAGCATGTTGACCTGTATTCCTGAACGATAATTATGTACTCGGCTCGTGAACTTCCGCGAGTGAAAACGATAGGAACGTCTGATGCGTCTTTCCATCCCCAACAACTCATAAGGACTTATTTGGGATGAACATAACAACACTTATCACATAACATCACTTATTGTTAGATTTTATATTTAAATATGATTAACTAGGATTGAATTAGGTATGACAATTTCGTGATATATCTTTTTTTTAAATTAAAACTACTACCGTTAAAATAAAAGAACTCTTCAATGAAAATACAAAAATATGTACCACTTAAATTCTGTTTTCTTAAAAAATATTACCAGGTAAATTTTATTTTATTTTTTACACAAATAATACATATACACATGGATTTAGTGAAGTGACGCAATTTTTAATAGGAGAGAGATTATAACTTGGCACCAATTATTGACATCAAATCTTTACATACAAATGATATCATTTATTGTTGATATCATGAGTTAAGTTATCGTTGTGGAAACAAATTTTTTTTTTTAATTAAAGCTAGTACCACTTAGGTTAGAATAGGAAGATTCTTCAATGAAAATACAAAGATCATCACAAAGATACTAGCACTTAGATTTTATTTTTTAGTTTGATCATAATTAGAATTGAGTTTGATATGGCAATAAAAAAGACTCTCCAACAAATATACGTACTACTTAGGTTCTATTCTCTTTAAATAAAAGATATTGTTAGTTACATTTCATTTTTTAACTCGATACAAGTTTTTTTTTTCAAACGCGCCCCTTGATATCCTTTCTTTATCTTTTTTTAAAAAGATAATTTTTTAATGATATTATGCATTTTGTAATGTTAAACATTTTTTGTTAAGAAGCACGTCTATGCTTAACACTTTTTATATAACAAATATTATTAACATTTTCTTTATATAAATAATATTTAAATATAATGTTACGTCCAGCCCAGAGTAAATTTAAGAATTAAGAAAATTAAAATTAAAAATAAACGGAAATTGAATGGGCTCGGTTAGACGAACAGCTGCTCTCTTGAGAGTCAGGCGTGGAAACGTGATCTCAAATCGAATGCACTATTTATGTCTCGGCACTGCGTCAGCGATAAAGAAACGCTATGACGTTTCGCCGTAGACGTACGTCCGTCGGTCGTTTTTTAGTAAAGAAACTTAATTCTTATTACTAGAGAAAGACCTTGTGGGCCTATCAATGGGATAGAGAAAAGAGATCGAGGGTTTTAAAAGAAAATAGAAATAAAATTAAAATCTAAATATTAATTTTAATTAGTAAAAAAAAGATATAATAAAAAAAAAGGGAAGAAACATTTATGTAGATGTGTGTATGTGTAATAGCGCGGATGTTACATAAGTACAGAGGCTATCGAGTAGGATTTTTACAAGTGAGAGTGTGAATGTGTGAATCAATCTTTGATATGATAATCCTACTCGGTAATACAATTAATATTCTTTGATTAACTTGAACTAGTGATTACATAATAAATTAAATGAAGGAAAGATTACAAAAATATGCAATAAGAAATTGTATATAATATGTGTATGGTAACTGAACATTAATACATAAGCATAAGGAAGGAAATCTTGATGTTCCTTGGGAAGTGGAGTTATTAGGTCGACAGGATAGAATTCTTCTTCTTCTAGATCTTCAAAGAGGAGTTGGCCATCTCGAAATAGAGAACCTGGGGATAGGGCGTAGAAGTCGAGAAGGAATTCTGCATCGGAATGGATGCACGGGAGAATAACTAGGTACGATTAATTGATCGGGGCAGAAGGAGGAACAGAATTAGATGAAGTTGGTAAAGCTGATTCAGTGGACATGTGAGGAAGCAATGATGAAAGTTGGTTGAGAGAGGATTCAAAAGCAGAAATAGTTGATGTTGATGGTTTGATCGGCTCTTTTAATATTTGTTTGGACTTTTTGGTTCTGCTCTAATATTTCCGTCGAATCCAACCGCAACAATGACGACGATGGGGTCGTTTTTTAGTATGATTGCGTTGTCGAATTTTAGGAGCTGGCACTTCCGTTTAATTCACTATAAGGAAAAGGATTGAAGAGAGATGTGAATGTGTGAGAGAGAGGAAAGAAAGATCAACCAGGAGCGTTGTATAGCTCAGACCGGTTAAAGACCAGTTAAATAAAGCTCAGACCAGTTATATAAAGAGAAAGAAAGAAAGGAAAAGCAACCAGGAGCCTTATATAGCTCAGACCTTTTAATAAGAGAGAGAAAGAAAAAGGAAGAGTAACCGAAAACCTGGTATAGCTCAGACCAGTTAATGAGAGAGAGAGAGAGAGAGAGAGAGAGAGAGAGAGAGAGAGAGGAAAGAAAAAGTAGATTTGAGTGAAATGGAGCAAAGAAAAGAAATAAAAATCTGAAATTTATAATTGAGATTAATAATTAATAAATGTAGGACTCACTGTTGATTGGCTGGGATGATTATCTCGAGCAAAAACAGAGTCTCTCGAGTTCCAGTCTCCAAAAAATTTGGTGCACTGAGTCGAAGTGTTCGAATTTTAAATAGTTGATTGAGTGGATGGGAGCTGTGACACTAATGAAAAAATACTTAATAGTGCTGTCGCGGTCCGGAAGGAGTCCTATTTATATGGGATGATCAGGATCCGAATCTTGGTTGAGGGACAATAGTGGTGGCATAAACTCTGATGGTGAGAGTAGGATGTTTACGTTAGATATCTCTTTCGCTCGTGCTTGGCACGTGCCTATGTGACAGTATTCGGACTTGCGACAGCGTCAACTTGAAGAGTAATAATAATAATAACTCTTTGCGTATTCTTTTAACATTAAAAGTATCTTTTGTCTGCTCTCCATCGTCCATATAAGAGCCTCATCACTCCTTTTCTTTTGCTCACTCTCGTTGAATTTAAAATCTAACAACTGCATATGGCATACACCTTTATGTTTCAATACTGGACATCTTAAATTTATACTTGACTTGGCTCCTGTATTGACTCTGGTTTCTTCGCCAACAAACAGAGATTCGGTTTTTTATTTGCGTTTTATCATTTGACTCTTTTACAAAGTATGTCCACTGTATATATATATATATATATATATATATATATATATATATATATATATATATCATATATATATATCATCTTAACATTATTTTTATATTGACCGATGATGTCAGCGAGTATGTATTGGGGTGTCAGTTGGATATGGCTCTTATAATTATACCATACATTGTAAAATTTCAGGTTTATGGAGATATTTTTTTAACTTAATTCTTTTCATTTTATTATGTTAACCATGTTTGTTTTAATGTCATATGGGGAGTTCATATTTTTATGCTAACCAAAGAAGACTTAGTAAAAGTCGAAACGTTTTGCATTTTAGCATTAGGGTTAGTTTTATATTGTGTCAATTCTCGATTGTCTTTTATTATATTAATTCTATAATGCTTTTTGATTAAAAGTAATTTTAACCATTTATAGTGCTCGTTTATTGACCTTCTTTAATTGTTATTTTTATGTTTAGCAAAGTCGAGTGGATTGTTTATGATTATTCAAAGTGAATTCAAATGATTATGACATTAAAAGTATTGTTACAATAGTCAAAGTGATTGCAAATCTTTCTCTTGTTTCTTACAATTTAATATTAGATATTATTAATAAAAGAAGAAATCGATATTCTTATATAGAGAAAATTATGTTATTTGCTTTTTAGGAAAGAAAAGAATCATGGAGTCCACTGGACGTAACAATAAGTATATTTAATATATTGCTTAACTTAATGTACATGTTTAGTAATAATTTTTTGTGAAAATAATATCAAGCGCCCCTATATTTGATACGTTTTTTCTACCTTTTTTAAAAAGACAATTTTTTTAATGCTATCATTTCGTAGTGTTAAGTATCTTTTCGTGTTTGATTTGAAAAGCCCCTATGCTTAACACCTTTTATATAACAAATATAATTGATATTTTCTTTATATAGACAATACTTTTGTTAAATATAAGTAGATTTAATATATTGCTTAACTTAATATACATATTTAATTTCAATTTTTTGTAAAAATAGTATATAAATATCTTTAGCATCTTTAGGCCATTGCTTCTTTATAACTTGCGCATTATGAATTTCAATCCAAGTTCTAGATGTTCCTTCTTTACACATGATTCGTATTATGATCTTTTTTGATCAAGTTCCATGATGAAAAGTAACATTTATAACCTTATATGTTTGTCCAGTTATTAGTATTTTGTCGATGCACACAAATTAAATTTGTGTCGTATCATTACTAATTCTCTATCCTGTAAAGAAAATGACATTAAATGGATAATAAGTATTTCCTTTGTTAAAACTAATTCATTTTTAAATAATATTTCATTTCTTTCACAACATTCCCATGATTTGTCAAACGATTGACACTAATTTGATATAAATGTACTTTTTAGAAGATCATTAAGATTACAACTTTTATTTTTCATATTGTTAATAGAAATTGAAAGAATGGTGTTAATATCAGTAATAACTTTTGTATCACCACATGAATTGCATCGATAATTTGCAATAACTTGATGCTCTATTAAATTTTTTATATAACCATATTTTGTACAGAGAGCTGTAAGAAATTCGAATGCATCTCGTTTAATAGCAATCGAAAAATTCTCCTAAAAATTTCCGTATTTCGTATCCAAATTGTTCATTCCATATTCATGTTGATGTGCAAGTAAATTTAATACATCCAGTTTATCGTAATTTAATAATTGTTGTCTGATAACATGTAAGTGCAATAAACGTTGTAATACTGCATTTTCATAACATGAAATCTCGTCTATATTTTGAAAGTCATAGATAATCCAATTAATACCTTCTGAGAGAGCGTATCTGAGAGTAGTACCTTTTGAGCTGACTCTTGAACGGAAATAATTGTTTTCAATAATATCCATGGAACATCTTTAACTTTACGATAACGCTCCTTCGAAACAGTAATAATTTCTGATTCTGGATTATATATTCGTTTTAGCCGATTATATTCTATAATAGATTTTTCACAAACAAATATAGATAAAGGGTCAAAATTAATTAAATGCAATCCATCTAGAGACGTCACTTGGAATAAGACAATATAAACCTGTTCGCAATTAAATATGGAATTACCTAATGGAATTACCTATATCGATAACAGCATTTTGCAAACTTAATTCCTAGTTTCTATGAATGGTGATGCTATAATTCAAGGATAATGGAAATTGTTTTCTAATGACATATGCTCTATCCATCACTTGGAACTTAACACTTACTCTTTCAATAAAATATTTCAAAGACTTTTACCAGACGGTAAAAGAAATTTTACCTTTTCTATATGGTCAGTAGTTATATCCTGAACAATTGAAATTACTGTAGCTATTGTACCATTTACAAGGTCCAAAGTAGCATCAATGTTGTCATAACTTTCGTTCCCATTTTAATTATAATTTGTTTTGAAAGCCCAGCTGTTCCAATATTGTCATCATCATTACCTGTTAATATCTTTGTTACTCTTTTTTTTTATATATGGAACGCAATCAATTGTATCTTCAGCTATTAATAATATTTCTTTTGAAGCAATACGATTTAATAATGCAGTATTAAGAACGTCACACATGTGACAAATAAGCAATAAACAAACAATATCAAATGGCAAATTATTAATAAAATCACACAATTTGTTTACTCTTGCTTCGAAAGACTCATTTTTAAAGAAGATTTTTCTTTTTTCGAGAATCTCACAATCAGATTTTAATAAAACTAACACGAATTCTCGAGAGCAATTCACGATTCGTCTCTTTGTTGATACATTATTGATCGTCAATTCATCATAATCAAATAAAGTAATCCATAGATTAGTAGCATTTAAAGAACCAAGATATTTATGAATTTTTTCATCTGATAAATATATAAAAGCAAGATCTTCATGTACAGGAGGTAATTAAAGCAAATTTCTAAATAAAAAAACAAGCTTTTAACCAACCATCGTCACAATCAATAATATCGAATATTTCAGACAGTCGTAAATATATATATTAGGTGTACAAAAGTTCTGAGCTTTAGATTTCATACAACCGAAATAACAATTTAAATTTTATATATCTTCCCGCCCTTTTGTGGTTTTAAAGCGTTGACATTTGGCCTTCTAAAATGCCATACGGTTTGGCGTTTGATGCATATAACCTCAAAAATCAGTAGTGTTCATGATGGCAACAAAAGAGCATATTCGATTTTCCATCCACTTCGCGTTTCATCTGAAGAAAAATGCTGCTGAAGCCACTGCAATGATTTGTGCTGCATATGGAGAGAACGCTGTAAGTCATACTACATGTAAAAGATGGTATCAAAAATTTCGCCGAGGAGATTTCAGTCTTGAAGATGAACCGCGTGCTGGACGCCCTCAAAAGATTGAAACGGACGAATTGCAAGCACTGCTGGATATAAACTCTGCGCAAATTGAAAAGGAGCTTGCAGAACAGCTTGGCGTTACGCAGCAAACCATTTCCGTACGTTTACATACGATGGGAAAGGTTCAGAAGGAAGGCAGTTAGGTTTCGCATGAATTGTCCGAAGACAACAAAAATCGTCGGCGTGACACTGCACTCATTTTGCTTTCAAAGTTCCGGAAAAAAGATTTTCTGCACAAAATCATTACAGGCGGTGAAAAGTGGATTCTTTATGATAACCCTAAACATAGAAAATCATGGGTTGACTCTTCGACATCGACGCCAAAGCCCAATATCCAAGAAGGTTTTGCTTTGTATCTGGTGGGATTCGAAAGGTGTGTTGTATTACGAATTGTTACAACTGGGTGAAACAATCACAGCAGACCGCTACCAACAACAATTGACCAATTTGAGCGATGCATTAGAAGAAAAGAGGCCATTTACTGGCCAAGGACGTCGTAAAGTGATTTTGCTTCATGACAATGCTCGACTGCATGTTGCGAAAGCGACTCAGGACCATATCTTTGCGTTAGGCTGGGAACTTCTTCCGCACGCGGCGTATAGCCCAGACATGGCGTCTTCCAATTACTATCTATTCCGGTCACTGCAGCATCATTTAGCTGATACACATTTCGTGAGATTTGAAGAGATACGAAAATGCATTGATGACTTTATCGCTTCCAAGCCGGTGAGCTTCTATCAGGAAAGGTCAAGGAATTCGCAAGCTACCCGAAAGATGGCAAAAGGTCGTTGATGCAAACGGGGAATATTTCGCTGATTAATATTTTTTTGTTTGTTTTTGAATAAAGATTGAATTTTACAAAAAAAAGCTCAGAACTTTTTTGTACACCTAATATATTAAAATCAAATTCGATATCATTGACACTTCATCAATTATTATAAGAACAACATTTTCGAGATCAGTTTGTATAACTTTCAAAACGTGATGAGATAATTGTTTATATTATATTTAGAAGTATGACTATGTTCAACAAATAACTGCAATAATCTGTGAACTGTCTATTGTACCTCTCGGTGCAACAAGGAAAAAATATGAGATTCGGTCCGCCTGAAGGGTTGAAACCCACGAGGAGCGTTGGTAGGAGTACACGAAAAACTTGCAATAATATTCACTATTCTTGTAAATGCCCTTTATTTTCCCCGTTATTACAGATTATATCTCTTAAAATAATTAACTTTTCGTAGATAATATATTATATTTCCGCACTCGCGTTAAAGTATAATTTCAATCGCGGATCGAGACGATATGTCAGAAATTTAGAAACGAACTCCCGCGGGCGGCGACTAGTCAGCCGTTTTTATAATATCCGCGGTTTCGAATAGCTTCGCGCTAAAACCCTCATTCGGATCATATATGGTAAAATGCAGCGAGCGACCTTCATTCGCACGCTGTTCAGGAATTCGCAAACTTGCATTTCCGGCGTAGCACGGACTCATTGCTATGCCGAAATGCAAGATTTATCGTAATAGTTATTCGGGATACAACATGTCAAACCATCTATATTAAATGCTGCTATAGGTACTATTACTGCAGTATCTTTGTTAAGATTTTGTTTTCCAATACTTAATTGTTTTAATCAAGAAACTTTTGCCAGTACCTCCTTCTTCACGTATAATCGTAGTAATGATTTATCTACGTAATGGTATTAATGACTCTATCAAATACTCTTTGTTACGTCCGGGGGACTTTACGAATTCTTCTCTTTCGGAGAAAGATAATGGCTGCTAATCGGGAAACAAAGCGCCTCGAATGATCTAGAAGGATCTTAAACAAATATACAAAAATTCCTCTCGAGACACGCTATCAAGAAAATAATTTTTTGTGAAAGACAGCTTTGTCGGCGCCGAAAGATTTATAACATACTAATAAAATTCGAAATATTAACAAAATCAAATTCTTGACAAATGAGAAATGCGTCGGATCATTCGAGGGCGACACTCCCCAAACTGGTGGGGAAACTAAGAAAACGCCAATTAAGAAAAAGCGATTAGCAGCCGTTGCTGGGCACACCAATGAATAACTGAGGGTGTGGAATGGCGGATGGAATTTTCATTAACTAATTTTGTCATTCGCTATAAAAACAACCACGATCCACAGAACACGTTCCCCTCCTTTCTCTATACTCGCAATTTTTCTAAACTATCATTCGACAGCCAACGCGGAAATTCATCACGCCCTCAGATATTCCCACTCTTCCGGAACCTTTTATAAACCGCGACTTGGAGCGGATCGCTCTCTCTTCTCTTCGCTCCACACCAAGAACGGGACCATTCAAGCTGTTACCGAAAAATTTTTTTCTAGTTAGTCTGTGCTAGAGTGCGAACTTCATTTTTTCGTATGATTCACGATCCAGTCAAGGCATCACAGGTCTTGTCTACCACCTGCACCCTGCCACAGCAAAAGTAAGTCCATCCTCATCGTTCTTTTCCGCGGTTGACTGGCTTGGTTCGCGATTTTGACTTAATTGTTTCTTTAAATCACTTCAACATTCCAAATTGGCAAGCCACCGATTGACTCAGTGAAGCTGCCTCCCCTGATTCCTCAACATTCCAACTTGGCAAGCCGCCGATTGACTCGGTGAAGCTGCCCAACCACGATTCCTCAATTCTTTCACCTCTCTCAACTCACTCATTCTCTCTCACCAACTCTTAAATTTATCATAATGAACCAAACGAAAGTCATCCCGAACAAACAAATACTCAAATACGAAAAAATACGAAGCGGACATTGCGATACCGTCGGGAGAAGCTAAACAAACGAATTCGTCGCGAAACCGAACACGCCGAGAAACTCGCGGAGCGGTTAATCGAGATAGAACCGAGACTCGCTAACATTTCTTTACAAGACTACGCCACCGCACTCCGCTCCGCGGCTGAATTTGAACAGCGATGCATTCCAGATAACTTCGACGTGGAGAAGTTCTATCATCTCATCCGCCAATTTCCTCGCTCTTCCACTCATCCACCACCGGGAACCTTTTACATAAAGAGAAAATTTAAGTCCGACAACCAGTTTTGGGAGCAAATCTCAAAACATCAACTCCACGATATTATCCCGATGTACATTTCCCGCGATCCTCTTCCCTATCTCGTCCCCGTAAAAGCTTTCCGCAACGCTCACTCTAATCCTTCGCCACACCTTCAACCCGATCCCATCGACATGCTCGCAATAAGCAACTTTTTGCCCCAATTAGAGCAATTGGGAATTAGAGACTAGATTTTTAATTATATAAGTTTTGTAAACGAAAGTTTAAACCGGATTTTCAATTATATAAAGTTTTGTGTATGAACCTTTTGCAAACAATAATTTTTCATATTTAAATGTAGAGAGCGGATTTTCAATTATATAAAGTTCTGCGTAAGGAAGTTTGTAAACAATAATTTTCCACATTCAAAGGTACACTTTAACATTTGTGTTACTTCGTACGAGTAAAATCTTGCATCGCTTTACTAGCTTCAACATTTTGAACACCTATTGGGGGATCATCTTGAGACACATTCTGTTTTTCTAAATTATCTAAATATTCTTGAAGTAATTATTTCGCAGTTTCAAATGCTTTTTGCAATTCTTCTAATTTTTCGTGATACTGCAATGTTTTCACAAGAAATGTTTTTACAATGTAATTTTACATTGTGAAATGATTCCGCATAAGTATCACATTTTTAAGTTCTTCTATCTTCCATATTTAAACATAAGGAATATAATGAGAAGAAATAATTTTCTGGACGTGTTTTGACGTATATCTATAGTGTTTAATAAGATATGCACGCTGTCATCGTTTAAGATATTGACTTTAGCCATCTAAAAGAACTCAATTTTTTTACGTCGTGGTTTTATTTTGGTAATATCAAATTACTGTGTAAATTCATATACTGACATCGATTCTAATTCTTTTCGCTTTACCAACATTTTGAACACCTATTGGATGTCTACCTGAATAATGATTATCTATTAAAGATTATCTATTAAAAATGGATAAAATATGTCTGTAGAATCTTTATCAAGAATTTCAATTTCCTTATAGCTTTTGACTTTTTTGTATCTGATTAACATCTAATCATCTAATAGTCATATTCGTATTAGTTCCACATAAAAGAATATCTAGCAATGTATCAGCAGCTTCAAAAGCTTCACATTTTAATTATTATTTGTGAATCGCAAAGCAATATTCCAAAGATACCCAGTGAAAACAACTTAGTCAAAATGATGTCAATATGACGTCAAAAACTGTTGTTTGTCATGGTGTCAAGGAAATAATTCAATACGAAAAATTAATACTATGTAGATTGAGATTATGCGCGATAAAATTATAGAAAAACATGGAAATGAATATTTAAATTATAATTCTAGTATTATGGAGGAAAAACTCGAATATAACTCCCAGAACTCCCAAATAAGAAAGGAGGATGTACGTCACGGCGGAGCCCGACCACGAATCAGTCGTGAAAATTTGTAATTATTTTGCGAAAAAATACCACCTCAGCCAGGAATTGAACCTGGATCTTCTGCTTACCGGGCAGGCATCTTATCCCTTCGACCACCGAGGCATGTGATGATATCGACTTTATGACAACTATAAGCTGACATTTTTTACTTGGCGACTAGGTTGACTTTTACAGAAACAGTTGGCCAAACGTCGATTTTACAAATCGACCTCAAGTCGACAATTAGTCGGCAAATAGTTGTTTGTGCTGTGTGGGAAACTACTTTATATTATATATAGTATAGATATTATATATAGTATAGATTTTCAGTATTTGCATTGAAATACAGCCTGTAATAGTCTATAATAAATTAAACAACAATGTCACATTCACTAAGAAACATCGGTTAACCTAATTTAACTTTAATTATTTACAATAGATTGCGGGCCTACAGAATCAAATAAATATGCGATAAGCAAATACGAATAAATACTACAATATACTCGTACTTACTGGTCTTTTATCCATGTTTCCTGTTTTTACGTTTATGACGCTTTATAAACACTTAAAACTACATTATATTGTACGTTTTGTTAGCATAACAATGGCCGCTTTCAATATGGCCGCTGTTTGGATTATTAGTACACACACACACACACACACACACACACACACACACACACACACACACACACACACACACACACACACACACACACACACACACACACACACACACACACACATAAATTATATATATAAATTAATATATATATATAAATTTTTAATGTGCATGGAATATTGAAAACACAGCCTATAATAATTAATAATAAATTGAACAACAATTTCACTTTATCTTGTAAATACTGCTTAACGTAATTTAACTTCAATCATTTATAATAGTGAACTCATAATGCCAGATAAATATGCAATATGTGTAGCTAATATGTGCAGCAAAATAAAGTGTACATAAGATATGACTTATATCTAATCTCAAAGAATTGCATTAAAAGTAAAAATAAGAGAACTTTAAAAGAGAAAAATATAAAAAAATCTACACAGATTATATACATTTAATGGCACTAAACAGCTTCTTGTGAGAATATTATAACTGTTCCGTGTTAGTAATGCTAGTATTGAAAATCTATATAGATTAATAGAATGCAATTATAGTATTCTCACATAAAAAATTTAAATTGCTTTCATATAAAAGGTTCATTAAGATTTTTCTAATAATTACTAATTCGCGTTTTATATAAGCGATAAAACTATTGTGATTGTGCGCATGCGTGCGTGCGTGCGTGCGTGCGTGCGTGCGTGCGTGCGTGCGTGCGTGCGTGCGTGCGTGCGTGCGTGCGTGCGTGCGTGCGTGCGTGCGTGCGTGCGTGCGTGCGTGCGTGCGTGCGTGCGTGCGTGCGTGCGTGCGTGCGTGCGTGCGTGCGTGCGTGCGTGCGTGCGTGCGTGCGTGCGTGCGTGCGTGCGTGCGTGCGTGCGTGCGTGCGTGCGTGCGTGCGTGCGTGCGTGCGTGCGTGCGTGCGTGCGTGCGTGCGTGTGTGTGTGAATCTAATATATTTTTGTCTTTATTTTACCTGTATTCTCAATTTATATCCATTTACTTTTATATCTAAAAAGTAAATTCATTTTCTACAGGAATGAATTCAAGACTAATGTACATTTCTATTAATGTAGATTAATTTTGATATTGGTTTAACTTCCTTTTTGTTTTTTTTTAGTTCTAAGAATTAAAAAAAGATAAAAAATAAATTAAATTGAGATAAAATTAATCTACATTAGTAGAAATGACTGTTAGCTTTATTTCTGTACAGAATAATTGTTTAATCAAATTGACATCAAACAGACATCATAGTAACAATCAGAATCACTATCAAGGTATGGGATATTTTGCAGTTATGTAGCCATCATTTTAATCACTCTTTTTGACATCATATTTCTGATCAATTTGATGACACATCGACGTCACTTTGACCAAGTTATTTTCACTGAGTTCGCTAACAATTTGCTTTTATTATTTTTACTATCAAGGATAGAATCAGATAATTCACATTTTTCTGCTTTATTCATATACTTAGTAACATAAAAAGTAAGCGAAGATGATTTTTCACCCATAAATTATATATTCATATTTCTTTTCCACGCAATAAAAAGGATAGGATTATAATCATTTATTACCAATTTCGGTATCAGTTCGAGGAAGGTCATAAAGTCTACTTTTATGTTTTAATTGTTTCCTACCTGTTATTGAACTTCGACATCTCTCATAACACATGTTTCCGTGATAAGACGAGGAAAACCGAAACGACATATATGAACAACTTTACGTCCTACTTTCTTAGAACGAAGACGATAATTGTTATGTTTGTGTTGTTGATATGTATTGACTCTGTATAATAATGGTGACGTCTGTATAATAATGGTGAAATATTTTTATTCAGCAATTTACAAGTTATATGTTGTAAAATAAATGAAGATATTTCTTCTGGAGAAGATTCACCTATAATTAATAAATTTTTAATCCAAGATTATAAATGAAAATGTTGGATACCTCTACTTTGATATTCTCGTTGCCAGAAGTAATGTATTACTTCTCCGATCGAATGATCTTTCGAACAAATAAAATCAAACATTGCCCGAAATTTATTGTTCAGAAATCTCGATGTTGATCTCGATGTTGACAGGATCTCTAGCAAAGAGAACACTGGTGGAGAGAAACAAAGAAGACTCATTAGATCATTCATTTACTTCACTAATTATTCACCTAATTCATTCCACATATGTTCGCTCGAACTTAATATTAGAAAGCAGGACTATAATGTTGCGTCATACAATTTAAATCACTTCTTGGATTACGCCAATATTGTTTTGTATTTCTTAAAGTAGGAAAACTAGTATTCAAGTCAGATTTTAATAAATTGTTTTGTAATACCTTTAAATTTTTTTGAAGCCGTGTAAATCTCGCAAATTAGTTAGATTCAATTTATGAAATACCACTTAGTCCGACCTGCATCCATCGAGTGAGAAACATCGCTCTAGAGTACCAGTCGTGGGGATTCGAGAGAATATACATATACATGTATATTGTAATATGTATAAATGTGTATATATTGTATTGTTGTTCTAAACACATTATTGCGATAAATATCATCACATGCCTCTGTGGTCGAAAGGATAAGATACTTGCCCGGTAAGCAGGAGATCCAAGTTCGATTCCTGGCTGAGGTAATATTTTTTGCAAAATAATTACGAATTTTCACGACTGGTTTGTGGTCGGGCCCCGCCGTGACGCACACCCTTCCTTCTTAGTTGACATATATTTGCATTATTTAATAAATAAAATAAATATTGTTGGTTTAATTTATATTTATATTATTTATATTTTATTGTGGATATTTAAATTTTAAATATTCCTTTAATATATTCATATTATATATTCATGATTATGAAGTTTAATCGATCTAGTTTGATATTGTCCATTAACACTAAAAGGATATAAATCTGGAAAATACAATAGATCTAAATCTTTTTCACAATTATCTAAGGGCAAATCTTGAATTTTCAACATTTGATACAAATTGATAGCAGATTCACGCGTTTTTTTTTTCATATAAAAGATATTATAAATAAGATATTATAAATAATATATTGATCATAATAACCATCACTGTCATCAATAATTTGAGTTAACACTGCTTTGTGCTGATTATTTAAAATAATTTCAATGTTATTGTTCATTTCTTCCATTGAACTTTATCGACTCAATAATTTGTGGTCGTCATCCAAAACAAATTCATTGTTTTCCATTTCTTGCATTTGAAATTCTGGATTATTCAATTTTTCTAAACTTAATGCATCATGAGTTTCTGGCAGTATAATATAATTATAAAGAGGATTGTTATGCTTTAACCATGTTAAAGCAAATATCAAATATCAAATATTTTTCTAACATTTACCATTTCTTCCCAAATAATTTTAGATTTTGTCGGAATGACCCAAACTAAAATGTACAATTCATGATTTATGTTTATTGAATTGATATTCTTACATAATTTGTTCGACGTTTCTTGTAAAGATAATGATAAATGAAAAATCCTATCTTATTTTTTGTATCATTTGTCTATGAGGTAATTTTTTACTAATAACAGTTTCCATTTTAACAACAGTTTGAAATGCTTTAGCTCTTTGCATGAGAATTTTTGCGAGTGTGTTAAGAGATGCTATTACATCAGGTACATCATGTACAATAAGATTATTTAAAACGCAATATGCAGGCATTAACCCGTTCCGGAATTTGCGTTCACAATGATCGTATATATAATACTTTGTTCCTTTATATATGCCATTAAATCTCTCCAAATTGGATTATTTATTTGTACTTTAAATTTATTAATTACATTTTTTTTGTAACAAAGTCTTTCTCATATGATATACAAACATATCGAGGTGTGTCCATGGAGCGCTTAGTTAAAACTTTAAACGCGTTTTATATTTATAAATAATATCCTCATCACTCAAAGTGGTATCGGTATACTGATGTCTATACATACGATTTGCTGTTTCTTGTGCCAAAGTTATAATTTGATTTAATATATTTAAATCAGCAAATGTTAAAGCTTTCTCTAAATTTAACATTTTTTTATAGAATTTGTCATGAGATAGACTAAACGTTTAAAATATCTGACTATTGGGAAATAAGGTGATAATAATTGAACAGAAAGAAACATTGCTTTGCAAAGAGTTGTGTCAATGTAACAAATATGTGTATGACCCAATTTCGTACTCGAACTCTTTTTTATTGTATTTATGAATTTTCTATAATAATTCCTGTAGTATTCTCTCGAAAGTACATGTTCTTATCGTTCGGAGGAATGTTTCATAACGATCAATTAGAAATGGATCATCAGTTTTACATAATTCGTTGCATGATTTTTTGATTTGTCCTTTTATCAAAGATAATAAATTTATATTTTGATCTTTTAAGACATATTGTAATAAACTAATATTACGATACATAGAATCGATAAAATAATTTTCAGAAGTTGTATGCCTCAATTTGCCACAAAATGCACCTAATTATCACAAATTGTTTTACATTTAATAGCAAGACTGAAGCACACTTCTAACATCTTTTTTAGTAAAGTTAATATTTTATACATATATATATTGCGAATATAATTGTCTCGAATATGCATACGACAACGTATTTTTTTAGCTTCCAATCGTTTTTTAACGTAATTTTTAATATCAAGTTTATCATAAATGTCTTCAATTGGTTTAGGATTATGAAATTTTGTATAATTTCGTAACCAAAACTTTTCATATTTTCTAATAATATTTTTGGCATATTATTTCTAACAAATTCGCAATTATTTCTAACAAATCTGAATTTTACCTATTGTTTCTCGTTTGTATATATAATCACTTACGATTATATTAGGTGTACAAAAAAATTCTGAACTTTTTTTTGTAAAATTCAATCTTTATTCAAAAACAAACAAAAAAATATTAATCAGCGAAATATTCCCCGTTTGCATCAACGACCTTTGTCATCTTTCGGGTAGCTTGCGAATTCCTTGACCTTTCCTGATAGAAGCTCACCGGCTTGGAAGCGATAAAGTCATCAATGCATTTTCGTATCTCTTCAAATCTCACGAAATGTGTATCAGCCAAATGATGCTGCAGCGACCGGAATAGGTAGTAATCGGAAGGCGCCATGTCTGGGCTATACGCCGCGTGCGGGAGAAGTTCCCAGTCTAACGCAAAGATATGGTCCTGAGTCGCTTTCGCAACATGTGGTCGAGCATTGTCATGAAGCAAGATCACTTTACGACGTCTTTGGCCAGTAAATGGCCTCTTTTCTTCTAATGCATCGCTCAAATTGGTCAATTGTTGTTGGTAGCGGTCTGCAGTGATTGTTTCACCCGGTTGTAACAACTCGTAATACAAGACACCTTTCCAATCCCACCAGATACAGAGCAAAATCTTCTTGGCGTGGATATTGGGCTTTGGTGTCGATGTCGAAGGGTCAACCCATGATTTTCTACGTTTAGGGTTATCATAAAGAATCCACTTTTCACCGCCTGTAATGATTTTGTGCAGAAAATCTTTTTTCCGGAACTTTGAAAGCAAAATGAGTGCAGTGTCACGCCGACGATTTTTGTTGTCTTCGGACAATTCATGCGAAACCCAACTGCCTTCCTTCTGAACCTTTCCCATCGTATGTAAACGTACGGAAATGGTTTGCTGCGTAACGCCAAGCTGTTCTGCATGCTCCTTTTCAATTTGCGCAGAGTTTATATCCAGCAGTGCTTGCAATTCGTCCGTTTCAATCTTTTGAGGGCGTCCAGCGGTTCATCTTCAAGACTGAAATCTCCTCGGCGAAATTTTTGATACCATCTTTTTTTACATGTAGTATGACTTACAGCGTTCTCTCCATATGCAGCACAAATCATTGCAGTGGCTTCAGCAGCATTTTTCTTCAGATGAAACGCGAAGTGGATGGAAAATCGAATATGCTCTTTTGTTGCCATCATGAACACTACTGATTTTTGAGGTTATATGCATCAAACGCCAAACCGTATGGCATTTTAGAAGGCCAAATGTCAACGCTTTAAAACCACAAAAGGGCGGGAAGATATATAAAATTTAAATTGTTATTTTGGTTGTATGAAATCTAAAGCTCACAACCTTTTGTACACCTAATATATATATATAATATATAATATATATATATATATATATATATATATATATATGTTACAAATTTAATAAAATAAATGTAATTATTAATTAATAAGACAAATATAGTTATATATTTTCCAATGAGTATATTTAAAGTAAATATAAATGTATTAGAAAATGATGAAAAGCAGGAGCGTAAATAAATAAAGAAAAATCCACTCTTAACCAATATGTATGCAAAAAAAACCTTCATTTTTAATATAAAAAAATGACTTATTTTTAATACAGAAAATGATTAAAAATTAACTTTAATATTATTTGTTTTGTAACTATTTAGTGAGTATATTTTTTATTTCGTCAGTTACAAGTATAAATAACATTAAAAAAAAGTAAAAAAGTAAATGTAATAAAGGAAAGTACTATTATTATAATAGCAATTTTATTGCAGTTTCATTAACAGATTACGTACATATTGTTGCTCAACGGAAACCAGAAGGTGGTAGTCTCTTCCGTCAAAAAAATGTTTGTCTTTGAGAAAAATATATAGTCCTTCCTCCTAGAAAAATATATAGTAGTGTCCTTCGTATCCTGGCCTATAAGGATATTGGACATAGCAAATGTCGTGAAGAATAACTGCATTGACAATACATGTATACAATATATACATGTGTTTTCATTTATTTAAAAATGATAAGGTAAAAATTAATATAAATGGAATTAATGTCGATAATATCGACTTTTTAAATTGTAGATCGTTACCGACATTTCTTTAATTCCGTTTAGATGGCATTAACGGATGGCCGTTCGTCCTTCGCTTTAGGATCCTCTTAATACATTCAAAGGTTTATATCAATGTAATCGACTCATGTATACCAGGTGTATGCATAAGTTTTTTCCGGTTTAACTAAGAGATGTCGCCAGCGAAAAGTACGCAGCGTATTAATTTGACACATACATCATTTTGTTCGTCTGACATTTAAAACTACAAACACACACAAGTTGAGTCCGCCAAAAACTAGCGTCTTTGTTTTATCGTTCAGTGATCATGTCGAGTTTTGTGCCTGAAAAAGAACATTTGCGGCACGCATTGCTTTTTTTATTTAATCAAAAGAAAAAGGCTGTTGAAAGTCATCGTTTGCTGGTAGAAACATATGGTGAACACGCTCCATCAATTAGAACATGTGAGACATGGTTTCGACAATTTAAAAGTGGTGATTTCAATGTGAAAGACAGTGAGCGCTCTGGTAGACCACAAAAATGCGAAGACGAGCAATTGCAAGAGTTATTGGATGATGACCCAACTCAAACTCAACGGCAATTAGCAGAAGCATTACATGTATCACAAGAAACAATCAGCAGACGTTTACGAGCAATGGGAAAGATCAATAAACTCGGTAAATGGGTCCCACACGATTTGAATGAACATCAAATGGAAAATCGCAAAGTCACTTGTGAAATGCTGCTTCAACGCCACGAAAGGAAATCATTTTTGTATCGAATTGTGACGGGTGACGAAAAATGGATTTATTTTGAAAACCCGAAGCGGAAAAAATCGTGGCTTTCACCTGACGAAGCCGGTCCATCAACACCAAGGCCAAATCGCTTCGGCAAGAAGACCATGCTCTGTATCTGGTGGGACCAGAGCGGTATTGTGTATTATGAACTCTTGAAGCCCGGCGAAACCGTTAATACACAACGCTATCGCCAACAAATGATTAATTTAAACCACGCATTAATCGAAAGACGACCGGAATGGGCCAGAAAACATGGCAAAGTGATTTTGTTACACGACAATGCGCCGTCTCACACAGCAAAACCAGTGAAAGACACCTTGAAATCGCTTGGATGGGATATCCTTCCGCACCCGCCGTACTCCCCAGACTTGGCGCCATCTGACTATCACCTTTTCGCATCAATGGGGCACGCGCAGGCAGAACAGCACTTCAGCAATTTCGAGGAAGTTGGAAAATCGCTCGACGAATGGTTTGCCGCAAAAGACAAGCAGTTTTTCTGGCATGGTATTCATAAATTACCTGAAAGATGGGCGAAATGTGTAGAAACCGATGGCCAATATTTTGAATAAAAAAAAAATTAATTTCTCTTGAAAATTACGTGTCTTTTTTTACTAAAAAACCGGAAAAAACTTATGCATACACCTGGTAGAGTGGTATCGGCACCTGCGATCTGGCAGAGAACTATTGAAAACATTTTGAAAAATATTCCAGATATTACTGTATTTTTTAATAATATTAAAATTGCAAGTAAATATAAAAGTAGAAAAATATTTTGTATAAAAAAATAGAAAAATATTTTGAAATTTTGGAATTAGTTTTAAATCGTCTATCGGAATATAATGTTAGAATTAATTTAGATAAATGTACATTTTTAAAAGATCAAATTTCGTATTGCGGGCATATTATTGGAAAAAATGGCATAAAAAAAGAACAAAAGAAAATAGAAGCAGTAGAAAAGTTACTGAGATCTAAAAATGTATCGGAAATCCGAGTTTTCATTGCTTTGATAAATTACTATGGGCGATTTATAAAAAAGTTGAGCGATATTTTAAACCCATAAATAACCCATAAATAAACTATTAAAAAAGAATACTCATTTTAAATGGACTTTGTATTGCGAGAAAGCCTTTTAACGCGCCAAACAAGCATTTTATAGTGATAAAATTTTAGTATCATTCAATCCAAAACTGCAAATTGTTTTAGCACTGATGCTAGTCCATATGGAGTCAGGGCAGTATTGTCATATATATCCAAATACGAACGGAACGAGTTATTCAATATGCCTCGTATACATTAAATGAAACGCAAAGAAAATATACCCAGATAAGGAAGCGTATGCCATCATTTTTGGAATTAAAAAGTTTCATAACATACGATAAACGGTTTATATTACTTACAGATAATAAGCCTATTACGCATTTTAAATCCGGATAAAGGATTACCGGCATACAGTGCGATGCGTATGCAACATTACGCAGTTTTTCTTCAAGGGTTCGATTTTGAGATAAAATATAGAAAAACTGATAATCATGGAAACGCTGACGGATTTTCGCGACTGCCGATTAAAAAAAATTTTATTGCGAATTATGATACGTTGGATGTATATACAATCGAAACTGTGGATATGTTACCAATTAAAGTGAATAAAATTCAATTGGAAACGTCAAAAGATACAAACCTTTAAAAAATAGTAGAAGTATTAAAAAAGGGGAAATGTTTAAAAAAGTTGGGTTTGCAAAATCGTGAATTCGCTCTAATAATGGAATTTTGTTAAGAAAAGATAGAGTGGTAATTCCGAAAATTTTAAGATATAGAATTCTGAAAGAATTACTTAGAACACATAGGAATAGTAAAAATAAAAGGTTTGGCTAGAAACTATGTTTGATGGCAAGGAATCGATTTAGATATCGAAAAAACTGTTCGAAATTGTAAAGAATGTTGTCGGGTGCAAAATAATCCTAAGCCTGCGCCATTACATCATTGGAATCCTACGGATGAAGCATTCAAAGGATTCACATGGATTTTATAGGACCATTTTCAGGTCATAATTTTCTAGTTTGTGTGGATTCACATACAAAATGGCCTGAAGTTTATGTGATGAACAATATTACTGCTACTAGCACTATTAAAAAATGTCGAAATTTTTACTAGATTTAGTATCCCGCACGTTACAGATAATGGGAGAACTTTCATTTCTCAAGAATTTCAAAATTTTATTAAAACAAATGAAATTATTCATAGATTTACGGCTCCTTATCATCCGGCTACCAATGGTGCAGCAGAGAGATTTGTACAGACATTGAAACAGTGGCTACGTAAAACAAACGTAATGAAAGATAATGTTAAAAGTAGCATTCAAAAGTTCTTATTCCATTATCGGATCACCCCAATTCCGGAATTAAAGCAATCACCAGCCGAAATGATGTTCGGACGAAAATTGTGAAATTGATTAGATTTAATTTCTCCAAAAGAATTTGAAGTTAAGGAAGGATATATAAAATGCAATGAAACAAGAAATTTTCAAATTAGAGACAAGTAGCCGCGCGTGAGTATCTGAGTAAAGATTTAAAATGGCGTTTCGGTACTGTACATAAAAAACTATGGAAAGTTACATTACTTGATAAAACTAGAAGAGGGTAAAATTTGAAAAAGGCATGTAAATCAAATACGTTCAAGTGAACAAGATATTAATGAGAATAAAGCGCAAGTTAAGACAGATATTTTTAATTATACAAATCCGGATTTAGATCTAATAAAATCTAATTCGGGTGGAGAGAGACCGGTTACAAACGATGAGAGCATTAACGCATTCGCGAGAGAGTAATAACGCTCACGCAGCAGCCGAGGAAGAGACAGAGGGGAAGTTATACGTACACAGGTAGCGTTGCCTGTTGAGGAGACGATTAATTCACATGAGGGCGATCAAGTTCGAAACGAACATCCCAAGCGAAATAGAAAAGAACCAGATCGGTACACAGACCTTCTATTTTCGTATTAGAAGATGTAATTACCGTAAAGATTGGGTTCAGCTAGCAAAAAAAATTATTAAGATTAAATACTAATCACTTTTGTTATTTATGATTATTATAGAGGATTGTTTATTCCATAGAATTGAGGAATTTTATAAAAAAAGGGAAGAGCTGTTATATATGTTCATAACGACCGCGCTTAGAAGCGCCACGCTGATGCTTGGCGCTACGCGATTTCGGAGCAACTCTCACGCTCGTGATTGTTCCGTGCGTGGGGGACTCCGTTCTGAGGCTTGGAGCACGAAGCTTGTGTTCTCCGTGGGGCCACGCTGACGACTCTGTTCGATAAGTTCCTTATTTATCATAAATATATATATCTTTGTGTTATAATCAATCAACTGGTATAATATTATTATCCGCCTTAAATATAACACAATCAAATGTGAGAGAAAAATAAAACACCTAGAGCGAGTGGAACGCGAGGTGCTGGAGCAGTGCAGCCAAGTCACTACCTTGGAGTGTTTCACGTGGCTGCAACGATGTGACAAGTACATCGAACAACTCGAGGAACTTAACCGAGTTAGCGTTCTCGATTCACCGTTGCAAATAGACAATCTGTGATGGCGAGGATCGCGCGATTCGCAGGTGCAAAGGTACAATTAGAAAGACATTTTGTGCACATTGATGGCGAGCACCAGTAGAGATGATGGATCTCTCGTTTGGCGCGAGATTGATGATGGCGTTTGAAAGCTGTATATTGACTGATGTGATGATTAATGTGGACTATATCGAGCCGCGACGATTTTTGGAAGACGCTGGTGATATATTGCTCGAGCGAGTGCGAGACGCTATAGAAAGACATACTAGTGTGAAAGTGAACATCGCATTCAACGGTGAGTTTGTGACGGGCGATAAATGCGCCAATAAAAATATAAACATTAAAAATAGTGAACTCTTTTAAGTGTCAAATTTGGACGAATGGTACGAGCAACACATCATCGAACCCACGTTGGCTCGAAGAGTTTTAGGAACGCGACAGTAGATGGGAGCTACCGCGAATTCTCAATTCTCAATTTCAGTAAACGTAAACAAAATATAATCCTCTATACGTGGGATGTTACACTAAGTTACCGCGGGAAATAATGTTAAAGCGAGCGATGACACGGATCAACGTCCGGAGACAATGCGTATTTCGCGTGATCGGTGATTGCGGCTCTGCATCCGGTCGAAAGAAATAAAGATCAGGAACCCGCATTATACAACCGTCTTGAATCTTTAAGACATTACATTTTCGATGACGTTGAATCAAATTAAAAAGTTCGAACATTTCAATGACATTAACCATCTCCATTATTAACATTTACGGGAGGCTTCGAGGGAGAAAAAGAGATTCTCCCGATACATCTAACAAATAAGAAAATGGAGAAACACGCAAATCTGTTGTACGTACAGAATCCGCGATGACAACGCGGGGCACTTTACGTGCATTAAAGACCTGTCCCGCCTCGTGAGCTCGCAACTGAATAAATACGGATACAAGAAATATTTTTGCGACCGGTACGTATACACATTTTAACAAATTTTATTATTTCTCTTATAAATTATTTATTAAATACTGAAAAAAATCATATTTTCCTTTTTTTGCAGATGTTTACATTATTTCAGTTTATCTGAAAAATTGCAGTCGCATACAATGAATTGCGAACAGATAAACGCCTGCGCCATCCGATTGCCGAGCGAAGACGACAAGTGGCTCACAATTTAAGAACCATACAAATAAGGAACGATTTCTTTTCATCGTATACGTGGACTTGGAGTGCGTACTACGGCAAACGGAAACGGAAGAGGAGAAAGACACGTCGTACACCTATCAGCAACACGAGATATCTAGCATCGGATACTACGTGCGATGCTCGTACGATGACGCGTTATCGGCGTATCGATTTCATCGCGGCGAAAACTGCGTGGTTCGTTCGGCAACTCGAAGAGTAAAGTTGGCGCATCGAGTAAAAATTTTATTATCTGCGAATGACCCCATGGAAGCGTTGTCGAGAGAACAATGATCATACCGTAGTGTGACGCGTTGTTACATTTGTTAAAAATTATTTGCGTCGGACGATACGCAGATACGCGATCATTGCCACCTTACTGGTCGTTATCGTGGTCCCGCGCATTCAAATTGCAATCTAAATTATAAAGATTCATATTGAATTCCCGTAGTATTTCACAATTTATCCGGTTATGACGCGCACTTTGTCATCATGGAAATAGTTACGGCATTCGAAAACAGAATCGACATGTTGCCGATAACAAAAGAAAAATATATTTCGTTTACAAAACACATTAAAGATACCGCCGAGAAATCAGATTCACGAAATTACTACACGAAACTACGATTCATCGATTTGTATTATTATAATTTTTAAGTACCAGCCTCGAAATTGATATCTTTTCTAACGAAAGAGAAATTCCAAATTTTACGTTTTCCGAATTTTCAACATTATCAAACGAAGATTTTGACTTGTTGACGTAAAGGTCTTTTCTTAAAAGATTTTTTCCAAATACGTGGATCGTGCGGACAAGCTGCAGGACACGCGCCCACCGCATGAATCATTCTATAGCTCGTTGACCAGTGACACGGTATCGAAGAACGAGTACGCGCACGTCGCGAACGTCTGGCAGCGGTTCTCTATTGAAACCCTAGGCGAGTACAACGATTTGTATTTAAAAATATCTTGTTATTTTTAAAAATTTGGTATTTTTAAAAATTTGTATCGCGAAAGTTGTATCGAAAGTTATATATAATAAAGTTATATAAAGTTATATAAAGTTATATAGAGTTATATATCTCGATCCCGCTCATTATTACACATTGCCAGGTTTCACATGGGACGCCATGCTGAAACATACGCATGTAAAATTTGAATTGCTCATCGACATCGGTATGGTTATGTTTATCGAGCGCGGCATACGCGGTAATCTCAGTCAATGTTCCGGCAAATACGCGCAGGCCAATAACAAGTACATGCGTTCGTACAACCCATAGAAACCGCCGTCGTATTTGATGTACACGCACCGGCAGGAATGGTGTCCTGCGCTCGACGCGCGGCTGCTACACATACACACGAAGCGCGTACGTTGTGTCTTCGCGGAGCGTGAAGGAGACGCGGAGCGAAGGGAAAAAAGAGTGGGGGCAATTCGATGTTGCATCCTTAACGCAAGACTCACGATTGAGAGAGAAAATATAATCAGACATGATATCGATTTCGGTGTCCCTTCGCTGTCTCACACACTTGACGCTAGTCGAGTGAGAGACCGCGGTGTCTCTATACGTCGCGTGTTTCTTTCTTCCATCTCGTTCTGATTAATTATTGATTATTTAATGATTATTTATTTATTTAATTGATTGTTTTAATATGATTATTAATTGTTTAATTATCGCGTAATAATTCTTTTATTATATATTTTAAAAAAAGTTATGTGTAAAATTATAACTATCATTGCGGGTTTTTACATTGAATGTCTTACATCTATCTGAAGCAACCAATATTAAAAATTATTTAAAAAAATAATAAAAAAATTTCGCGAATTCATTATTTTTTAAAATTCATTATTTTTTAATTTTTAATATCGGTTGTTTCAGATAGATATAAGATAATAAGACATTCAATGTCAAAACCCGCAATGATAGTTATAATTTTACACATAACTTTTTTTAAAATATATAATAAAAGAATTATTACGCGATAATTAAACAATTAATAATCATATTAAAACAATTAATTAAATAAATAAATAATCATTAAATAATCAATAATTAATCAGAATGAGATGGAAGAAAGAAAAACGCGACGTATAGAGACACCGGTCTCTATACGGTCTCTCACTCGCATTAACGTCAAGTGTCTGAGACAGCGAAGGGACACCGAATCGGTATCACGTCTGATTATGCTTTCTCTCTCGATCGTGCGTCTTGCGTTAAGGATGCAACATCGAATTGCCGCCACTCTTTTTTCCCTTCGCTCCGCGTCTCCTTCACGCTCCTTCACGTTCCGCGAAGCACGGACGTAAACAAAGCGCGATGTGTAGAGACATCGCGGTCTCTCACTCGCACTAGTGTCAAGTGTGCGAGACAGCGATGGGACACCGAAATTCGGTATCACGTCCGATTATACTTTCTCTCTCGATCATGCGTCTTGTGTTAAGGATGGAACATCGAATTGCCCCCACTATTTTTTCTCCCCGCTCCGCCATCTCCTTCGCGCTCCGCAGAACACGGATGTACGCGCTTCGTGTGTATGTGTAGCAGCCGCGCGCCGAGCGCAGGACATCATTCCTGCTGGTGCGTGTACTATGACGTGAACAATCTGTACGGATGGGCGATGTGTCAATCGCTGCCCTATGCTGAATTTCGATGGGTTAAAGATATCGCGAACTTTGACGCGAGCGCGATCGCTCCGGATTCGCCTACGGGTTATATTCTCGATGTCGATCTCGAGTATCCGCATCATCTGCACGACCGACACACTGACCTACCTTTCTGTCCGACATGCGATAAACCACCTGGCAGGATAAACTTCTCGCGACGTTATATGATAAGAAGCGATGCGTCATTCACTACCATTTGCAACCTGCAGCAATGTACGCACCATGGTCTTCGTATCGCAAAAATACACCGCGTACTATGCTCAATTCGCCTGGCTCCGCGATTACATTAAATTCAATACACACTTTAGAACGTGCGCAAAAAACGATTTCGAAAAAAATGTACAAATTGATGAACAACGCGGTATTTGGTAAAACAATGGAAAATGTTCGGAATCACATAGATGGAAATTGATAACAAAATAGGATGGACGATATGGCGCGAAGATAATGATCGCGAAATCAAATTTCCACAACCAGCATCTTTGCAGAAAATTTAATTGCCGTCGAACTGCGTAAACTCGAGGTGAAATTCAACAAGCCGATTTATGTGGGTATGTGTATACTCGACATATCGAGAATCTGCTTGTACGAATTTCACCACGAGTATATGTCACCGCTGTATCGCGATAAAGATCATGTACATTGACACGGACAGTCTCATATATCACATCGAGTGCGATGATGTGTACGAGACGATGAAACGCGATACCGCTAGATTCGATACGAACGATTATCCACCGGACAACGCGTATGGGATGCCTCTCGTGAAAAAAGAACCCGGCTTCATGAAGGATGAAAATAACGGTACGATAATGACGGAATTCGTCGGACTCAGAGAAGATGTACGCGGTGACGGTTGATGGTAAAAAGGACACCAAAAAGGCAAAAGGTGTAAAGTAACGTCGTAACGCGAATAATAACGATTCGACGATTACACGTGCTTGAATGAAAAGATCGAAATGACTCGTCGCCAGTCATGTATAAGATCCAAGTTATACACCAAGTATTAGGTTACAAAAAACTTCTGAGCTTTAGATTTCATACAATCGAAATAACAATTTAAATTTTATATATCTTCCCGCCCTTTTGCGGTTTTAAAGCGTTAACATTTGGCCTTCTAAAATGCCATACAGTTTGGCGTTTGATGCACATAATTTCAAAAATCAGTAGTGTTCACAATGGCAATAACAAAAGAGCATATTCGATTTTCCATCCACTTCGCGTTTCATCTGAAAAAAATGCTGCTGAAGTCACTGTAATGATTTGTGCTGCATATGGAGAGAACGCTGTAAGTCATACTACATGTAAAAGATGATATCAAAAATTTCGCCAAAGAGATTTCAGTCTTGAAGATGAACCGCGTGCTGGATGCCCTCAAAAGATTGAAACGGACGAATTGCAAGCACTGCTAGATATAAACTCTGCGCAAACTGAAAAGGAGCTTGCAGAACAGCTTGGCGTTACGCAGTAAACCATTTCCGTATGTTTACATACAATGGGAAAGGTTCAGAAGGAAGGTAGATGGGTTCCGCATGAATTGTCCGAAGACAACAAAAATCGTCGGCGTGACACTGCACTCACTTTGCTTTCAAAGTTCCGGAAAAAAGATTTTCTGCACAAAATCATTACAGGCGATAAAAAGTGGATTCTTTATGATAATCCTAAACGTAGAAAATCATGAGTTGACTCTGGTCAACCTTCGACATCGACGCCAAAGCCCAATATCCACACCAAGAAGATTTTGCTCTGTATCTAGTGGGATTGGAAAGGTGTGTTGTATTACGAGTTGTTACAACCGGGTGAAACAATCACGGCAGACCGCTACCAACAACAATTGACCAATTTGAGCGATGCATTAGAATAAAAGAAGCCATTTACTGGCCAAGGACGTCGTAAAATGATCTTGCTTCATGACAATGCTCGACCACATGCGCGAAAGCGACTCAGGACCATATCTTTGCGTTAGGCTGGGAACTTTTCCCGCACGCGGCATATAGCCCAGACATAGCGCCTTCCGATTACTACCTATTCCGGTCGCTGCAGCATTATTTGGCTGATACACATTTCGTGAGATTTGAAGAGATACGAAAATGCATTGATAACTTTATCGCTTCGAAGCCGGTGAGCTTCTATCGTCAAAGAATTCGCAAGCTACCCGAAAGATGACAAAAGGTCGTTGATGCAAACGGGGAATATTTCGCTGATTAATATTTTTTTGTTTGTTTTTGAATAAAGATTGAATTTTACAAAAAAAAGCTTAGAACTTTTTTGTACACCTAATATATACAGTGTTCGAGTCGAAAATCGCTTTGAGTCCGTACGATGACAAACGATACATCGTACCAAATTCGACGGAGACATTACCGTGGGGACATTGGCGGATTCCGTCGTAATATACATGTATATACAATATACATATATTTTTATATTTTTATATAAATATATGTATGCACATATGTACGTATGTACCTATGTGCGTATGTACGTACGTATGTATGTACGTATGTATGTACGTACGTACGTACGTATGTATGTATATATGTACGTATGTATGTATATATGTATGTATTTCTTGTATTTTTATACATTTTTATATATTTTCTTGTACACGTATTATACCCGTATTGTACATTTTATACATTTGATAATTTTTTTGTAATAACAATGTACAATTTTTTATACTTGATACATAAATTATACATTTTATATATTATTACATTTTATATTATATGAATAGATGTAAAGTATATAATATTGTATATATATGAATAGATGTAAAGTATATAATATTATAATACACATGTAAGTTTTTTACACTTTACAAAGATGTAATTAAAGAAAAGGAATAATAAGATTGTATATAAGATTTATATATGTATATTTATTTTTAATATATTATAAAAATAAAAAAATAAATTAAATCACACTGCTTTTGTTAATCCAAGAATTGTGCGATCTGAATCCCAATCACTTGACGTAAACCTTGTCTCCTTTCCTGCGCAGTACTTTCTCCACGAGATACACATCTGGATGAGTCGCGCGATGCAACTCGTGCTCGTAGAACGCTCCAGCGACGGCTTTTCCGCGACAGTCCTCGAGCAGATAAGATACGGGATTAGTATGTTGCACTTTAACGATATTAAACACCTCGATAGTTCATTTAGCATGTAACCTTTTTCGAAAACTGTCTGTACTTGCTCACGCGAATTGTCTACTTTGAATTTTGCTGGACCTGCGATCTTTATCGTGCTGTATACCGTGTCCAAGAGTCTTTTGGCGATCGCGGGAGTTACATCAACGGGTCACATGCCGATAATGCGATGCTTGCGCACGTTGTAATCTGACACGAGACGCGGTAGCGCGTCGACCCATTTGTAAGTGCCGTTTATCGTAAACATCTTCCACATGTTGTTCTTAAGCGTGCGATTAAATCGCTCGACGATCGATGCCTTCAACACCGTATACGTGGAATGATTAACGTTGCGTTTTTTCAAGAGTTTCTGCACATCGGCGTTGTAAAACTCCTTCCCCATATTTATTTGCAAGTTTCTCGGACAACTTTCGCTCTTTCGAATTATCTTATCGATAGCGTTAGCCGTCTCGCTTCCGACCTTGCTCTTGAACGACATAGCCCAGGCATACTTGCTCAATGCATCGATGACAGTGAGTATATAATGATGACCTCTGTTAAAACTCGAATATGAACGCATCTTGATATCAGCTTGCCACAGATTGTCGTATCCCCGAATTATAACACGTCTTCGCGGAAAATTTCTTCTCGCCGGAGCGTGCAATTCCTCGAGTCGTCACCTCTCGGAGGTAACATTTTCTTCACGTCTATCGGATTTTAACGATATGTTTAATAGTAATATGTGTAAATAAGATATATTATACGATTTAAAATTTTTTTTTCTCATCGACGTCAATCGACTAGCTCGTCGATATACGATTAATTTTGTAACGGTAATTTTGTTACGTCTCTGCGCGGTCGGATAATGTACGGTATGAAAGCGGGGACGTAGCTCAGGAGCTTGGAAATGCTCGTCGGATGCCGGGTTCGGAAAAGAATTTGCAGACGCCTGGATTTGATTAAAATAAAATAATTAAATTTGTTCTAAAACAAATGTTTGCGATAAAAGATAGTTTTTATCTCTCGCGACGTCACTCGTGCACGCTTCGTCTGGATTTGAGATATTCGCAGCGCTGTTGGACAATGAATACAGTGTATACTCGCGGGATAGCGCGTGAGTCAGATACGCAGCGCGTTGCTAGACAACTACAGACGCGTTCGTGACACGTGTTTTCGCGGGTATACAATGAAAAGTCCGAGAACGCTCCGACTTTTCGTGTGTGAGACACCGAGGATACCAAGAGAGTTTGATATCCCTGTTGGAGGGAGAAAAGTCCGAGAACACTCCCACTTTTCGGATGAGAAGGAGCGAGAGTACCGCGAGCGCCCGGTATCTCGCAGGAGAAAAATCCGAGAACTCTCCGACTTTCCGGGCGGAGGAAAACGAGAATACTGAGAACGCTCGGTATTCCGTGAAAGAAAAACCCGAGAACTCTCCGATTTTTCGTGTAAAGATAGAACGTGAATACTGAGAATGCTCGGTATTCGGACGAGAATGATTCTCGCGTTCGAATCGGACTGGTGATTCGGAAACGGACAAGTCGGATGATCGGACAGATCTGGTTGTCTTTGCAAAATTTACCGGGTTTATATATCCATTTTTGTGTTGATGCGTCAACAATTTGTTATAATTGTTTAAAAGATCAGTTGATCTATCACGCCGTCGGTGCATGACCGATCAGCGGCGCGCGTGTATCGTTCGGTCGCAATCGGGGATGTTTGAGCGGCCCCGGATAACATGGGCCGTATAGCGCGCGTTTAGTAACGGAGTTCTCACATATGCTCCGTTACAATTTATAATAATGCCGGCTTAGCGAAGTTTCTCGATGATCGACAGCATCTCGTTGTTGTGAGCGTTGTGACCAGCTCGATGCGAAGCGTCGAGCAATCGGAGTCGATCCACCAGCTCGTTGGGATTGTTCTAATGCACGTAATCGATCTTGTCGTTTAACTTTATAATGGATGGTATATTGCCAATACCTGCACCCTTTTTACTTTTGCTTTTCTTATAGTAGATACGAGCGGAGCGATAATATTAATGTATTTGTATCCCTTGTTGCCTATGATGGGATTATAGGCTGTGACCACGTCTATGAGCATTCGTTGTTAACAGTATACTTTTGTACGTTTGTTTGTCATCTTCGGTGAATATAGCCTCATCTCGAAGATTAATTCGTATAATCCTGGTGTACCATTGTATCTCACATTATCTATGATTATGAAGTCATCTTTGTCAATGTCAAACTTTTTGTCACCGAGCATCGTACCACTTTTATCGAAATAGACACCGTCTGTACACATTATCGATCGCTTTATCTATGTTCTCGTCATCGAGAAGAAGACCCACGTACTTTTATCCCAACTGTCCTAGTTGACCATGAAGCATCTCACGGCTTCCTCTTTGCGTTTGTAGAGTCTGTTTGATGGTTGTTTTCGGTTCATTGACGTCTTTTGTTTCAAAAACATCTTCGTTTCGCACAAACGATGGTATTTTCAGTTTTTTAGATAATTTTTTTGGCGGTTCTTTCGATAGTTCTTTCGGTGTAGATTCGTCAATGAATCTGACATGGCGTTCAATTGTTTTGTACGTTGCTTTTTAGACGGCGTTAATTTCAATCATTCAACATCCGTCCAATACGAATCCCTATTAGTTGTAGTGTTATCATCATCGTCATCGCTGCCTTCATGTTTTTTTTTCTTAATACCGATATCCTTTGCAATATTGGTTTCTTTTTTAATTCGCTGAAATTCCTTGATGTTTTCAACAATCTGTTTTAGGTTCGACGATGAGCTTGAAACGTCTCTCCAACACTACATCTTCAGCTATTTTACCAGTTTTCAAAGCGCAATATTTTTTGCGAATCGAATCGCTCGTTTTCGCAATCTGTTTCGCTATTTTCTCGCGATCTTTAATGTTATTCATGTTGCTTGCTTGACGTATCGGCATTGACTAATCGCATTATGGTACCGCGAACGTGTTAAATTATTTTCTGTATCGTCCATATTGATAAGCGAACTGTCCTTATCTATCACTATAAATCCATATTCGCACTGCCAACAATCGCGGCATAACGCACAGAATTCATTGTATGACATATCGGTATTCACGTGATTGTTGTAAACATGTTTCAAGTTGGTACCATCCTATTTGAATAAGATCATCAGGTTCGCATTATCGCGTATCAGATGTTTAAGTATTCTCGCGTACGTCTGACAGAGATAGAAGCAATCGACGTTCGAGTGGCAGCCCATCGAGAAGTATTCTCTCACTGCATTTTGCTTATCGCATGTCGTCGAAGACAAAGATCGAATTGGGACGTGCCTCGCTCGGTGGAATGACGTTATTGTTATTGGAGAATGTAAAATAGCTGATTTCATCGATCGAAGTCAACAAAATTTCAAGATATCGATATTTTGGTTGTTGCAGTGATTTCGAGTATACGTATACGTTCTCAAAATACCGTGCGGACTTTCGAGCAAGCTTATAAGAATGTTGATTTTACCGTAATTCGATTACCACAAATAATGGTGCGTATATATTCGATAGCATTTCACGTGCTTGCGTTTCGTCGCGATGTCCCCCATTCGCGCTTTCTCGTCGCAGTTCGCGACGCGTATCAGCGGTTGCTGCACGAATTTCATGTTCGCATTGCGTTATCTAGGCTTCGATCGAACGCCTACTTATAGGCGCGCGAAACCGCGAATTGTTCAGTTGCAAAAATGTATCTTGTACTATCGCATCCCTCCGATATTCGGAACTTGAGCGCTGAACGCTGAGTTGCAATATATACCGAAAGTCGTACTGTCACGCGTGTGCGATGATTAATCGACCACGTGTGGGACAGGCTTCCGGAGCAATAAAGACGGATTTGGATGTTCGAATCTATCGTCGCTGCGTTGAACATTATAACCAACCGTGACAACGCACGCACATCGACGATTTCGCATCGAAGATAAAGGATTGTAGCGTATGTCAGCAGCAGCAACATCAAACGAAGGCTGCGTTGGAGGTCTGCTCAATCGAGCGATAAACGCGCTTCCTTTTGAGTTACATATTCACGGTTATCAATTTTGGCCTGGGTACTCGGCTAAAGAAGCAATTAGCCAGAAGTGAAAACAAGG
Organism: Pogonomyrmex californicus; assembly: GCA_024349325.1. Classification (NCBI taxonomy): domain Eukaryota; kingdom Metazoa; phylum Arthropoda; class Insecta; order Hymenoptera; family Formicidae; genus Pogonomyrmex; species Pogonomyrmex californicus. The sequence continues at coordinate 1,055,100 of JAECZD010000025.1, forward strand.
GCACTGGACGCGGCGTGTCGTGAACACGACATTGCGTATTCTCGGAGCAACGATCTCGCCGACAGACACGTGGCGGATAAGATACTCGCCGATAAAGCCCTAGGATGCGTCATCGCGAGAGATTCGATTCTGAGAGAGCTGCAATTGCAATCATTTGAGTAGCGATGAAAGCCAAGATCAAGATTGGCATGGATATGAAAGCGAAGAAAAAATCAAAAAAAAAAAACGAATACTTCCAACGGCAAAACGAGGTGGCGCGTTACCGATTCTGCCAACTTTGGGTGCGTTTGAGTCCTTGATGGGCGGAGCGGCCAGCGTGGCGAAAGCAGTAAATGACAGGAAAGCCGCGCGACGTCAGTTCGATGAACTGTAACGTCACAATTACGCGATGGAAACGCGTGGACAGGGACTGTATTTCGCTCCGTACAAACGCGGACGAAGTACAACAGCAAAAAAAAGAAAAAAAAACGCCCAAGAGATAATAAAAGTACCTACGGGCGTAACCACCAATGTACAATTGGACCAGCTGGCGAGGTGTATGCGTATACCATACTTCAGAGGTGTTTTAGTGCGTAACGCGTTACCGATTAGCGGCGCGTGTCGAAAGGAGAGGGATATTGTAAATCTGGACGACACGATGGATCCCGGTACTCATTGGAGCGTATGCAAAGAGGAACGATCGCGTCGTGTATTTCGACAGTTTCGGTAATCTTTGATCGCCCGAGGAACTGATGCGATATTTCGGAGACAGTGTTACGACGATAGAGTACAATCGAATGTCCTATCAGACGTACGATCAGAGCGTCTGCGGACAGCTGTGCCTGTGGTTTCTCCAAACGGTCGACGTGCATGAATTTAAAAAATCTGACAAAATGCCGCGATGTCTCAGTATTCGTTGAACGCTTTTTCCATCATGTCACTGATACTTACTTATTAGAAATTACGATTCCAGAAGAATTATACGAACTGCAGGCCATAAATAAATTTTTGACGTGAGATTTTGCGGAAACGATCGCGACACGACGCGCCTGATAATAACGGTGACCCCGCGCGCAGCGATAACAAGATTGGGGAATACCCTCCGCGCAAATTACAACACGATGAGGTGTGAGATTAAATGTGCCTACAAAATAAACTTTAACAAGTCCAATAACATTAGATTACTACTAGGTTTCTCGAAGCGTATACTGCAACTACGAAGGTGGCCTGAATCGGACATGTCGATCAACATAATGAATGTAAACATTATCCGTGTGCAACGTGACCGCGGGCGCGTACAGCAACGACAAAAGTATGCACACAATACTGTATACACTTTGATACTGAATTTTCGCCGAGCGTGCCGCCAGGATATAAGATATCGAAAAGGCCGCTGCAGATCATTTACTTGCCAGTCGTACGGAGCATTACGGAGCTAACAATACGCATTATTGACCAGAACGGACGATTGCTCAGTTTTAGAAGAGAAGAGATCACCGTCAGATTGCACGTACGACGGCAACAGCGATAATGCGAGCGTGACATTTGAGATGCTCGTATTGAATGAAGCGAAGCACACACAGAGAGATAACGCATTTTTACAAAGAAAACACCGATTGACAATACTCGTTCATCTGACTGCATCAAGAAGAAGCAGAAACTCAACGCGTCGAACGTTAAATTTTTACAAGCTTTAGGATTCGCGGTGCGCAATTTGTGAGATGACTGACATCCTAAACATCGAAGACGAGCTAATCTTCGACGATCGCATCGTCAAGATTGAAACTCATGCGTAATCCGTTCGTCAATATAACGTTCGGGTACAGCGATGAGATAAGATTACAGCAACAGGATCTATACACATTGCCGTTTCTATATGTCAAGGGAAAACTAACGAAGAACAGAGTTGTCGATGGATCTGATGTGGTGTTGGGAAATATTTTTGTCGCGTACATGTTCGATGAGATTCGATACGAGCTCGATGGCGTGGAGATTGATCGTAATAGAAACATGGGCATAACTAGCACACTCAAACACTACGTAACGACGTCATCCGACAGAAGCGTGATTCTGAGGAATGCCGGCTGGGATACACGTACAATGCGGATGGATATTAAAAGAGATAGTTTTGTGTACCTCTCTACGCATTTTGGGATTCTGCAAGGATTACAAATACATAATAATCAACGCTTCACGAGTTGATATGGTCGCGTAACGACAACAATTGCCTGATAGGAAATTCAGCCTTCCCATGATCGACTTATTCAAGATACAATGGCGAATGCCGCACATTATTGAGTAAAATAAAAAACTATCGATGCTGCGCACTTTGGAGAGCAGATGATGAACATAGCTTGAACATAGCTTTTCGCTCGTGGAATCTACACGAGTTTCCGCTGTTACAGTGTACAATCAAGCATTCGAGGGCATATGTATAATTATATAAAATAAATTTATTTTTATTATTTATTAATATCTAATTGATGTTATAAGCATAATTTGGTATTATTATATGTATGTTATTCAAATTTAAAATATAAAAAATTATTTATACATATTTAGTAGATATTAATTTAGTTTAAATAAAATATTTTATTTACAATAAAAAGATTTGTAAAATTATTATAAAATTATTAAGTTTTACTTTTTTTTTATAAGAAAAGTACAATGGAAAATTGAATGAAGTAATTATTATTGAAAATTGAAATTAATTATTTATATTAAATTTAGTTTAGAGATATAAAGATGCTAAAAATTATTTATATAAAAATGAAAAAAAAAGATTAATTAAGATTTAATTTATGTTTAGTAAATTTATTTTAAGAATGAAAGGGACCATCAAGATCACTACTCAGCACGATACGTCATCTTCACTCTGCAAATAAGCCGAGAGACCGTCATGATCGAAGACACGAGCCGATTCGATGACTGCATTGACCAACATGAAACTCTATCTGAACTCAGAATGTTATCCATACGATGATATGAATTTGGATTTCGACAAAAACAGATAGTCTGTGCTGTACGAAACGTACGCGCGTTTCTGTAAGGGTTATTATGAGTTACTACGAGTATCTCGAGCCGAGTCTCATCGTCACGTCTTTTTTACATAATGGCCCATTCGTAATCATCGATTGCTCTCGACAAAACGAATTTATCAAGAGCGCAACCGTAGACGTGAGATTACAATTTGAAACTAACCAATGAATATCACCGCGTACTGTCTCATTATACATGATCGCGTGGTTCAGTACAAGTACCCGTTGACCAATGTCCATTAATATAATATTTAAATGTAACTTTCATTTTGTCTAAAAATTATACCGTGTTTTGTAGGAGAATTTATATTTATCAATTTTTTTCTATATATTTCATCCTCTTTCAACTTAAGTTCTAATTCTTGCAAAGCCACTTGATCTTTTAGTGGAAAGTTATACTAAATATCGATGGTGTCGATGTCATCAAGATTTTCAGATTACGAGTTTTGTGATCCAAATTCCCTTTTAATATTTTTTAATATTTTCTTTTGTCCTTGGTTTAGAACTCTTATTTGCAAATCGAGCGAAATTAATTTGCGGATGATGAATCGGTAATACTCTATAAGTAAGATCTATAATGTATAAAAAATGTTTAATTTTAATATGATACATATTAAACATATGATAAATCCACAGACATAATTAATTGATATAACAAATATAATTTATTGTTTATTTTTTTAATAACTTTTATTCTCACTTTTTGATACAGAACTATATGATACGTCCAAAAATTTATAAATTTTAAATTTATAAATTTTAAATTTCGGTTGCTGAAACTTTGTTCCTGCATTTTTTAAAGGCTGTACAAAACCAAATGTGCAAAGATTCTAAGGATAAAAGTGAAATTTATCAAATTTATCACATTAAAATCATCTATTATATATTTATTGGGTTACAATATCATTACAATAGCATTATATAATTACTGATGGACGATTTTTTAACTCAATAGCTTGAATTATTGATTGATTGATTTCATTTTGTGTACATAGTTTAAAAAAACTATTGAGTCAAAAAATCGTCTACCCGTTTAATAACTGTATTAATAAACGAACCTTTTCTTATGCCAATGGAACTAGACTCTTCGTCCTCTGACAAGGATTCATGATGACAATTCAATTCAGAATCGGATTCTAGTGTAATTGGAACATAATTTGCAACCTTCTTCACTGCAATTTTGAAATAATTATTCTATAATTCATCAAATCATTTATTTTTACGATATATTTACATATGCCTACATGTTTGACTTGATTAGTACTAATACAATTTAAGTTACCACTAGAAGTTTCATGCATTGCTACCTTTTTCAGATAAGCAGTTACTCCATTTCCTAAAATAATCATTTGTAAGAACATTAAATACTTCTATAATATCTATTATTCAAGGTATTTCAGATATGAAGTTGTTAAGACCTTATTATATTAATAGAGTTTACTGTGACTAAAAAATCATTTGCACTACAGTTTATCTAAACTACAAGTATATCTAAAGCAAATAGCATATCTAAAGTATACCTAAAATTAGCTAAAGTTATCATTAAGTATACTTAAAGTTTGCACAACATTTCATATAGAAAGAGCATTTTAAGACAAATTTTTGTTCCTGTCATTTTCAATTTATTTTGAAGAAACTTGAACATCGCCTCAACAATTTACAAATTTTTACGATCAAATTATAATAACATATAAATGGACAAATGTAACAAATTATAATTAACATTAATTTATAACATATATCAATGAAATATATTACTACAAATTCAAAATCAATGTTTGATAGGAAATTAATCTTTGACGTATCGATGGATAGTACTCAAAAGAAGTTTATTTATACTTCAAGAAGTTTTACTATTTAATAAGTAAAATTGTTACACAAACCTTTCTTTGTGGCATTAGATTCTTCATGATGTAATGCTCGAACAAATCCTCGTCTTCCGAAAACGTTCCACGAAAACTATTATGCTTAGTATGAGAAGCTTGATTTACCCGTATCTCTTTCTGGTATTTTTTTGACAGAGTTTATTGCCTAAAACAATTCGTGAATATATTGCCAGAGATTCGTTTGTAATTTGTGTCATCATCAATTGTGATCAAGTTGTATGACCGATTATTTCATTAATTCAGCAAATATTTTTTCTCAGTGCAAGTGTATACACTAAGAGTATCCTTAACAATGTAGTAGTGGAAATAAGGAACTACGGATAATCATAAATAAAATTATAATTTCGAAATATTTCATTAATAATGAAAGCATAAGTAACTTACTATTATATAGTATTGACATGTATAATTTTAGCAATTACTGTGTAGTAAAACATAGTTTCAAGAAATTGAAACATGAATAGCATTGTATTAAGCATGTATTATGAGTAACATTATGTATATTTTGATATTGTAAATTGATCTATGATTATCTGTAATCATTGTTACATATTTTTTCTGTCAGTGTAACAACTTATTTTATTATTACTATTTATTTATTACTATTAAAATTATTTTTCTTTTTTTCATTATTATTTGCTATAATATATCTGCTATAATATTTTTTGGTGAACTTTTTTCCGGAACTTTAGGAAATGGCGGAACCTCTATGGTATTGTTATCTTCTGACGATTCATCGCTGAATCGATTATGCCTCGCTCTTATTTTTCTGATTCGTTTCAACATTTCGTCCCTAACAGAACCAGTTGGCACATCGCAGAAAATTTCGGCATCTACTAATTTTTCTCGAGCTTTTTCGTACGATGCTGAAAGTAATAAGCATTATATAATTTATAATACATGTAAAAATGTTGAGTTCTTAATAAATTATATAGATTAAATGAACACTGATTATCTGTGTTTGCGAGTATAATAGAATCATCTAATGATTTATTGTTCATTATTGTTTCTATGAATGCGTTTGAATGAACGCATTGAATGAATTTCAAAGGTTATTTTTAACTTAATATACTCTTTTAAATTATTGAATTGATATTGGATATTAATTAATATATGATACTTTATACGTAAAAGTTTAACATCCGTATTATTTACTCACTTTAAATACAATATACTCTATTTTATACGTGATTATTTATTGATAAAACATTCTAAACTTCAATAAAATAAAAGTAGTAGCTTACACGTGCTGCCTAAAATTCCTTTAATTGAAACTTCGGGCCAAGAGTCTTGATAGTCCTTCATCAATTTGATCGCTTTATCATAGCATTTTTGCGACGAGAATGTTGGCCATCGAACTTTGGATGTATCGCTGTTAATCCACAACTTCGATATTATTTGAATACCATCGTCAAATTCGACGATGACATAGTCCTTTACATCCATCATTATCTAAACTGCGACATTTTAACAATTTTAATCTAAATGTAACAATGGTAATACTGCGAATTTATTATCCAAATATGATAATTTCATATATTTCTTATCAACACTTTTTAGTGGCCACGATTTCAACTGCGACAAATTATGAACCAAAAAGATACCAAGAATGGCAGAATCACATGATACCGAAAATAGGTTCTCTTTTATCAAAAATTCGTTGCCAATAACTACTGAAATTTTTCGTTGTGAGCAATATGCAATATTTTGTATCAAAATAATAGTCCCGTCATTTAAACTGCAACAGCTATCCGCACAAGATGCAACACATAAACTCATACTTGACGATTTTATCACTTTTATTGCGGATCAGTACATTCGAACAAAAGCCCGTCCATCGGCATGAATAGATTCGAGAAAATTTAACAAAATTTAGAGAAAATTAGAGATTAGAGAAAATTTAACAACTTGTGGTATCTTGCAATGATGCAATGATGCAAATACTGATCGATTCTTTTCTTATTCAGCACATCGTACAATTTGTTGTAGTTTTTGATTAGGTTTCCTTAATAATTTTTTAAACGTTTGCATATGATTCTCGTAAATAAATGCACTAAAGTGCTGTATCGGACCAAATTTCTTAACATACGAAATGAAATGCTCAGCTTGATGAACGTTTGACGACACATTATAAGTTCCATACAACAGTTGAAAAGATAAAATAAAATGTTCCACAAGTTCCTGTGCATAATCTAATAAATCAAATAATTTTTCGTCGCTCATAATTCTCACTGCCACGTGTAGCGTCACAAAGTGATATAAATATCATGGCGTAATAATCGTAATGCTACTGGCCCTGTATACAATAGAATTTGTCGGAATTCAGTAGCTTTCCACAATTTTATGAACTTTAATGATCTCGGCTTTCTCGCAAATTCAATGGAAATGTGCAGTGCAATCTCATTTACTAAATAACAAGATATTCACTCGATTTCGACATTTGGAAATATATTGCAAGTCACCTATATTAATAGATTGAGCATTCTGCGCATGATACCTAAATACAATAGATGCATTGGATCAGTTGGCACGTTTGTGACTGGGCCAAAACTAGGAATTTCAAGCAAACAACTGGTAATTTCGGGGTTATGGCATTCGTCGTCGGTTTTATTTCTAAAATCATCATCTATTCTTTTACAAGCACGGATTTGTGAAAAACATACTCTTCCATTAATATATTCACCTTCGACAATGCAAGAAGGACAGCTCGAATACCCTGAGTGTCCTTTCGTGCACAAAACAAATGATTTTGCGGGCATGTCGCAGATTAATGAGTCAATAGTACATTGCAATTGAATCCTTTTAATATATATTCCTTCCGTATAGTTGTTTTGCTTCCATCACGAAATCCTTTAAGAAATCATTGACATCCTTTGATTTTTCTTCTCCGTAATATATACCAATTACAAAAACATTTTTTAATGGTTTCACACATCCCAGTATAGGCCACAGCTGTTTTTGTGATAATTTTGACAATGGCAAACTGTCGATATTGACAGATACTTTGATGAAATCTTCCGGCACAGTCGACATTCGAGATACAATAGATTTTATCCCTTTTGATAAGCCTACGTGACAATATTTTTCAGGAAGAACATTTCTTATTTTTGTATTCCTCGGCGTACTTAACAATGACCACGGATCCGAAGGCAAATTTTCGTGAACAGGATATTTTTTCAATTTTTCTAACAATGGCTTCAATGCAATGTGTGGGATATTAAACTGAACTGACCAATTTGCAAGAAATTCTTTTAAATTATTTCATTCTTCAATATTATCATCGCTTTCACTCTCAGTTGATGCATCTTATGTAAAATCTTCGTTCACTTCGTTAATCCTATCCTGGTCTTCATCAACCATCATCTCTTCATCCCATTCTTCTTCCCATTCTTCTTCTTCAATTTGTTCTTCTTCTTTTTCTTCTTCTATGTCATCCCTCTCTTCAATCTCTCGACTATTATACCTTTCTTCCTCTTTCATAGCCTTATATTTATCTACTTCCATATCTGTCAGTATTTGTCTGCCTATTCGTTCGCAGTTTACGATAGTAGAATTATATTGTGGTACATCATCTAGAAATCAAAATGTGAATCTATTATCATATTTGCTTCTTGTTCCGTAAGTTTACGGATCTGTCTCTCAGTGAGATTTCCAAATATTTTTCCGCATGGATTTTATTGTGATATACTAATATAATGTCAATCCTATGAGACAACAAATTGCATGCAGATATAATCTATTGTATGTTATAACGTTACGAGTAATTTAACAAATACTTGATATTTTTATCAATAAACAAGTGGGCATGTCACAACTATAAAAAAATGAGTATGAAAACATTTTTACTGGTAACTTTACTTTAGTGACATATATAACAATACGAAAAAATTTTTTTAAGTATTTAATTTATTAACAAAATGTCTAATTGAAAATAAAAAATGTATTACTGATGACCATAATTATTTTAATATGAATAAAACGTGCACTTGAAGTAATAAATAATCATAATAATCTTTAGTCATGAACTAATGTCTTATGTAGCTAGTATTTTCCATAATTTGAACAACTTTAAATAAAATCAAAATATTTATGTATTTATTCTATTTATTTTCATTCCTAAGTTGTCACTGCTTAAGGGGCCTTGAGTGTTTGGAAGTAGGATAATGGGAAGGATAAAAAGCAATGAAACTTTATGCCACGATTTTGGAATTTTCAGACACTTTTTATGTATTTTCTTTACAGAAATATACTTGTTTTTACGTTCACTATTATAAATCAACATGATTCGCCTTCGAATAATACGCAAAATAATTATTGAAATGGCGACACGATTTGGCAAGTTGGGAATCTATCAAAATTTCAAAATAATTATTCAAAGGTGAATCGTAATTATATTGATTGATCTGACAGCGAATGTAAAAAAGATAAAATTTCACTTTTAATTTTCACTCTTTTTATTTTCAGAATCAAAATATTATGAATAAAGGCAATATTTATAAAATATAAAAATTAAGATTAAAAATGTATTGTTGTACCCCGGATGAGCTACAACGATAATATTAGGGATAGTCGGGTTCGTTAAGCCTAAGGAGTTCGGACTCCGAGCAGGATCAAAAGAACGGAAGGAAATCTTCTTGAATTCACTAACACACTTTCTTTATTTTTTCTGGTTTATTTAATTAATGCACAATTTCGTGGATTTAGTATTGCTTATTTTATTTCTTTCACACACGGTTAAACGTCGGCGGGCGGCTCGGCGCGTATCGCGTTACTCTGGCGGCCGTCGACCGAGTATGTCACCTGAGACGCTGATAGTACGGCTCGCGTGAACTTCGCCGCGCTCTGGTAATATCTTGCGCGATAATTATAATAATGATTCCGAACGACACGTTATTCTTGACTCTCTGCAACTTCGCCTTGTGTAACCGATTATATAGTCTGATCGATGCCCGATCAGCATTCTGATCGATTGCGTCGATCGGTTGCGTGATATTGATTAATCAATATTACGCTCGGTTTGATCATCAAGTTTAGGAATTTGCTGATAGGCTTTTTCGCAATGTTCTCGCGTGATGCATTTCTGCGGTCTTTCGAAAGACTGGCCGCAATTTCGGTGGTTACACATTTGTGTCGTCTTTCGAAAGACTGTTCGAGATTCATGCGACCTAATTTTGTTGTCATGCGGATTACTTTTATTATTGGTTATTATTTTATTATTGGTTGTAGATCTGGCTACAACAGTATTTATTTCTCTTTGTAATAAAGTAAAATATTTAATACTCATCAGTGCAGCAATTGTATTGAAAAACAATGGTTATAGCCTTGACTTACCACAACTATACGTATTTGTGTTTTTGCATATTTCTTTAATTTTATATCAATAGAATATCGCATGACAATCCCAAAGAGAATTATAATGATTAGTATTGTGAATGCGAGATACGTAATATTGCAAGTTATCACATATTAAACAATAAAAGTTATATACAGAAGCACATATACAATTATAATTCCAGAAAAATGTACCTTCTTTTTTGTTTCTCATCAACTTTTTACAAGCATTGGCAAAGGTTCGTAAAAAATAGAAACTTTGTACCTGCAATGAAGACACGAATCATGCTTGGAAATTCGACTCATGTTTAGAGGCACGATAATTCATGCTTTTCATAACCTGAAAACATGTTCTTTGGTGGAAAAGTCTTTATACTATAAAAATGTTCGTAGAGATATAACTTTCGATAATACAAATAGGTTACAAAGACACGATTTACTCCTGGCAGAAAATGATCTGCTTATCAGAGGCGATTTTCACATTTTGACCGAGCGACTGAAAATTAAGTACTTAATATAAGATATTTTCGTAACGTCAATAACAAAATCTCTACAGCGTGAGTTGTGTTTGTATTAGAGACACGTTGGGATGCGAATACACATGGAATAATATATCAATATAATACTACATGTTACCTGATACAAATCTTGCAAAAAAGATTACGATGCAAAAATATCTACCAATGCCTTACGCCTATAAGATTGCTACAAGAATTTTGTATCTGTATTGATATTTTAACGTCTGTGACGCTGATCGATACTTTAGAATCAGCATCATACAGAAAAAATAATTCTTCCAGTAGCTGTAAACATATTGCTCTTACAATTTCTGCCAATAGTCATACATGATCTGCATTTTTCGCGAGATATTTCTGTACATATAGATTATTGCAAGAATATGCGCTACGTACCTATACATGCAAAATATTCTTGCAATCTTGTACTCTCATAAGACATTGTCAAACATTTTGTATCTGTAGCATTCTGTTGCAAGATTTATATATCAAGTAATACATGGCACTATTATTCAAAGAAGTGTACTTGCAAGCTTCTTGCAAGAATCTGCTGCTACAAAAGATCTTCTGGAAAATTTACACCAGATCAATATAAGAAAGTGCAAATTATATGTTGACAGAAAGTAGAAACTTGTAAGCATTGTGTTATGCACTTTTTCCTTTGTTCTTATAAGCAAATAATAAATTTACAAACGCCAATCATGCGTTTTTATCGCAAAATTTAAGGTTATGCAAATACATTGCATAAAAAATTATCAAAATTATGATCTTTTTCCTTACCTGCAAATGGTTGATATTGATCCTGGTTTCCACGTTTAATACATTCCTCAAACGATCTTCAAATGTTTTTGTAATCTTCTACTCTCCAAACCCAAGTTGCGAAATTGCAGCGTTGCACAAAATAAAAAGGCGGGAAGCGGGAAGACAATGAACAATTAGAAACTCGCTGCGCCTCGTCGCGGTCGCACATCGCGACTGCACAGCAGAGATATTGTTATAAGGTAATTTTTCATTAGCGTTCATTACAAGCAGGCGGACGATATTATGAAGTTCAAATGTTTCTAATTTCAGTTATAGGCGTAAGGCATTGTATGTACATATGTGTACACACGTACGCACGCACGCACGCATGTCCCATTTTAAAAGATCTAATATCTCAGAAATATTGCAGAAAGCTTAATCTTTAGTAAAACAACTAATTTCTCATAAACTCAAAATAAATTAAAATCCATGAGTGTATATATATATATATATATATATATATACATAATATTCTGGGTGTTTTCTGAGGATTTATTTAGTGAGTATACATAATATCACATTTATTCTCTCTGGAATTCTTCTCTGGAAATCTATACTATCTCCATGATGGATTATCTAATGAAGCTCTATCAAACCTCCATTAGATGTCTCATGGAAGTTGTATGGATGAATTACAGATGTTTCATGAAACTTTTATGAGTTCTTATACAGAGCTTAATTGGAGATTTTAGATCTTTTGTAGATAATTACTTTATGATAAAAATTAAGAATATATACTTATAAATAAATTAAAAATTTATTGTATATATCTTATTTATTCGTATTTGATTGTATATAAATGATTATTTATAAACACAAGCCAAATACAAGAAAACATATATTGTCAAATAAGAGAAATATCTCACGTATTTAATACGATCAATAAATATATAAATGAGTAAATAGAATATATACGTAAATTTATTAGCAGTACTCACATGGAACATGATATTAAAAATCCATATAACATATAATCTTCACACCTTTATATATAATTAAATTATCTACAAAAATTACACACGCTATCAGGACATTGACATTGAGACTATTTGAATTTTATGACAATGTGATAACATTTACTGATCGTAGATCTGTCATATTTTTATATTAAAATTCTAAGTTTAATTATATTATTATTCTAGTATCTCAGTCTAGTATTATTAGTATTTCTAGTTTCAGCCGATCACAGAGATAAAACGAGCTCAATCATGTATACTACAAGGATGAGTGATTCTCGGAAAAATTATGTGACGTTACTGACATTACAAGATAAAAAAGATTTCATTAGTTCCGTTACGTATGTATGTGCGCTTCGTTTCTTCAAACAAATATTTTTGTTCAACATCATAAAAATTTTGTTTATTAAATTTTTCTGTAGAGGTCTTCTGTTGGGTTCATGGACGTCTAATAGAGATTATAAACCTCCATAGTGGATCTCTAAAGGACATCTATTAGAGGTTTTTGTTCCGTGTCGTCTACCAAGACTCCATGAACTCTCTATTAGTGATCCATTTAATGTCGAACAGACGTCTATGAAAGACGTCTCACGTCTCTTCCACAAAGCAAAACTATGGATTTCTTATGGATGTATATTGGAAATCTAATGGTCGTCTACTGGAAGTTTCGAATATCCATGATCGATATTTACTGGAGGGTTTTGTTCTATGTGGGAAACTACCTCATAAGCTATTCATTTTTTTATAATAATTTTAATACTTTAATGCAGAATTTTAAAATAACGAGACGAATCGATTGGTGTAAAGAAGAGTTTAAAATGTATGGATAGTATATCCAAGTGAACTGAGGCGGTATTTTCAGACAAAAGTTATGAGGTTTTAAGGAGACTTTATGATTATAATATTGATTCATCCTTAAATGGTGTCGAGATTTTTATAGTTGTTATTTTTTGAAATAGAATTTTATAATTTTTGTTATGTAATATGTCATATTCTAACATAAAACAAAATATCCCGTAAACTATTTATTTCTTGGTAAATGTATTTTAATACTTTATTGCACAGAATATTGAGATGAGTGAATTAAGTACAAAAACTCCCCAGCATCATTCCATTACTCCACTCTCTGGACGAAAGCTGACCGACTGCCCATCGACTTAAAGGCGCAAAAAGCGCCGACTGTCAATTATTAAGATATTAATCACGGCCTACAGGCTGTACGGGGAATCTACGCTACTTAGCGCGACGCGGCGGAAATACCCGAGCGCGCCCGAAAAAGCTCGACCGCGCAGTTCGAATTATCATCCGAGTGACAAACAACTTATTTATTATTATTTTTAATATAATAAGTTGGGGAATAAAATACCATAATATCCGCGGATCAGTCCGAAATTCCGAAAGCGACCGAATTATCGATCCGCGGAGTATAAAAAGCCCGATCCGAGTGTATAATAGAACAGATTCTTGGAATCATCCGCCGGGCTCGCATTAGCGAAACTGACTCCGATTCCGACAAAGAATCCGCCGAGAAGAGTATGCGGTTCCAGCCAGGAGTTACTGGCCAGAGCCGATCTTTGTCTCCTGTCTGATCCGCCGAATTCGCTTGTCGGAAACACTCGAGGTAGCGTGTTCGCTGTCTCAGCCAGGAGTACTGGCTTACTGGCGCCGATCAAGTATTTCCTCCGTCATCCAATTTAACACAACGAACGGCAATCGCCACGCTAGGTGTTTCTGGTCGTTGTGCCTCGTGGCCGAACACGCCGGTACGCTCGCCGCCGTGAACGGCTTCTGCCGTCCTTTTCTCCGAAAATCAATTCGCTGTCCGCGCTCGCGACGCTTTAATTCAACCGCGCTCGCGATGTTTCAATTCTCGACCGCGTTCACGACATTCTGATTCTCGACCGCGCCCGCTGTAAATAGTCACATCCATTCCGCTGTAAAATAACCGCGCCCGTATCAACTACTTTATACCATCGTTGTAAATACTCGCGTAATAAACCATTATAATTCTTGCGTCACGCACGAACTCGCTACGCATCGCTAATCCGCAAAAGTTCACACTAATTATCTTTGTTTTTTTGTAAAATATACTGCAATCATTGTCATCACGATTGATCATCTAAAATTGTCATCGGAATATTTACTTAAATAAATAATTAATAGTGAGAACACTATATTCGTCTTTTGCACCCCGAACCTGAACAAACCGACGAGCGTATTCGCGTATATAAAAAAAACTTAACCGCCGGCGAAAAGGCGGTCCGTTTTAATTCTACTCATTCGGAAATGTGAATTGACTCTGAATTGACTTCTTGAATAGTCACGTATTGTCGAAACAACATAATTTTTTATTTTAGTAACCAGTCTTATATTTTTCCGACTATGAATCTATGCTTCGAACGCGTTAGTTTCTTGAGTACATTCGTTAGGTTCTTTGATTTGTCATCAATTTCCTCTTCATGATTCAATCTTTTAATAGTTAATCTTAATAAATTATGTCCAACTATTACACTACTTGTAATAATAATATTTTGTCGACGGCGTTCGTCCTCCATTTTCACAATATAAGAATTAATGAGAACTGTTCGGGAACACTCAATACCCGAGGGCACACGATACCCCCCAGCATACCCCCCATACCATTTTCACACTCAACTGAAATCATCAAAGCACACCAACGAGTAACGAACGCAGCCCTTGTCGATCGTAAATCTCGGAGCGTTAGCGATCTCTGGCTCAACGAGCGTCTGAGCTTGTGTCTCGGAGCGTTCTATATGCTAAGCTGGACGAGCGCCGAATGTGTCTCGGTGGTCGCATGCCTTTAAATACATTGTCCGGCCGAAGTTTAACTGCGCGAAAGCAATTGACTTTGGCGCCTAGCGGCAGGTGTTGAAATCACTTGCGTAGATGGACCAGCGTGGGGATTCGTGGATGCGTTATGCAGCGGCGTACGCCGCGTGGGGTTTGCGAGAATGTTAGATGCAGTAGTGCCGCTACAATATAAATAAAATTCTACATAGTATATCAAATCTTTTTAACGTACAATTTTTAAAAATATAGAATCATTTAAATGAAAATAAATTATAATTATAATTCGTTAAAATATTTATAGCTTTATTATGCGATTTTAAATATTTGCGAAAGTTAATAGATGTATATATGATATTTTTTGTGCAGGAACGTTTACTACTACATTAACAACTACAACGAAGCTACATCGAAAGATGGAAATCCAAACTTTAGACAAATCAGAATCTACTAGCAAGTCAGAATCTAATAACAGAGCTGGTAAGATTTAAATTGTTATCCAGATATTATAAATTTACCGCACACATGTGTAATGTATGTCATAAATATTTTTCAAAAATATGAAAATTTAGAAAATTTTATGAGTAAAATTTAAAAATCAATTAATTAATTCAAAACATGAATATTTTAAATAATACATTGGTATCAGCCGAGCAAATATTAACAAACAACATTGAGTTGCACAGCCAATTTCTTGGTAAGCAGGATCTTGGTAACTAAATCTTTGTATGATTCTTACGCATCGAAAGAGACGGTCTCATTATTTATCTAATTGTAAGTGTACATCACGCGTATCTGCCATGGGATACACGCGATAAACATATGCTCCGTGGAATTCGCGACGTGGCTCACCTCTACGATCCTCGAAATTAGGACGAGTGAGCGTTGTTCGTCACGCACGACTCACGTTTGCTTCTCGCTCCCGATCGACATGGATCGCTAGACATAGTTCGATAACGTTTTCCATTCCGGCATCGCCTTTACGTTTCGTATTCCGAACAAAATTAGTGATTGTTGCCGCGAGAAGTGCAGTGATCTTGTGTAAAATGTACATGAAGACCGACCAAGAACCATAACTTGAAGCGATCTCGTAAGAAGATTTTCGTTGCCGTGTTCTCGAAGATCTCCGTTAATTAACGCGAGAAGATTTCCGTTGTGTCGTGCGCGAGCCGCCTTGTATTTTGATATCTGAAACTAGCGACAGCCATACTGCTCTCCTTGACCTTTACTTGTATGCGTGGTGAATAAACCATAATTTTGTAAAATAAAACGGAATTGTTCGATAACGACCTTCCCGCCTTAGTACATGGCTCCTTTATATAAGGTGGAACTAGCCACCCGCGAACAATATTTAAACTTTTCTATTTATTTATATATGATTAAATATATTTAGATGATGTTTAAAAATGAAAATATTGAGTCATATTACTTAATATCAAGCATGCATGTGCATCTAGTACAAGCATTGTATTTAATGGTATACTTAATCGTACATGACTATCCACTTTAATCTTGAATAATAGTTTTATTAAAATTATCTTAAAATGATACATATAAAAAAATGATGTATCTATTATATAACATATGAATACATGTATATATGTATATTATAATATACGTATATATACCATATATATATGTATCATTGTATTGTTGACGTGTTATTCTAAATACATTATTTATGATAAATATCATCACATGCCTCGGTAGTCGAAAGGATAAGATGCCGATAAGCAGGAGATCCAGATTCGATTCCTGGCTGAGGTGGTATTTTTTCGCAAAATAATTAGTTTTCACGACTGGTTCGTGGTCGGGCCTCGCCGTGACGCACACCCTCCCTTCTTATTTGGGTTCGATACTCTAGCCTCTTTAACCCTTCCAAATAGTAGTTGGCGTCTTGCTCTGCAAAATAGGCGTTTACGTATGCGATGACCTCCTCGTTCGATGAAAATCTCTGTCCTCTAAGCGAAACTTTAAGCTTAGGAAACAGGAAAAAGTCGCTGGGGGCCAAATATGGTGAATACGGTGGGTGGTCAACCAATTCGAAGTGCAGTTCGTGAATTTTGATCATGGCGACCGCCGAAGTGTGAGCAGGTGCGTTGTCTTGATGGAATAGCACTTTCTTCTTCTTCAAATGCGACCGTTTTTCTGCAATTTCTGCCTTCAGCTTATCAAGTAATGATACGTAATACGCTCCCGTTATTGTTTTACCTTTTTCAAGATAGTCGATACACACAATTCCGTGACTATCCCAAAAAAACAGTTGCCATTACCTTCTCAACTGATGGAACTGGTCTTCATCTTTCTCGGAGCAGGTTCATCCTTTGCAGTCCACTGTTTTGACTGTTCTTTTGTCTCTGGAGTGTAGTTGGTAGATCCAAGTTTCATCTACAGTTATGAATCGACGCAAAAAATCTGACTCGTTTCGCTTGAACCGCTCCAACAGGGCCTTGAAAATGTTCATTCGAATTCGTTTTTGGTCCAAAGTGAGCAAGCGCGGCACCCAACGCGCGGATAGCTTGCGCATATCCAATTCTTCAGTCAATATATGACAAACGCGTTCTTTCGATATGCCCATAGCTATCTCTCTAACCTTGATTCGACGGTCGTCTAGTACCATTTAGTGAACATTTTCGATGTTATCAACGGTGGTCGCAGTTTTTGGCCGTCCCAAACGCTCATCATCAGCCAAGCTGGTACGACCACGTTTAAATTCAGTTGCCCATCTTTTTACGATGGCAAATGATGGGGCAGAATCCTCGTAAACAGCGTCCAACTCGATTTTAATTTGCGCAGGCGTATTGCCTTTCAAATGTAAGAATTTAATCACGGCACGATATTCAATTTTTTCCATTTTTACAAAAACACTGACATCGACTGACACAAACGACTGTCAAACAACAACTGAGCGTCCAAAATGGCTGAAATTTTTACAAAAGTCTTTCAAAGCATATACTATTGTAGTACTAGAATGGTTTTGACGAGTAACGTCATCTTCATGTTAAGGCTCAAAACTTTTCAGACTACCCTCGTATATATATATATATATATATATATATATATATATAGTCCACCGGACGTAACATTATTATATATATATATATATATATATATATATATATATATATAGCTAAAATAATATTTGACAGCTATATGTCGAACGCAAAGAAACCCTTAGTGCACTGACGACGACGGAAAATCATAAATTGTCAAGTAGGTATCTGTTTTCTTTTATGGCAGACTCCGTACTCGAATAGCCACCTTCGTGGCATCGGTTATTTAATCCGCCGACCACTCATTCGGCCACAAATATTTAGATAATACCATATGTTGATAAAGGCTCATATATATATATATATATATATATATATATATATATATATATATATATATTTCTAACTGCTTCAAGATTATAAAAAAATATAATTTTATTTTATATATATATATATATATATATATATATATATATATATATATAATAAATTATATTTTTTTAATATTACATATGCCAGCCATTTTATATATATATATAATAAAATTATATAATAAATTATAAAATTATATGTTGATAAAGGCTATATATATATATATATATATATATATATATATATATATATATATATTTCTAACTGCTTCAAGATTATAAAAAAATATAATTTTATTTTATATATATATATATAATAAAATTATATTTTTTTAATATTATATATGCCAGCCATTTTCAGTTGGAGCTTGAAAACACATTGCAACTGCGTTCCGATTTATAATCTTGAAGCAGTGAGAAAGCGCACGAAACTAAAACGGAACGATAGCCGTACACTTCCATTGCGTCATGAGCACTCGGAGTGAATAAAGGAACGTACCCTAGGAATAGGAAAGGAATTCGGTGGTGAAGTATCGATACGGAGCGGGAATGGTTTCGTCGCTTATAAACGCGGTCGTGACGTGGAGAGCATATACGCTCGAAGGTACGGCGCATGGTGCGATGCGGGACGCGTTAGCGCTCGGTGACACGGCACGTGGTGAGGGAATATCACGAAAACATTTGTGTATTCGCAGTATTTCCATGCTATTACTCCGAATTTTTGGAATTCGCGAACTGATATAAGATTAAAAAATAGGCGTAAACGTCTTTCTGCGGTCATTGGCGCATTCTGCCTGATGTTCGATGGTCGCCGGAATGGTCGGTCGAGGGAAAATTCGGATCGGGAACAGAGCGGAGGGATGCGCTCCGTTACATGTCTATCTTTATTATTCAAATTTTTTTTAAGACTGTCTTTTTATTACTTAATGTAAATAAGATTTTTATTACCATTTAATTTTTAGTATTTAATTCTTATTTCTTAAGCTAACAATTTTCAAATTTCTATTTTTTTTTACTATTTGTGCCTTTTTAAGCTTTATAACCTTTATTATTTTAAATTTTTTAAACTTTTTTTTTATTTTGACTTAAACTAACTTTTGACAGCAGTTAGGAATCTTTAAAAAAAAAATATTTTTTATTTAATTGTTTTTATAACCTGTGTTTTATCAAAAAATTTTGCAGACAAAGGTATGGTTTCGAGCCGTAAAATGTCATCGATTTGGCCATGAATAATCACGTTTGAAAGTCTCACGAAGATCACCTTCAATATTTTAAAAACATTATTTCTCATTGCACATTTTTATATACAGGTCCCATAGCACTGTCATCATCGCTCATGAGAAGGTAGACGGGAGTGAGAAAAATGTCTTATACCATTTTGCGATATTCGCAATAATTTTTAAGTTATTAAATATTAAATTTGCACAAATAAGAGTGCGCTTGAAGAAAGCACTCGTCCGCCTAACCCGTAGGATGAATAGGAAGCGTGAGCGGCGGTTACTATCTTTCCCCTCGCCGCGCATGCTCCATCCATCGCCGAGCGCCGCATTGTCGTCACACTGGGCCTATGGTCAGGCAGGCGAACGCTTTTTTCCCGCGTGCTCTTATTTGTGCAACTTTAATATTTAATAACTCGAAAATTATTGCGAATATCGCAAAATGATATAAGACGTTTTGATTTATCTTGCTCCCGTTTACCTTCTCACGAGCGATGATGCTATAGGACACTTTGTATATGTATATATTACATGTATATTACATATACATATTGTATATGTATATATTACATTGTATATTTATTGTATATTTGTTTATTATTTACGTCAACTGAAGAAAGACGTATTGTTCTAAACAGATCTAAGTATTGCGATAAATATTATCACATGCTTCAGTGATGGAAAAGATAAGATACCTAGCCGGTAAGTAAGGGATCCAGGTACGATTCTTAACTGATGTTTTTCGCAACATAATAAAAACTTTTCATGATTAGTTCAAGACCGGGCTTCCCCCCTGACATACACCATTCCTTCTTACTTTGATTATGTAGATAATGAGCATGTACTAGTCTCTGTTGATGCCGTTTCTTTCACCAAAGTTCCTCTGGATTTATCAATTGACAGCATCACCAAATGCTAAGAAGACATCTCGATAAATTATGTCATCTCTAAGAATGAATTCTTATATGCAGTCATTTGTTCTTAACTCAACTTTTTTCACTTTTGATAAAATTTATAAACAAACGTTTAGAACATCCATGGGTTCCCCATTATCACCGATTATGATCGATTTAGTATTAAGACGTTTGGAGGAGAGAGTTCTTAAGAATATTGGTATATCTTTACTATTTTTTCATAAATACGTCGACATTACAATAGCTATTCTTTCTGACTGATAAGGTTCTTGGAAAGTTTAATTCTTATCATCCTAAACTACAATTTATAACTCAGATAATTTGCTCTATAATATAAGTTGAATTTTTTTGATTCGAGAATTATTAATTATATTGTAGGATTTGATTGGTTTTACATTCTCGGGAATCTTAACTTTTACATTCAACGCACTTTTGTTAAAAAAAGAGCCTATTGCTGTATTCATCAATAAAGCGTTCTTATTATCTCATCCAAAATACCATGAGAAAAACTTAAGTTTAGTGATCACCATCTTATTAATGAATGATTATCTTCTCAACTTTATTTTTCATAGGATTTATTCAAGATTGAAATTCTTTTTTACGAAGTGACACAAACAAAGTGGCACCCTAATAACTTAAAATACTTCTTTGCACACCTTCCGGAAAAGAAAATAGTTTACATTACCTTTTCCTTCGAGAACTTATAACAAATTCGAAAAATTATTGATTTTGACGCTAAACGTGCATTTTTTTGTATGAATAAATTGAAAGTTTGATCAGAGTTCATAAGGATGTTCTTTCGGCATATTCTAAAAGAAATGTAGTTTATAAGATTTACTGTAACCATTGCGATGCGTGCTATATTGGACAAACTATAAAACCATTAATAACAAAATTAAATGGACATCAGAATCATATTCGTAGAAATATTAAAATTCGATTACCGAATAGAATAAGTTACAATCATTAATCTGCCTGATATAATATTAAGATTTTGGATTGTAAACGTAATTTACGAAAGCGATGATTTCTGAAATGCTTTTCATTAAAGACAAAATAATAGCTTGAATTCACGGTCTGATACTGAATATTTACATCACGCATATGTTTCTGTCTTAAACAAATTATAAACTTGTTTTTGATTGTTTCTTGTCAACTTTAAAAATCATTATTGCTCTCAGTTATTGCCTTGAACTGGAAACATAAGACTCTCATTATTATGTATAATGAGATTTATATTTTGTTTTTTGGTGTGTTTTTTTTCTTTTTATTGTGACCTATGTGACCCATTTGGTGAGTGAGAAGCATTATATTCTATTTTTTCTTTTTTATTTCGTACGATTTGAATGTGTCATTTCATATTGAAAATTTATTTAATAATTAATAATTTTATTTCATCAATCGATGTGAGGGACATATTATCATTATTCTTTATACTTGAACTCAACGATTGAGTTCAGGGATATATCTTAACATTTTTGTACCATTGAAAATGATTTAAATTCGAAACATTTGTCTTTTTTTATTAATAAACATTAATAATAAACGTTGTTTTTAACATTTTTTTTATTAATAAACGTTAATTAAGATTAAATAATTATGCATTGTATTAATATAATTATGCATTGTTAAAGCGCTGATTCTTATTAGCCACATTAATATTCACATGTTTATTAGTTCCTTACTCTTTATCATTAATGAATGAACGCTATTAACAATAAAATCTTCCAATATATTTTTATTGATTGTACTAATTCTTATTCATAAAAAATTCCATCTATGACTTCACCTGACTTCATTTTGCACAATTTATAAATGCGCGGTCTTCATTACTCGAGAAGATAAAAAGTTTGAAATATCTTATCATTTTTACTATGTTTCGTATCTTTTCTTGAAGATGCGCTTCGTTATAGTGATGTAAGTGATATCGTTCGCATTATATTCAGCATTTCGATTTACTTTCTCTTGTTGTTCTCTTGTCGCTCTATATTTTCATGCTTTTTTTCTAATGATTGTCAGTTACATTTTGGTACTGACGGGTGTGACTGTAAGCACAATATTCTATTAAACATTCATACAGCTTCGCATATTTGTACGTGTAAAATATTGCTACAGTTATTTTTTCCATTGTAGCGCTCAACGATAATTGCTTCGATATTTGCATTGTAAATTATTCGAAAACGAATATAATAATATCTTCTTTTAGAAAATGTTGCATCGGTTGTATGATGAATTCTTTGCCTTTGTGCAATTATAAGTATACGTATTTGTCCTTCACTTGTCAAGAGAATATTTTAAAAAACTTTTATCGCACAATTATGTTATCTTGCAACGGTTTTCCTCAGGCATATTTACTAACATAAGTCCTTGATGTTACTTAGTAAAGACCCTAATGTAATTTATATTATGTTATGCATTGTTTAGCATTGTTTACCATCCATTCGCTGCCTAAGCGTGTCCGATCGACAATTCATTTGAATATATTTGAATATTTGAATAAGGCGTTTTACGCCATTTTAATCGTTTAATTAGTTTCGCAATTAAATTGCGAAACGGCCGAATAACGTCGAATCCTACCAGAGATAAAAAGAACGCCTTATTTAGTTAGAGTTAGCGGCGACTTAATTACTGTTCCAAACTATGCCGAATCCGCTCGAAAATCGGATGATATAAAAAGCCGTCTTCCGCTCTGAAAAATCATATCTCTTGCGGATCACTAGTTGATCCGATGCTCTTGTCTGACCGATTCACCAAGAAAATCGTGAGAGAAATCCGCCTGGGCATTACCGAGAGTCGAGTCATCCTAGATATTCCTCTATTTCTCGTAACTGCGAAGAATATCATTGAGGGTGTTTCTCGTCAGATTTACCGGCATTCGATTGCTCTTACGACTCTTCTCACTAAAAAAATCTGATAAGCACATCGTTGAGGTGAGGGAAACTCGCTTCCACCGAGTATACTGGCCGATTGTGCTTCCGATATTCTCTGATAAATTGCGTGCATTTGAGAAACTGTGTGCATTGCAAATTAATCGAAAGCATTCGTCTTTTTTATCGGTTATTAATACGCGCTGCATCGTATATATAAATATATCTACATACATCAGTAATCCATATTCGGTCGATCGCAAAGTAAACACCTGTTCGCGAATCGTGTGCGCCGACAATGACAATCGACTGATTTACGACCGTCATTGCTAACTAGAAAAACTCGTGACGAGATTTGGTCGCCCTGTCGCTAGGCTAAAAAAAACTATATATTATCATATATATCGCGGTCAATTGTATCCGTCCGATAACTATCTAGTGATCTCATCGAACCGCGATGCCTGGTCCGCGAGAAATAATTCGCGAACACTGCGAAACTTAAATCAATATTATACATGTATGCCGGCTTAATACCATATAACTTACACTTAACATCCACAATAGGATTTTGTAAATGACATCTTTAGCTTATAATAAATTGTTATTTTTTTGTTCGGGTGGCACCTGATTGCCTACGTTGTCGATTGGACAATTTAAAATAAAATTATTTGATTGGTTGATCCAATGGAAAATCCCCAGGCATCGATCGCTGTAAATGACTGTGTTCAATTGCAATGTGATCAAACGGAACGGTCCCTATTTGTTCAAATTTAAATTAATCTCAATAATTATTACCAAGAGACCCGTTAACATCTGGCGAGTTAATTCCGCGCAGATTAAATAAATCTCTCTCTTTTTATAATTTATGATTTATAAAGTTTATTTATATTTATTAATTTTTTTATTAATTTTGCTTTACGAAAGATATTTTTCAAAGATCAGTCAAGAAATAAACGCAGTGTTGTAGCTAGATCTACAACCAACAATAAAATAATAACTAATAATAAAAGTAGTCCGCATGACAACAAAATTAGGTCACATAAATCTCGAACAGTCTTTCGAAAGACGACACAAATGTGTAACCACCGAAATTTCGGCCAGTCTTTCGAAAGACCGCAGAAATGCATCACGCGAGAATATTGCGAAAAAGCCTATCAGCAAATTCCTAAACTTGGTGATCAAATCGAGCGTAATATTGATTAATCAATATCACGCAATCGATCGACGCAATCGATCAGAATGCTGATCGGGCATCGATCAAACTATATAATCGGTTACACAAGGCGGAGTGGCAGAGAGTCAAGAATAACGTGCCGTTCGGAATCATTATTATAATTATCGCGCAAGATATTACCAGAGTGCGGCGAAGTTCACGCGAGCCGTACTATCAGCGTCTCAAGTGACATACTCGGTCGACGGCCGCCAGAGTAACGCGACACGCGCCGAGCCGCCCGCCGACGTTTAACCGTGTGTGAAAGAAATAAAATAAGCAATACTAAATCCACGAAATAGTGCATTGATTAAATAAACCAGAAAAAATAAAGAAAGTGTGTTAGTAATTTCGAGAAGATTTCCTTTCCATTCTTTTGATCCTGCTCGGAGTCCCAACTCCATAGGCTCAACGAACCCGACCATCCCTAATATTATCGTTGTAGCCCATTTGGGGTACAACATTTTGGTGGCAGCGGTGGGATTGTCAAAACCATCCCCAAGAACAACAACCTGAGAGGATCATCGTTAATCGAGCCAGCAGAATCAAACGAGTAAGCCCCGACGCATTGCATTACGGGCAGAAGAAAAAATTTTTTTTTTCTCTTCTTGAAGAAACAAGACCTGTAGAAAACAGGCGGACGGAAAAGGCCCCGTCAAAAAATAAGCCGCCCAAACAAGATAATACCTGCAGTAATAGACAGGCAGAAGAATCAAATTCTTAATAAGCAGAAAAAACAAGACCTGTAGAAAACAGGCGGACGGAAAAAAAAAAGGCCCCGACAAAAAATAAGCCGCCCACGAAATTGTGTCAAGTGTACAGTGCAATATTAGTAGAGTGCCGACCTACGACAACGAGTGTCCAGTGGCAGCGGAGCAACGACCAGAGAGTCCACGAGCACCGAGAGCCAGCCAGCGCTGACCGTGTACGACGATACCAGGCAGCAAGGACGCTTCACCGACACGCACTACTACACACAGCCAACTGACACGCCAGCACAAGCAGCGACCATGCGAGCGTATGCGATTTATCTACTAATGTAAGTCCGAAAAATTATATTTTAAAAAGGCGAATGTCCGCAGCGAAGGACAGCGTAGCAAACAGCGTTGAGACTTGGCCAAAAGCGCGGTCAATAAAAAATTCGGTAAACTTTCCACATACTGTCTCCGCGTTAAATACCGCAAGAAACGCATTAAAAGAAATACGCGATAACGTGCGCCGCGTACTACAATACGATAGCGACGAAGACGTCCACGTAATAACTGAACGCGAATTTCCATACAACGAAAGAGATTACAGCTTGCTCGAACCGAACGACACCGACTCTCTCATTAACACACACGTACAAGCGCGAAGAAACATACACACAAACTTACGAGACGGAAGTCTATTTAATTCTTTTAATATATACCAATCTTTAATAAACGAAATGGCTCACTCACCTGTCGAACAACAGAATGAAATCGACAACGAAATTTTACAATTACGACATTCGGTCGAGAGACATGGACCACAAGAAAGTCGAACGAACCGCCGCGTCACAATCGACGCACCGCCCGATAACACTCTCCTTCGAGAATTAATGGACGAAATACGCGAACTCCGTGTGCAAGTCAACGGATTAAGCCGGCAAACACAATTGCCTATGGGCGAACGAACGAGAATATCACAAGATTTTCTACCGCACCCGTTAGATTTAACTTACGGACGTTCGTATCAAGATATACGAAACCAGCCGGGAAATGCACTGACATTCCTCACACTAAAAGACGCGCGTAACATGATCCCAGAGATCGACGGCACGTCACGAGGACGCGTGTACGAATTTCTAAACGCAAGTACGTACGCGATAAAAAATATACATCCCGCGGATGAACATTCTCTATTAGAAGCTATTCTTTGCACTAAATTCAAAGGCAAGGCCATGATGGATTTCCGTACGCGAGATATAATAAACTTCGAACAATTAAAAAGAGAATTAGAAAAGGAATATTTGAGCAAACGAAGTACCGCACACTTGCAACTCGAATTTAATTCGCTCAAACAAAAACCAAACGAGAATGCACAAGAATTCGGCAGACGAACAGACAATATAGCCATGGAATTATACGAATCCATGGAAGAAGGAAAAAATCATACGGTCGAACAACAACGCGCGATCTTAGAAAATATAAAAGAGCAAGCGCTCTACAATTACCAGAACGGTTTACATGACGAAATTAAATTAATTGTACGATCGCAGCGATACCAAACAATACAGGAAGCAATCGCAGGAGCAACCGCGGAAGAGAAAACGCGAGGACCTAGCATGCGAATGCTAACCTATCGAAACCGACCAGTATTTAAAACGCATACACCTAGTCCCCGTTGTGAAAAATGCGGAAAAATCGGTCATTACGGACACGAGTGTAGGACTAGCCGTTTTTCAAACAGATATACCCTGCCTAAGCCAGAAAGACAACCGCGAATAAATACAATTGAAAAACAGTGTAGCTATTGCAAAAAGATAGGACATTTAAGACACGAATGTTGGACATTAAATGGAAAACCGGAAAACAGCAAAAATTCCGGAAAAATTTTTTCGAATTCGCGAAGAGAAAATTCCGCGAAGAACTTTAAAGATAAAAAGAGCGAAACCGGCGAAGATAAATCGACCGTCCCGCGTCCCGCGTCAGAGTATCGCGTGGCACACGTCAAGGGGACATCGCTCGTCAACACTGGATTAAATGCGATCACATTACCGATTGCAGAGGCCAAAGGTAGAAAAATAAATTTCTTATTTGATACGGGAGCATCAGCAACAATAATAAAACTGAAACATGTTCTAGACCACGTCCTAATCTATGAAGAAAAAACTAAGCTAACAGGCATAACAGGACATGAGATAATAACATTGGGCAAAGCACATATTACGGTGCAACTGTCGCGAAAAAAGATACGACACCCCGTATACATAGTGCGAGATAATGCGCCAATGGAATACGATGCAATCCTAGGAGCAGATTTTATTTGGAAATACATGACTGCATTCAACCCAAAAACAAATTTAGTACAATTCCAAAATACAAAATTCAGACTGTACCCATACAGGCGCGTAACCTTAGGGCCGCGCAGCGAAACAATCGTGCAAGTCACGACTAACCAAAATATAATTGGAGTGACGAAACCAGAGGAAATGATACCTGGAATTTTTATTGGATGTTGCCTAGTTGAACCACGAAATTATACATGTCCAATAAGTATAATAAATATTACAGAAGAAGAAAAAATCGTGCAAGTACCACAAGTAATAATAGAAGAAATAAATATACAGGAAAAAATAACACAAGAATCTGTGAACGCAATACAGACAAAAAATAAAGAGACAAAATTAATAGCTCGAGAAGAGCAAATAAACAATTCTTTGCGCACAGAACATTTAAATGAGGAAGAACGAAAATCTATATTAAGATTATGTCACGAATATAATGACGTGTTCCACCTAGAAGGGGATACATTATCATGCACAACAAAGATTAAGCATGAAATATCTGTACGAACAGATTCATCACCAGTAAACGTACGACCTTATCGTTTACCGGAAAAACACAAAGATGAGGT
Source organism: Pogonomyrmex californicus (assembly GCA_024349325.1). Taxonomy (NCBI): domain Eukaryota; kingdom Metazoa; phylum Arthropoda; class Insecta; order Hymenoptera; family Formicidae; genus Pogonomyrmex; species Pogonomyrmex californicus. Next base: position 1,083,586 of record JAECZD010000025.1, read on the forward strand.
AAATAAACAAATTCAAGAAATGTTAAAACAAGAAATTATCAGACCGAGCGTTAGCCAATGGAACGCACCACTACTAGTCGTGCCCAAAAAGACAGACGCGTCAGGGAAAACAAAATTACGAATCGTGATAGACTTCAGAAAATTAAATGATCTCACAATCGGAGATTCATTCCCGTTGCCCAATATAACGGATATACTTGATCAGCTGGGCAACGCGAAATACTTTACGACACTGGATCTCGCATCAGGTTACCACCAGATATCAATGACGGAGCGAGATAAAAATAAAACGGCATTCTCTACACCACACGGTCATTATGAATTTAATAGAATGCCATTTGGTCTAAAAAACGCACCTGCAACCTTCCAACGATTAATGAATTCAATTTTAACAGGGTTGCAAGGAATTAAATGTCTAGTGTATCTTGATGATATTGTAATATACGGTCCTAGCCTAATAGAACATAACAAAAGATTAAAATTAGTTCTCCAAAGACTAAGAGAGAACAATTTAAAGCTCCAACCGGACAAGTGCGAATTTTTAAGAAAAGAAGTAATTTATTTAGGACACATAATTACGGAAAATGGAATTTCGCCAGATCCATCGAAATTGCACGCCGTAAAGAATTTTCCTATGCCCAAAAAAGTAAAAGATGTGCAATCATTTATCGGATTAGCCGGATACTATCGGAAGTTTATCGAAGATTTCTCAAGAATAGCAAAACCTTTAACAAAACTCACAAAAAAGGGAGAAAAATTCGAATGGACCGAAAAACAGCAAAATGCATTTGATACGTTAAAAAATAAATTAACGACGGCACCGATATTAAAATATCCAGACTTCACGAAAGAATTCCTCCTAACCACGGATGCATCAGACTATGCAATAGGAGCCGTCTTATCGCAAGGCGAGGTAGGTCAAGACCAACCCGTCGCGTACGCCAGCCGTGTACTATCACGAGCAGAACAGAATTATAATACGACTGAGAAGGAACTACTCGCAATAGTATGGGCAGTAAAACATTTCAGACCTTATTTATACGGGACAAAATTTAAAATAATTACTGATCATAAACCATTAATATGGTTATTTAACGTAACAGATCCCGGATCACGTTTAATCAGATGGAGATTAAAATTAGAAGAATTCGATTACGAAATAATACATAAAGCTGGGAAAGCAAACGCTAATGCTGACGCATTAAGCCGTAACGTAGCAGCAATAACAAAAGAGCAAACTGACGACGTCGCGTCAGAAAAACAATATAACGAAAAAGAAAAGAAACAAATATTATATGAATACCACAACGCACCTATAGGAGGACACCAGGGCGTTGAACGAACAATAAATAGAATACGATTACACCACAACTGGCCAGGATTAAAAAGAGATGTTGAGCAATACATCTCAAAATGTGAAGATTGCCAGAAAAATAAATTACAACGATGCGCTAAGGCACCGTTAATGATAACAGATACGCCAACAAAACCATTTGAAAAATGCGCTTTAGATATTGTAGGACCTTTGCCTATAACAACAATGGAAAACAAGTACGTATTGACATTTCAGGACAGTTTAACAAAATTTAGTAAAGGAATACCAATACAAAATCAAGAGGCGACAACAGTAGCAAAAGAGTTTGTCACAAAAATTATATTAGAATATGGAATTCCAGACAAAATCCTGACCGATCAAGGAACAAACTTTACAAGTGAATTATTTAAAAATACGTGCAAATTACTAAAAATACAAAAATTGCAAACGACAGCCTATCATCCAGAAACAAACGGAGCACTCGAAAGATCACATCGGACATTAACCGAATATCTACGACATTATATTAATAATGATCAGACAGACTGGGACGAATGGATACCGTATGCGATGTTCGCATATAATACGACACCGCACACCGCTACAGAATTCACGCCGTTCGAACTGGTATACGGGCACCAGGCACCACTACCTACGGCCCTAACGAGCTCACTGAAATCATCGTACACATACGATGATTATGCGCAAGAATTCCGTGAAAGAATACGAGCCGCGAATCAGATAGCGAAGGAAAACGTAAAAGAAGAAAAACAAAAAGCGAAGGAAACCTACGACCGAAAAACAAAACTACGCACATTTGAAATAGGAGAAAAAGTTCTATTACACGACGAAACAGTTCGGCGGGGGAGATCGAAAAAACTAGACGCGTTATGGATCAGACCCTACACAATTTTAGAAAAAATGAGCGATTTGAATTATAAAATAAAAATGGGCCGCCGAACGATAAACGTGCACGCGAACCGAATTAAACCGTTCATTGAAAATTAAAAGAAAGAAAAAAGCGCATAATACAAAATAACATATAGAAATAATAATAAAGAAAATAATAGAAATAATAATAAATAAGAATAAAAATAAAAACATTGAGACTCACCAGAGTAGAATCTCAGCAGGTCCGAAAAATAACCCAATATCCAGAGATACAAAAGCACTACAACTAACACAAAAGCACTACAATTAACACCTAATCAAAAACTACACTAAATAACTACACTACAAACTAAACTATGAAAGTACGAGGCAGGCACCACATCAGGCCCCAGGAGAGCGGTCCCTCGCTTGCGCGGGGTCGGCCGCGGGGTCATCCTCCATATCAACCTCGTCTACCTCGACGGGATCGTCCGGAGCTTCCACCTCCTCATCCTCCACCACCACATCAGCGCGTATAGCGTCCGGCATAGAAATAAGAAGCTCGTAAAGTTCCACGGACCAGGGTAACTCAAAAATCCTGCCGGGAGCATCATCGGTGGCGAACCAGATGCACTCGCCACACACATAGAAAGTACCATTAACATAGAAACGGTTGACAATCGTCAACCATTCGCGCACACGTCGAAAATGGGCCTGGGCATCATCATGGTCCATAAAATCATCAACATCACTACCTTCGATTTCGATATCGAAACCTTCGCCGTCATCGGACGACGTTTCCGCCGCGAAATCGTCGTCGAACATTGGCGGATCGCGATTAAAATTGCCTTGATGACCCATTGTCAACGCAAGGGAGACACTTCGACAACTGACGAAATGCAGCCAGAGAGCTCATCGCAAAAAAGAATGAAATATTAGAAGGGTCACACCGATATAATAAATAAGACACCGAGAGAAACGATATACGTATAAAAAAGCAAGCTCAACAGGTTCACAGGAGAATCTTTTTAACTAAGATAACGAATTCAGAATAAAGTAACATTACACCTGAGAATATGAAAAAAAAGAAACGCCGAAATCGAGCACCGAAAAATTTTCATGAGAAATAAGAATTTTTTTTTACATTGCAGAATAAAGATATGGATAATCAATGGAGAAGAAGAGAAAAAACTACCATTTAAAGTAGAAAACTTCGAGCACCACCCCGGAATATACTTCGAAGAAATAGGAAAACTGAACATAATCGAGTCATACTGGAAGATAGTGATAAAAATAGATATTTCGCCAATCGAAAAGCGAACAGAGCAAATAGAAGAATACATCCTAAAAACGCAAAATATATGCACTATGTTACACCTCACAAACAAGGGGTCATGTCAGAATTATAATACCATAATTGAAAACAATTACCAGCGGTTAAAACATTTAACAAAAAGAATAAACGCTCTATATAAAGCACAAGATACAAAAACAAAACGAGGATTAATAGATGGAATAGGAACTATTGCCAAAACATTATTTGGAACAATGGACAATGAAGATAGAAAATTAATCAATGAGCAACTAAGTATCCTAGACAACAAACAACAAACGACAGAGCACATAATAAAGAACCAAATCAAAATCATAAACGCGACAATAGCGCATATAAGTAACCATGAAGAAATAATCCAGAATAACGAAAACATTTTAGCTAACGCAATCAAAAAATTAGAAATGACGCTAACAACGGAAATAAGTAGCGAAAATATAAAAGAACACTTTATAATCACCAACGCAATACTTGCGGCAGTGACACAAAACGCAGAAGACACACTAGAATACCTAACTGCGATAAAAAATGGAATACTACACCCGCGACTAATACCGTTAGAGGAAATAATAAAAAATCTTAAAGAAGCAATTACACAAATACCACAAGGATCATATTTCCCATTTAAAATAAGGGAAGAAGATTGGCATACAATAGAAAAAGTAACGACAATGAGCGCGCACTGCGACAAAACAGACGTCTACACAATCCTACATTTCCCGTTAATTGCACTTCCGCTATACGAAATATTAAATGTAATACCACTACCGGTACCATACAAACTAAACATATCTGCATTAATTGAAACGAACAATCCATTAATCGCTTTGGACACTAACAGACACACGTACGCAAAACTGACTCACGAAAAGTTAAAACAATGCAAGCAAATAAATACAAATTACTTGTGCGAACAAATCTTTCCAATCAGAAATGTAAAAACCGACCCGCTATGCGAAATAGATATATATATAGAAAATGACAACTGTTATAACAATTGTAAAATTAAATACATAACAATAAAAAATAGCATATGGATAGCCTTAAGCAATTCATATTCTTGGTTATATTCCACACCGGCGAAACAAACTATTACAATTTCATGTAAAAATAATAAAGAAACGCGTAGGACTATTACAAATACTGGAAAAATAACGTTATCAGACAATTGCAAAATAGTCACATCAGACGCAACAATAAAATCTACAAGCACCAATAAAGGAAAAGAAATAAAAACGTATCTACCAAAATATAACATTACACTTCTAAGCGAAACGTTCAAGACAAATAAGACAGAAAAAATTAAATTAAAAGTTATACAAGACGCAACAGACCTGACAGAATTAACAAAGAAATTGAATGACATGAAAAACGAAATAAACAATAACGAGATACCTTTTTTCCAACAAAAACACTTTGTATATCCTATATCAATTAGCAGCTCATTAATAATAATCATTGTTATCGCAACAATAATAATTGTCATAAGAAAGAAAAAACAAAATGAAATAATAACTCACGCAATGTAGATCGCGCCGTTAGAATAAGCGAAAATATTCGAGTCTAAGCAAACGATTATACCAAAAAATGTATCGGGAAAAAACGAAAAATTATGTAAAAAGCGAAAACTTCGTACCTCCGTTTTCTTTTACTAACAGGGGGGGGATGTTGTAGCTAGATCTACAACCAACAATAAAATAATAACTAATAATAAAAGTAGTCCGCATGACAACAAAATTAGGTCACATAAATCTCGAACAGTCTTTCGAAAGACGACACAAATGTGTAACCACCGAAATTGCGGCCAGTCTTTCGAAAGACCGCAGAAATGCATCACGCGAGAATATTGCGAAAAAGCCTATCAGCAAATTCCTAAACTTGGTGATCAAATCGAGCGTAATATTGATTAATCAATATCACGCAATCGATCGACGCAATCGATCAGAATGCTGATCGGGCATCGATCAAACTATATAATCGGTTACACAAGGCGGAGTGGCAGAGAGTCAAGAATAACGTGCCGTTCGGAATCATTATTATAATTATCGCGCAAGATATTACCAGAGCGCGGCGAAGTTCACGCGAGCCGTACTATCAGCGTCTCAAGTGACATACTCGGTCGACGGCCGCCAGAGTAACGCGACACGCGCCGAGCCGCCCGCCGACGTTTAACCGTGTGTGAAAGAAATAAAATAAGCAATACTAAATCCACGAAATAGTGCATTGATTAAATAAACCAGAAAAAATAAAGAAAGTGTGTTAGTAATTTCGAGAAGATTTCCTTTCCATTCTTTTGATCCTGCTCGGAGTCCCAACTCCATAGGCTCAACGAACCCGACCATCCCTAATATTATCGTTGTAGCCCATTTGGGGTACAACAGCAGTAAATGCTTTTAAAGAAAAGGTTACTTCTTGTTATAAAACTAAAAAAGTTACGTTGGCCTCTTCTGACAACGACGCGAATAATTCTTAATCTTAAAATTTATATATTTGCATTGTAGTATGCTATTTGTAGGATACACAAAAAAGACAAAAAGATGAAAACTTTATTAAATAAATTCGATTTTCAATTATTCATTGATTTAGTTAGAACTCTATCGGTTCAGTCATTGATATGATATTGTAGGCTGGTTTTATATCGAAGTTTCGCTCTATATATATATAAAATTACATTCCTCCATATATCACAAGTCCGTTCCATATGACTTTGTTATGTGTAAATTTAGCGACGAGATACTATCCGTATCTTCTGACATTTTCAAGTCAAATAGTTTTAAAAATTGAGTTATAATAAATAATTTTTTAAAATTACAGATAACTTTGCTGGCTGTGTGTTAATTAATCTTCCATTGTTATCAATACAATTGGCTGTTACTTACGTATTTCATCATTAGCACATGAAGGTAAGTTTGAATAATGTTAATAAATTATTCATAATTACATAATTAAATGTATTGATTCCCCTTAGAATTACAAAAACAATTCCATTACAATTACCAATTACAAATTACAATTATTGTCCTTACAATCATCGCTCGCCTTATAAACTAAACACCATTTTCTGATTTCTTGTCTACTCTAACCTAACTCACAACCTATCTATTCCACACACACATACACACGCCGCTGTCCCTACAATCTAATCTGCCAGGATCTCCGCTTTCGGTTTTCTTAGCGTACACCCTCATCCATTCATTCAATCTGTCACATCTTTCTTCTTCCTCTCTCTCCTCTTCTCCCTTTCCCCTCCCTTCCTCCCTTTCTCCCTTATCCCCTCCTTCCCTCTCCCATCCCCACTGCCCACTCTATCTCCTCTCTGTCTCCAGCTTCCTCAGTCATTCTTTTCTCTTCCCTCTTATCCCTAGAACCACTCTCATCATCTCCTGTTATTTCTTCCCTTTCCCCCATCCAATACACTCTTTCCAAACATGTTACCACTTTTCCTTTCCATTACCACATACCCTACATCTTCTCTGCTCTTCGTCCATCCCATACCTATTTTCCCTTATTCCATCTCCCAATCTAAACTTTGCTACCCTCTGCCATCTACCCTCTGCCTCTCTCCTCCCATCCTGCTTCAGATATTCCAGACTCCCTTATTTTTTATCCATTTACATAACCTATTGTACCTTGATTCCCTTATCCACTCCTATCTTTTTTTTCTTTGCAGTTCCTTATTTCTTTTTATTAAATCTTCTTTTTACTAAATATATCCCCTCCTCTTCTATTCACTCTTAATCCATTCCTCTATCCACAAAGTATTCCTTCCTCTTTTCACTTCGACAGTGCATCCATCGAGAGAATAGGACCATCATCTCTCTGGAATACCGATCGTAGGAATTCGAGAGAATATATGTATATATGTATATTGTAATATTGTAATATACGTATATATGTGTATCATTGTGTTGTTATGTATCATGTGTATGTAACGTGTTATTCTAAACACGTTATTTGCGATAAATATCATCACATGCCTCGGTAGTCGAAAGGATAAGATGCCTGCCCGGTAAGCAGGAGATCCAGGTTTGATTTCTGGCTGAGGTGTTATTTTTTCACAAAATAATTACGAGTTTTCACGACTGGTTCGTGATCGGGCCCCGCCGTGATGCACACCCTCCTTTCTTATTTCTCCCTTTTTTTCCTCTCTCTTTCCTTTATCTCCTCCCAGCATCTCCTTGCCAATTCATTTTCCATCCCTTCCTTCAACCTTCTTTTAAAATTTAACATCCTTTTTTCAGTTCCTTTCCTTTAACTTCCCTCTCTGTAACTCTTCTCTAATCATGTCTCGATGCACTCCAATCCACCCTTAGACTCACCTCAGATACTTTTTCTGTAATCTCTCTATTTCCCTCTCTCTCCATCTCCAAATTTCTATTCCATACTCCACTACCGATCATACCAATGCATTGAACAACCAAAGTCTCCTTCTTTACTTTCTTTTAAATTTTCTTTTTCTAATCCCCCATAACTTCCCCATCATCGCCGTCTCTCTTTTCATCCTTTCCCTTAAATGTGCTTCTTACTCTCCATTGTTCTGCATTGTGTATTCTAGATAGGTGTATTCCTTTGCCTCCTCTAGCGTTCCTCTTTTCCAATTTATCTCCAATTTATCTTTTTTTTCCTCCAACCTTCCTTTTCTAAGTGTCACAATTCTTATCTTGCCCATGATTAGCTGTAATCCTTTTTTATTCAAATATCTCTCTAACCTTGCCAACATGCTCCTCATTCCATTTTCCTCCTCCGCTAAAAGCACCTATCATCGCATATGACAGAGAATACACCTTCCCTGTATTCTTCACTATAATTCCTTCATTCCACTCTTCAGTTCATCCCTCCCCATTCCAGATCTTATCACACAATTTTTAATTCTTCAAACCCATTCCTTCATCTGTTCTCCTCTATATTTCCAAACTTTCACCGGCATCCTATTTATTCCAACCGTCTTTTTATCTTTCATTCCTCTGAGTACTTCCTTTACTTTCTCTCTTGTCTCCCTTCCTGATTCTTCCTATTTCCCTGATCATTCTTTTACTTACTTCTCCCAACATATCTTTAAAATAGCTGTCTCATTCTTTCACCTGAATTCCTTCGTTCCCTCTTCTCTTTTCCCTCCTCTCCCTACTCACTATTTCCCAAACCTGACTCTCCGTTCTTACATTTTGCACCTCTTTGTTCCATTTATTATTCTTCTTTCTTCTTCTCTAACATTCCTATATGTCAACCTCTCCCTTCTATACGTTTGCCCATCATTTTCGCTTCTCTTCCACGTCCTCAAAGCTCTCCTAACCTTCTTTTTCCCTCTACACATTTATTGCACTAGCTTCTTTTTATTCTCTCCTTCTTCGCTCTGCTATCTTTTTCTAACATTCTCTTAATTCTTCTCTTCGTCTCCTTCCACATCTCTTCCACTTCACCGCCTCCCATTCTCAATTCTCCCAAAGTTTTTTTGAATTCTTTTCTGCTTTCTAACGTCCAGGTCCATCTCCTTACTCCTCTGCCCCTCCTTCCTCTCCTTCCTCTTGTTCTTCTTCTTTATCCACATCACCAGCAGCTGTTGGTCCGAGTCTATATAGTCCTCGATCTCCATCTTTTTTATCCTCTCCTTCGTTTTCATACTCTCTATCACGTAATCAATAACTAATTCCCCCCTACCTGCCGTATACGTCCAATCTCCATTTCTTATCCCCTCCCACAGGCCCGTTAAATATTGTCCTATTTCCTCCAATTTCCTAAGCAGCACCTTACCCTCTCCATTTATCTTGTCCTTGAATTTCCTTTCCCCTCCTCTCTTTTCCCAACTTCGCTTATTCACTCTCCCGTCTTCCTCTCCCGTTCTGGCATTAAAGTTTCCTCCTATTATAGTTCTTATCCCCTCCTCCTTTTTCTCCATCCACTTCCTCACACCTTCTAACTTTCTATCCCCATTTACATACATTTCCACCACCTCCCAATTCTTCCAATTCTACTTCAATTGTTTAACCATTAAACCATTCTCTCCCTTCTCCTCTTCTACCTTCCAATTAATTTTTCGTCTCACTCCTATCAGCATTCTTCTCATCGCTCTCTCTTTCCTACTTTTCCTCTTCGCTATTTGTAGTTCCCATCTATAATCTCTCAGTACGTCTTCTTACATCTTTTGCATCTCTTTTCGTCTATCCAAGTCTCATTAACACAATGTCTCATTTCATTACTTTTATCCAAAAGTCCTTTCCCTCATTAGCGAGCTCCGCCACATTCCAGAACGCTATTTTAAAACTCTTATCACCCTCTTTATATTCTGCTTCCCTACTCCTTCCTACCATTCTCCCTGTTCTCCTTTCTTTCCCCCTCTTTTTTTCTCTTTTCCTCTCTTTCTCCACTCTCCTACTCCTTTCCCTCCCTATCCCCCGTCAATCCTTTCCATTTCTCTTCTGTTAATTTCCCCCTCCTCTCGTCCCACCACATATACCCATCAATTATACCTCTATCCAAATTCCCTCTGCCCTCACTCTTTTACTCTCCGCCCCCTCCCTTTGTGCTATTCTCCTCTTTATATTCCATCTTATTCTCCTTTCTTCCCACGTCAAATACTCTTTTATCCAAATCTCCTTACCCTTTAACCTCCACTCATTCTTTAATAGTCTTTTCTCATCTCCTCATTCTCAAGTCTCATGATCACCATCTCCCTTTTCTCTCACTACTTGCTTCTACTTTTTTCATCTCCTCTATCTTAACCTTCATTCTCACTTCCTTCAAAGCTCCTGCCACTCTTTCCCTCAAACTTCTTTTTCCCTTTTCAACTCTTTTATTATAATGCTTCTTTCCTCTCCTCCCTTTCCCTCATTTCCCATCTTCTTTCCAGCCCCTTAATCCTTTCCTTTCATTTCTTCATTTTCCCTTCCCTGCTTTCCCCTTTTTCCATCTTTTCTTCTGTTCTCTCCACATTGATTTTCCCTCTTTCTTTCCTCGCTATCTTTAACTTCTCCATTTCCGTTCCATTTTCTCAACTCTTTTCTTGAGCTGCTCCCTCTCTTCCTCTCACCTCTCTTCCCTAGCCCTTATCTCCTCCCTTAATTTCTCTACTTCGTAGAGAAATCTTTTCTCGCCTCGTTCTGCCCCTCCACCACTTCTCTTATTTCCTCTTTCATCTCTTTCCCTCCTTATTCCCTCTCTCATCTCTTTCTTCAATCCCTTCAACCAACTCCTTAAATCATTTTTCGCTTGCCTTCCCTCCGGCGATCCTACTGTTTCATTACTCCTCTTAAATATATTCCCATCCTCTCTCCATCATATTGTTCTCAGCATCTTCCTTTTTCTCTTCATAAAATCCTCCACACTGTTCCCCTCACTGTCGTATCTTTCCCTGTTATATTTCTCTACCGCTCTCTTTATCTCTATATTACGTACTCTATGCTTGTTGTCTTCCACCTTTCACTGCCTCTACGCGCTTTCTGCGCACTTTACTCTGTCCGTTCCTGCTACACTATTATCACTTTTCTTTGCTCCCTCTTCACTCCTTCACCCCGCCTCCTAACCTCTATCCTATCTCCTTCGCTCTTTTTTCCTCTCCGCCCTACTCCCTTCCGCTCTACTCTCTCTTACTTCTATGGTCTCCCTACACTCCACTCTTTATCCTCCACTCTCACTCACTCTCTCTTCTTCACTTCGCTCTTCACTCTCTCACTTTACTCTCCTTCGGAAAAATTTACCACTTCGACTCATCCGCTCGGAAACAGAAATTCTATTAATGATTATATAATGATTATGTTGTCTATTATACAAAATAGAGAAAAAATATGGAAACTCTGAAAAATTTTGAAAAATATAAATTTTACAGAAAAGTATTTTTAATAAAAGTTGTAAGGTTTAAAAAATCTACTTATTAATCTTATCAGTTTGGCCTTGGATGGCGTCACTAAAATGAGGTCACCATGAATATTTTAAATAGGAACTCTCTTTTTATTGCACATTCCTGTAGTCTCTATTAAGTCCTTTTCAAAACACTATAATTTTATTCATTTTGAGTCGTTCCCAAGTTATCGAGTTTTTTTTAGTAAGATGCATAAAATCACGAAGATCGAAAGATAATCTAGCCAACTTAGACAGAATCGGAGGATGATCTTTTCAAAGAAAGTTTATAATAAATTTTCAAAGTGTTCACAATTCACAGTTTGACAGTGTGCTAGTTGATCGTAAAATCCTGAAATATTCTTAATGTAATCCCTGGAAATGAGCGGAGCTTTATCAAGGATTCGATGGCGTAGATCATCTACAGTTTGTTGTTTGTTGTGTAAATTTTATTCATCAAGTAATCCCATAGAAAATAGTCGAGAGGTGAGAGATCTGGTGATCGAGCTGGCCTCTCAATGGGACCTCTTCTTACTATCCATCATTTGATTTAACAAACAAACAACCAAACAATGCATTCTCCTAAAATCATAAACATGTTAAACGCCTCTTGAAAGACTTCATTTAAATAACGAATAATTACAAATTTTTTTCTTCCATAGTACAGCGCAGCACCATCCAGTTGGAACAAAATGTCCTCAATGTTTTCACCAATAATTGCCCTTATCGCAGAACTATTTGGTTTCTCAACATATTCTCAACATTTCAGTATATTTCAGCATTTAAATTTCCTTCAATAAAGAATAGATCTATCATAGTTGAGTGTTATTTAAAACAGTGTTATTTAAAATGTTATTTAAAATATCTGCCCAAACATTTATTTTCGATATTAAGTATGAAATTCTAGTATCCAATGAGAATTTGTATCCGACTAAAATCTACAATAGTATCAATTAACATTACCATTAAATTCATACGCTGTTTCGTCTGAAAATTATGTTGTAAACAAAATCAGGTTCTGCGTCTACTCTTTTCATTATTAATTCATAAAACTGTAAATGTCGATCAAAACCGTGTTTATTCAGTTCTTGTACTAGATGAACTCTGTATAGATGGAATTTATATTCTGTATATTCTATTTTAATATTTTACACACCGACTTATTTGGTCTTGTGCTGTTCTGCGAGTGGAAATAATTCTGTCTTCAATCTTACAAAAGATTGTAAAACATTCAATAACTTTTCGGAATTTGTTGCTGTCGTTAATTGATTTTTCCCTGTTTTTGGACAATTTTTAACATTACCAATTTCTTCGAAACGTCTGATTGTTTTGTGAACCGTAGATTTCGAAATATTTGTATTTTCATTCCGGAATATTGCATTAAAGAACTACCTAACATCATTGTATGACCTATTTCCCTATCCTTACATCATAAAAAGAGGTATTTGTTCAGTAAGGTGTAACATTTTAAAAATAACTAACATACTAGCTAACATTAACAATAAATAGCCGTTGATTTTGAGTAGCCGCGAAAATAACTGGTTTTGCTATATAAGAACATGGTCATAGAGTTGCCATGAAAACAATTGACTTTGAATAGCCGTGAAAACTATTAATTTTGAGTAAATCATCCTACTATTTTGCCTTCGTGATCTATACATCTTACAATAAAAAACTGGATAACTTCGAAACAACTTATTCAAAATTAAATAAATTATAATGCTTTGAAAAGGTTTCAACAAGTATAAGAATATGGAATAAAAAATAAGAGTTCTATTTAAAAAATTCAAGATGATCTTGACCTGATCTTAGCAATGCTATCCAAGATCAAACCAATGAGGTTAGTAGTAGTAATTCGTTTATTTCATATGTCTTTCGGCCTTTGAAAGGGGATTTACAAAAATTTATACAATATATAGATTCTTTTACAATTGAAAACAAATATAACATATTTTAACCTTATTTTAACAATACATAAATTCTTTTACAATTGAAAACAAATATAACATGTTTTAACCTTATTTTAACTTTATATATTGCCTATCTTTATACGAATGTCTTTTGAACCACATTTTATCATGTCTTATCGCATCTTACAGTTAGCACTGCAGCCATTATTACATATATTTCAGCAAGCTGATTCTTCTTTTCCTTGTTCTTTCTCTTCTATTTATTATTTTTCTCATCCAGTCCGTTCCCATCCTTCTCCGGTATCTTTTAATAACTCGTGTACTGTCCTTGTTGTTTTCTTAATGAGTCTACAGTCTGATTAAATGTTCTAATAATTCTTCAGTTTCCATGCATAATCTACATTTTTTATCTTCCTCGCTTTTCCAGAACTTATTTTTTCTTTCTTCATTTCCACATCTGAACCTTGCTATTAATTTTTGGTCTCTTCCTTTATATTGTGCTGTCAGATATATTGGCTTGGAGTTGGCACACAGTGCTCTATATCTTTGATTATACTTTTCACTATTCTATCGTATTGTTCTTGTCTTTGCTCTTCTACGTTTACTTCCTTTAGAATTATATCTATTTCTTTTTCTTCATCTCTTGCTTCTTTTACTTGATCGAGTTCTCATCCATTCCTTCTATAATACATTTCTCTTTCCTTTTCCCACCTCAATCTCTTTTCTTCCGTCCTGTTTTTTATTTTGTTCCAACATTTTTTAATTATTTAATTATATTATTTTATTCTTGCCTTCTTTCCTTGTTTTTTCTTCATACTTTTGTGCCCTTCTTCCTGCTTCTATTCTCATTTTTTCGGTTTTCATTTCTTCTAGTACTATATATGGCTGGTGTATTATAATCTAAACCTAAAATCCATCTTATGTACTTCTCTTGTATTCTTTCTATTTTCTGCTTCTCTGTCCAGCCCCATATCTCTGCAGCATATAGTAGAATGCTGCCTATCAGACTTCTGAAACAAGACTTCTCAACATTCTTATTTCTACATTTCCTTTAAATTTTCTTTCCCCAATTCCCCCATACTTGTGCTCGCTATCCTTGTTTTTTTGGCTGTTTCTTTTATGTGTGTTTTCCAACGTCCGTTTTTTTGGAAGTGGAATCCCAAATATTTGAATTGTTTTACTTCTTCTATTACTTCTTGTTTCCATAACCACTTTCCTTTTTTTGTTTTCCTCTTCCTCTTTCGAAAATTAGCACATTTGATTTGCTTGCATTCAGTATCAATTCATTCCTTTCTAAATTTCTAATTTTTCCATTGTTCTCATCATTTCTTTCAGTTCTTCTGGTGATTTTGCTATTAATACAATGTCATCTGCGTATGTGACCAAATTTTTTCTTTTCCTAACTATTCCTCCTGTTTGTACTTTCTGTAATACTCTTTTCAAATCTGCTATGTATAGGGTGAATAAGGTAGGGCTCAAGGGGCAACCTTGTCTCACTCCTTTTGTTATCCAGAAATTGTCTGATTTTACCCCATTCACTCTAACTGCATTTTTTGTTTCTATATATATTTCACTTTCTTTCTCTGAAATTCTTATTTATTCCATTTTTCTTCATTATTTTTCCCAATTTCTCTCTGTTTTACTTTATCAAAAGCTGCACTTAGGTCTGCGAAAAATGTATACACTTTCCCACCTTTGTTTGTTAGTTCTGTATTTGCTATGTAATTTAATATAAATATGTTTTCAATCGTACTTTTTCCGCTTCTGAATTCTGCTTGTGTTTCTGGCATTATGCCTTTTTCTTTCATTTCTGATTTTAATTTTGCTTCTAAGCACATTGCATCTTGTATGCTGTGTTTAATAGTGTGATTCCTCTGTAATTTCTTATTGCGTCTTTATCACCTTTCTTGTAGATCGATGTTATTATTCCTTCTTTCCAGCTTTCGGGTAGTCCTTTTCCTCGCCATACTTTGTTTATTATTTCTCTTAATCTTCTTATTACATTTTTCTCTCCGTATTTCCAGACATCGCTTTCAAGACTGTCCGTCCCTGTAGCTTTTTTATTTTTTAATCTCTTTATTTGACTTATTTCTTCTTCCGTTATTTCTCCTTTATCCTCAGTAATTTCATCTTTGTTTTAGTTTATCGGTTCTAATTTCTGTTGTTCGTCACTTCCTTCTAATAAATTTTTGAAATAATCTTTCCATTCTTCTATTTCGAACTTCCTTGTTATTTGTCTCTTTTTTTGTCTCTCTTTTTTTTCTTTCTTTGTTTATGTATACCCATACTTGTTCTTCTCTCTTGATTTGTAGGATTTCTTTTTCTTCTTTTTCTCGCATTTTTCTTTATATTCTCTCTTTTTCTGGGTATATTCTATTTTTTGTCCATTACCTTTCTTCCATTTTCTTAACGCTCTTCTGGCTTCCTTCTTCTTTCTTGTGCATTCTTCATCCCACCATTTGCTGTATCCTATTTTCCTCTTATTCTTTTTTTTGTACCACTTTGTTTAGGCTTTGGTTTACCTCTTCCATCATTTCATTTGTTTTCTTTTTTGAATTCTATTTTTTCGGATTTTTCTGTATATAGCCTTACCGCTTCCTCTGTTCATAATCGTATCTCCTTCCAATTGTCTTTCCCTTTTTTCGGTTCTGTTTCTTGTGTTATTTCTACTTCTACCTTTATTGGCATGTGATCTGATTCCACCCTCTCCTCTACCTGGAAATCTTCGATATCTTCTTTTGTTATTACACTTACCATTATGTAATCTATCACTGAATTTCCTCTAGATTCTATATGCGTCCACTCTCCTTCATCATCGTTTTCCATGTTTCCATTTAAAATACTCCATCCATTCTCCTCTGCCATTTCTAACAACTCTTTGCCTTCTTCATTTTTCGTTTTGTCTTTTGATTTTCTTCATCTTCCTTCTTTTTCTTCTCTCCAATTATCTGTGCCTTCTTCTCCTATTCTGGCATTCCAGTCGCCTCCTAATATTATTTTACTGTTATTATCTGTTTCTCTTATCATTTTTCCTAGAGATTTCTTCGTATTTTATATATTTCTACTATATATTGTAATTATTCTCCGTTTTTCTTTCCCTATTTTTATTCTTCTTTCCGTTATTCCTTCTTCTTCCACTTTAATTGTTTTCTCTTCTAAGTGATTTTTCCTGTTATTATGTCTCCCATTGCCCTTCCTTTTGTTTTTTCTCTTCTTGCTGGTTGGCATTCCCATTTGAATTCCTTTGGCAGTATGTCTTTTTCCATTTTTCATCTTCTACTCATGTTTCTATTAGTTCTATTACATCGTATTTATCTATGTAGTCCCAAAATTACTTATCTTTATTCATTAGTCCTGCTGTGTTCCAGAATCCTATTTTAATTCTTTGAGCTTCGCTTCGATTCGCCTCGATTCGCCTCGTCCACTTTCGTAGAAGTAGCAAAATTCGTAGAATCTCTCATCCGCATGAGTTCTCCGATTTGTCAGAGAATCTCTGAACTTTACTTTCTTTTTCAAAATTTTTCTTCTCTTCTGAGACCTTCTCCTTCCTTCCAATGGAACGTTTGTCCATTTACTATCAATTTCCTGTATCCTATTTTTATTGTGCTTTCACTTTGTCTTTTCGCATTGGCCATATCCCTTATCTGGTTTTGTATCTGTCTTTCTTTATATGTCAAATCATTGTCGATATATAAATTTCTTCCTTTTAATTGACTTTTCCTCGTCATTACCTCTCTCTTCATTTCCCGGCTTTCCAAGTCCGCTGCTACTATGCTTTTACCTTGTTGTCCTTTCCCGGTGCATCTTGCCTCTATACTTACCCTCTACTCTTAGTTCCTTTTTTAGTAGGTCCTGTACTGCGTCCTTTAAGGTTTCTGATCTTGGCACATCCCATCCTTTTATTACAATGCTGTTTCTCTTCTCTCTCTTTTCTCTTATTTCTTCCTTTTTTTCTAAAATCTCGATCCTTCTAGTTCTTTTATTTTTTCATCTTTCTTCTTGATGTCTTTTTTCCATTTGTTTATTTCTTGCTAAGTTTTGGGATTTCTTTCAATTCTGCTCGCATATCATTTAGAGCTTTCATTATATTCGCATACTCTTCTTGATCCATGTTGTCTTCTTTTTCTGTCTTTTTTTCGGCGATATCTTCTTAGTTTTTCTCTATTTTTTTGCTGTCCTTCTTCTTCATCTGTTTGTTCTTCCTTTTTCCTTTTAAATAATTCACTTATTGTGCCAATGCTATTCGCTCTTTGCCTTACTAATGTTGTACTGAAGATGGTCTTCCTCTCTTTTTGTATGCTTTATCTTCGGTCGATAGTTGTTTGCCTTCTTTATCATTCATCTGATCGTTTCTATTGTTATTTTAATTATCCATGAGTGGCGCCTCTAAACTTTAGAAATTTTAGAAACTTTGTCTGCCTGTGCGCCTAACCTATAATCTTTTATCATTTAATATTTTAGCTTTGCTTTTAATCTGTATTTCTCTATAACACTTTATTTCTATTTCTATTTTGTCAATGCAAGATGTTCTTTTATACTTATCTTTTCCCTTCTCCTTGTTCGCAATCATATGTTTTCTTCATGTTTCCTGTGACTTGCCACGTGCTTTCTTGTGCCTATCGTTTATTTTTGCTTTTCTTTCCCTCCTTCTTTATTTTGTTCTTTGCTTCTTTTTTCGTTGAACTATTTCAGTTTCTCTTCTATTCTCTAACTTTTTCACATTTCTCCACTACTTTATTCTTTTTAAATTACTCTAAAAATTCGAGAGCTACACTTTTCATGACTTATCACTACCACGTGTCACGTGTTTCCTCAATGAGGCTAGTAAATAGATCTTTTTAAATCTTGCTTTTATCTGAAATGGTTTTCTATAAATCTTATATTTTTCGAGATTCTTCAGAGTTTTTATATTTTTTCCGTGTATATTCCTGTTATTACATATTATTTATTACATATATATATATATATATATATATATATATATATATATATATATATTACATATTACATATTATTTATTACATATATATATATATATTACATATTACATATTACATTATTGATGATTATTATAAATGATTCTGTATTTATACAGGATATCTTGCAATTATAATAGTATGTTTTATAACTTTACATTTTGTAAAATTAAACAAATAAAAATTATACAAATTATACAAATATAATAACAATTATATAAATTATACAAATAAAAGTAAAAATTTTAAAACAAAAACATCAAATTAATATAAGGTTGGAATATATATGAAATATCAGATTTTTCTAATTGTCACTATTTCAGTTATATTAGTTTTATAGCATAATTTTATGTACAATTTAATCGCTTATAGTTGTAATTAATTATAGATGTGTTCATAAAACTTCTTGTTAATAATGCGTTTTACTTGTTTCGTTTAAAGTTCAAAATAAATGTGAATTTTACTGAACTCATACAATTTTCTTATATGAATTTATATTTGATAATAATATTTGTAGGCAATAAATGACCGTAAGCAGTCTTTAAGCGAGAAGAAGATTCGAAATATGAATAGATATCAGCAAGGAGCCATCGTGGTCATGCAAACTAAATACTATGGGTAAACGAGCCTAAGTTCGAGTTCCGGTTTATTGCGTTAATTTTTCCGAACTTTCTATATACTATTGTAGCTCCTCGCAACACTAACTTTTATCCGGACAAGCAAAGTCTGTTGGACTCAAAAGCTATTTTTCTTGTGTCTTTAACAAAACTTATAATATTAATATTTGTAATATTCACATACAATACAATTACAATAACTCTGTTTATTCATATACAATACAATTACAATAACTTTGTTTATTTCAATATTATTTTTATAAAAAATAAAAGATTTTGGAAACTAATATTTTTTTATTATTCTTAAAAAATTTTTTTTATAATTTTAATGGAAATAAGGTTTGAGGAATCCTTATATAGAAATTATATATGTGTTTGTAGATATTACAACATGTATATATTGAGTGCTTTTCATTTAGTGACACAAATCGACACAAGTATCATTTTGTTCTTTGAATAGTGTTACTTAATTGAAAGCCAAGAAAGATAGAACGATACTTGTGTTACTAAATGGAAAGCACCCATTGTGACATACTTTTCAAGCACTTACCGTAAAAAGCGACGCGAATAGGAGCGGACGTTATAAAAAAATAGAGAAGAAGACAACGGCGCATATAGGGAACACAAAATTGGGATTCCATGCAAGCCGCAGCATATCGGAAGCGAAAACATTAAGAATTGTTGGGCGCCAAATCTTACATAGATCAATTCACTAAACACCAAAATATCACTAATTAACGCTTCCTAAATAACTAAATGCCTGCAGTTACTGCAGGCTGGTTAGGTTTGCAAGGGGCAAGATCAGAGCTAGATCATTAGAATAATCAAAAGGAAATTCAATTAAAATAAAAAAGGAGGATATGCCCGACCAGTCGTGATAATTCGTAATTACTATTTTTGTGAAAAATATCCTCAGCCAGGAATCGAACCTGGATTCTCTGTTCACCGGGCAGGTATCTCATCTTTTTGAATATTAAGGTGATGATACTTATCGCAATAACGTGTTTAAAATATCATGTTGGACAACGTACGAGGGTTGTTCGATAAGTCAGGTAAAAAAGCAGTAAAATCACCAATTTTTCGGAAAATTCTTTTTCACTTTTCGATGTAGTCTCCTTGGAGCTTTACACACTTAGTCCAGCAGTATTTCAATTTTTTGATTCCTTCAGAAAAGTAGGAAATCTCGAGGCCTTCAAAACATCCACAACACCGATGATCTCCTCCGACCTCATCGGACGAAAATTTTTTTCCTCCAAGTCATATCTTGAGGTTTGGGAATAGAAAGAAGTCACAAAGGGCCAAATCAGGAGAATAGGATGGATGGGACAGCAATTCGAATCTTGATTCATGCAACTTTGCCATTGCGACTGTGGAGGTGTAAGCCGGAGCATTGTCATGGTGAAAGATTACTTTTTTGCGCGCCAACCTCGGCCATTTCATTTGCAACTCTTTGTACAAACGATTCAGAAGTGTAGAATAATATGCTCTTGTGACTGTTTGACTCTTCTGTAAGTAATCAATGAAGATGATTCCTTGGGAATCCCAAAAAACAGTGGCCATTATCTTCCCGATAAAACAGTCTTCGTCTTCTTTGGCGCACATTCATCAGGCGCTGTCCACTGCTTTGATTGCTGTTTTGATTCGGGTATATAGTGATGGATCCAAGTCTCGTCACGAATCGACATCAAAAATCTTGTGGATTGCGCTTAAGCATCGACAAACACTGCTGCAAAATGTCTTTTCCCATGCGTTTTTGATCGATGGTCAGCAATCGCGGCACCCATCGTGCACAAAACTTTTTCATTTCTAATTCTTTGTGCAGGATATTATGCATCCTATCTACTGAGATGCCTACAATCTCAGCTATATCACGCACCTTCATTTGGCGATCTTCCATGACGATACGATGGATTTTTTCAATCATTTCTGGCGTAGTGACTTCAACTGGACGTCCGGGACGCGTTTCATCTTTGGTTAATGTCCGGCCTCTTTTGAATTCATTAATCTAAAAATAAACGATCTTACGATAACGATACAGATTTAACGAATGGTAGGCCAGCCAGATATTACTTTGAGCATCTTCTTTAAATACTCTAAAACAACAACAAAGAAAACAAAAAAACAAAATAAAACAAAATCTAAACAAAAGGGATCAAACCCCGCCACGTCCATGTTGATCATGGATAATGCTAACAAACGGGTGATATATCATTTTGTTAAATATCTTTGAAAATAAGATTCGGATAAAAAAAGTGTTCCTACAAAAGTAGCTTCCTTTTCTACGCAAAATAATATCGCGTGATAAAAATAAAGTTTCCATTTAAAAAAATCAAAGTTGACCTTCAAATAATCTTGAAAACGTCCATAAAATGACGAATTAAAAATATTATCGTATGTCTCCCTTGAAACCAAACTTTTGTCTAAACGCTTTTATTCTGTAGTGCTTTGTTTCTGAGATAAAAATTTGTTACGCTTTAAATGATCTATTCCTATATACACACACCCACTCACTCACACACACACACACACACACACACACACACACACACACACACACACACACACACACACACACACACACACACACACACACACACACACACACACACACACACACACACACACACACACACACACACACACACACACACACACACACACACACACACACACACACACACACACACACACACACACACACACACACACACACACACACACACACACACACACACACACACACACACACACACACACACACACACACACACACACACACAGAGAGAGTCCCGTAACACTGTCCTCATCGCTCGTGAGAAGGTAGACGGGAGCAAGATAAATGAAAATGTCTTATATCATAACGATATTCGCAATAATTTTCGAATTATTAAATATTAAAATTGCATAAATAAGAGCGCGCGGGGAGAAAGCGCTCGCCCATCTGACCTATAGGACGGCCCAACGTAACGACCATGGCCAGCCATATATATATATATATATATATATATATGTATATGTATATATATATATGTATATGTATATGTATATGTATATATGTATATATATGTATATGTTATATATATATATATATATGTATATATATATATATATATATATATATATATATATACAGGATGATCTAGGTCACCCGGAGGAACCGGCATGGATCGGCGTATTGCTCATGAAAAATTGAGTTGAAAATATCAACAATAAAATGTTGTGATATCAATAGTTTTCAAATGATAAGACTTTAAAAATGTCCAACCACAGGAAGAAAAATTCGCGCGTCGGGCGTAACGCAACTAAACGACTGGCCGGGATGAATACTGCTAAACGGCACTGTGACGAACGAGTATTGCATCATACTAAGTTCTATGAATTTCTACTAACATCTATTGCTGTATTCTTAAATTGAGTCCAATTTGATTCCACTTTCTCGTGCTTGGGAACAATGAATCTGTGATGATTCGTACATTTTTACTTTTCAACTAACATTTTCTTCTTATACATTGATTTATTAACATAAATTTATTATAATTAATGCATTTATAAAAATAATTTTTTGTCCTTTAACTATTGTAATTTATGTCATTCAATTATGTTTTTATATTGACGACCTGGTTTGCTCTTACACATAATGATTACTTTTCTTTATTCATAATAATTTTGGATTTTTATTTTCATGAAGCAACTATTACTCAAATCGTACAACAATCGAGAAAGAATTTTATTAGACGTGCATGCGCGCACGCGCGCGCGCGCGTGTGTGTGTGTGTGTGTGTGTGTGTGTGTGTGTACAATGCAGTGCAATGATTCACAGTAACGCGTAATATAATATAACTGACATTATGTTCATAACCGCATGTGTGCAAATTTTATTAAAATATCAGTAATTATAAAAATAATAGGTAACCTTTTTTTTTAAGGTTCTATTGTTTTTCTTTCAGTAAAATTTAAATATTTAGAATTTAAATATCTTTATTGTTATTTATTCCTTATTTAAAAATGTACACGTAAAACTGTAAAGTACAACATGGTAAAAGTGAAAGTAATCGTAAAATATAAATATGGTCTTATTTTATTTTCAATTTTAAATAAAAAATATTGCGTTGAATTTTATTATGTTCTTTTCATTGCATGGATATACAATTATACATATATCCATACATAAATTATATCTCCGTTATATACTGCTTTTCAGACTAAGTACTTTCTTTATTGGACTAAGTACTGAGTCCCAGTATTTAATTAAACAGTTCTTTTCAGAACTATCAAATGGTTTTTTTCAGAATCACCACATTATTTAATGAAGGAACACACTTAGCATAATTATACGAATTACACATAAAACGTCTCTTCGGTTTCGTGTAAATCGGGTTTTGCAGGATAGCGTCGGTCGGATATGGTCAGGATTTTGAGAAGAGAAATAAAATATTGCGAGCCCCTTTGAGTTGTTATATATACAAGTCTATATTTATAGTTCCGACTGACTGAGGTTTTCGTATGTACAATATTTACAAGTGTTAGACTGAATTTCGCCGTTGGTACAGTGAAAAGAGGCGCGGTTTCTACGTATTCTATTATTGCCTGGTTCGCGGTCGGTTCCGCGAATTCAGCGCGTTCAAGATAGGCGCGGTGCAGGCGCGACGGTGCGCGGGGTTTTCGGCCGGCTTGTTGTGATGGATCAGCTGTTCGTAAGAATATGACGGCTCGAATGTAGGGAGCTCCCTGCTTTTCGAACGTCCGCGGTGGAAGGTGTGCACAAGGGCTTACTTTCCGGAGTCCAGATTGAGAAGCTCCTCAATCTGTGAATATCTTGTGCGCTTCTGGATTCAAGGAGCGATCGGCCAGAAGCTCCTGGCACGATAGGTAGCACCCTAGATCGCTGTTGTGAAGAGGATTCGGAATATCGAGAGCAGTACTGGATTGGCTACTGTCTCGCAGGAGATAGGCCCCGATTATCTCTCGGAGTCGCCTAATATACCCGAGCCGGCCATCGGTCGGGAGTCGTCGGGAACGGGTCGGCCGGACTCGGGTCGGGGTAGTTCCGGGGGATATCTTCGGAATCTCCGCGATAATTCGCCGAACGCGCTCGGGAATTCCACGAGGATGTTCGGTGGCGCGGTCGGTAGCAGGACCGGCGGCCCTACCGCCGTGCTTATTATTTCACGCGGTGCGCACGTGAAGCCGCGTGATCGCCGGTTTGCCGCGTCCACTGTTCGACGGGCTTTTCGCGACGGTGGGATCCTGGTAGGATCGCCGTGTCGGCGCCCCGACGGTTGATCGGTCGGGGACTTTTCCGCGATAATTATAAGTATTTGAGGGGGGGTGAGTCGGGTGTCGTTACACACATAATTTTATTATCTATAAAAAGAAGAATTTTGAAAAATTAATACTTCAACATTAATAAATGATCTATTCCTTTATCTTTCTTTCTCATACTCACTTATTCTACATAATACTATTCTATGTAATTGTAAGCATATATCTATATAATATATAATTTTTAATGTAACATATATAATAAATTATTAGGTGTACAAAAAAGTTCTGAGCTTTTTTTTGTAAAATTCAATCTTTATTCAAAAACAAATAAAAAAATATTAATCAGCGAAATATTCCCCGTTTGCATCAACGATCTTTTGCCATCTTTCGGGTAGCTTGCGAATTCCTTGATGATAGAAGCTCACCGGCTTCGAAGCGATAAAGTCATCAATGTATTTTCGTATCTCTTCAAATCTCACGAAATGTGTATCAGTCAAATGATGCTGCAGCGACCGGAATAGGTAGTAATCGGAAGACGCCATGTCTGGGCTATACGCCGCGTGCGGGAGAAGTTCCCAGCCTAACGCAAAGATATGGTCCTGAGTCTCTTTCGCAACATGTGGTCGAGCATTGTCATAAAGCAAGATCACTTTACGACGTCCTTGGCTAGTAAATGGTCTCTTTTCTTCTAATGCATCACTCAAATTGGTTAATTGTTGTTGATAGCGGTCTGCCGTGATTATTTCACCCGGTTGTAACAACTCGTAATACAACACACCTTTCCAATCCCACCAGATATAGAGCAAAACCTTCTTGGCGTGGATATTGGGCTTTGGCGTCGATGTCGAAGGTGGACCAAGGTCAACCCATGATTTTCTACGTTTAGGGTTATCATAAAGAATCCTCCCTCCACTTTTCATCGCCTGTAATGATTTTGTGCAGAAAATCTTTTTTCCGGAACTTTGAAAGCAAAGTGAGTGCAGTGTCACGCCGACGATTTTTATTGTCTTCGGACAATTCATGCGGAACCCATCTGCCTTCCTTCTGAACCTTTCCCATCGTATATAAACGTACGGAAATGGTTTGCTGCGTAACGCCAAGCTGTTCTGCAAGCTCCTTTTCAGTTTGCGCAAAATTTATATCCAGCAGGGCTTGCAATTCGTCCGTTTCAATCTTTTGAGGGCGTCCAGCACGCGGTTCATCTTCAAGACTGAAATCTCCTTGGCGAAATTTTTGATACTATCTTTTACATGTAGTATGACTTACAGCGTTCTCTCTATATGCAGTACAAATCATTGCAGTGGCTTCAGCAGCATTTTTCTTCAGATGAAACGCGAAGTGGATGGAAAATCGAATATGCTCTTTTGTTATTGCCATCGTCAACACTACTGATTTTTGAGGTTATGTGCATCAAACGCCAAATCGTATGGCATTTTAGAAGGCCAAATGTCAACGCTTTAAAACCGCAAAAGGGCGGGAAGATATATAAAATTTAAATTTCGGTTGTATAAAATCTAAAGCTCAGAACTTTTTTGTACACCTAATATAAATTTATATAGTTAGATCTGAAAAGCGATATATAATGGAGATATAATTTATATATGGATATTTATATATGGATATTTATATATGGATATTTATATATGGATATTTATGTATGAATATATGTATAGTTGTATACGCAATAGAAAAAAATATTATAAAATTTAATACGACATTTTTTATTTGAAATTAAAAATAAAATAACTAAATTATATTTAATTGTATTTTACTATTACTTTTATTTTTATTTTATCATGTTGTACTTCACGGTTTTACGTGTACATTTTTAAATAATAAAAATATTTACATTTTAAATATTTAAATTTTACTGAAAAGAAAAAATAGAATCCTAAAAAAAAAGTTACCTATTATTTTTATAATTACTGATATTTTAATAAAATTCGCACGCATGCGATTATTGACTCAATGTCAGTAATGTTACGCGCTACTATGAGAAATCTCGCTACTAAAGCCCGTTACTGAAATGCGCTACTATGAGAAATTGTCATGTACAATGCAGTGTAATGATCCCGCGGATCATTGCACTGCATTGTACATGTCAATATGCATATATATATATATATATATATATATATATATATATATATATATATATTCTCGAATCCTCATCAGTACTCCAGAGAGATGGTGGCTTCTTTCTCGATGGATGCAGGTCGGATTGACACCTTTCAACGTCAGTGGCAAATATACTAAAAATCCTTTTGGAGCGAACAGGAGAGATCGCACGAGGCATGGCTCGAGCCTCCTAAGAAGGGAGGTTGGATTGCTGGTACGGCGGAATATGAAACGAGCGACAGAGAGGCGCATATCAAGGACGAGAAAGAGAGACTGCACGCACTCGGTGAAGTCGACAGAAGCATCGAATCTGGAGAAAGTTCTTCCCTTGACTCTTAAGGAATTTCACCTCCTGAGAGAGGAGCGTGCGTTACAGCAACTCAGAGGAGCGGAGACTTGTTCGCTGACCAATCAGCAGGGGAGCGTGAGCAGCGATCATTGGACGAACAGTTACCAGGCCAGTCTATAATATAAATTTTAGTCGCGCGGTCTTGGTCTTAAACTTAAGCCCGATACGTACGACTAAATCGTCCTGTTACAGAAATTTTTGGCACAATTTAATTTATTTACGCGTACGAATAATTGGAAAAATTTAAAGAAGATTGTTGTTTTAATTTCATTATTAAGAAGGCGTGCGCGATTTTGGAGAGAAACTCGGAATTAGAGAATTTGCAATTCACAAGCGAATTAGTTTCTAGGTTGAAGATGAAATTGCGTCAAGATGAAATTGTTTTCAGTGAAAGATTTTCATCACAAACTTTTTATATGGAATTCATTAATCGGAAACAGAATTTCGAGAGAAGATTTAGCTTCTCTCGGTTCGGATTTAGAATGTCGGTTCGGATTTGTCACATTTAGCTTATCCGGAGTGCTCACCGGATTTACAAGCTAAAATTGCGTATTTGCATTTATCGTCGCGCTTTCAGTCAGTTACACAAACCAAATTTTACAATTAGAAGAACTTACGTCCTTGCCACTGTTGAAAGGGCAATAGCGGTTAAAAAAAAATTGTTAAAGAAAATGGTTTTACACATAATGAGAAAAACGATAGAAACGGTTTTGTGAATGGGGGAAAGTTTTCAAAGTTTCCAAAAACATTTAATGAGCAAAATAAAATATTGAACGAACGGAAAACAAATATACAAAATAATAGAAAATTTTAATTTAGAAGAGAAATTGAGATTCTCTTAAAATGAGAGGGAGTATTGGCAATGCGATGCCAAGAGACACTTCTGAATGTCTTTTATTTTTTAACGCAAAGCAGTAAAACTTGAACCAGCTGAGCTCTATGTGGAGATATGCGGAACTCGGCTTAAAATAAGATTATTAAAGAAAAACATTTTTCTCTTTTGGTAATATTAGCAGAAATTTGAGTAACTTTTGTTCTCTGGACTTTGTTCACGGACAAAAATGTATTTTTAAAATTAATACAGAAATTAAGTTAATATTTTGTTGTTTTGATTCTGAATAAAAGGTGAGTTAAATCATGTAGGCAGCGAATTTAGATAGGAAATAGAAAATTTAGATACCCTACTAGGAAAGAAGTTCCCATTGATTTTAAAATTTTTGTGACAGATAAAAGAACAGACAAATAAATTTTGAAAGCGGATTTTAAGTCTTATTAAAGTCAAACAAAATAAAATCTTTGATTCAGTATTTAGAAAAACTAATTTTGAAAGACAGGATTTTTCTTATTTGCGTCAAAATGATCCTGGTAAAAATACTTTAGAAGTCCCAAAATTTTTGTTGGAATTCTTCATAAGAAATTCTGAAAGATTAGATAATTCGCTAAAATTCGATAAAAGGAACATTTTTCTAAATTTATTACTGAGTTTCAGAATGTCTCTTCCGAAAAAGTTGTGACGGGCAATTGCACGGTTATCGCATTCTATTTCCGTGGGAAAGTCGAATTCTATTAAGCAAGTTCCAAGGCGCATTTCTTTATAAATGCGTGATGAAGTGGAGAAAATTCTTGAAGAAATGAAAATGCAGGGAATGATTGAGGAATTTCATAGCTCTTGGATTTCACGTTCGTTAATTGTGAAAAAGAAAGATGGAACATTAAGATTCTATGTTAATTACAGGAAGCTGCGATAGAAAAGGATTCTT
This sequence comes from Pogonomyrmex californicus, assembly GCA_024349325.1. Classification (NCBI taxonomy): domain Eukaryota; kingdom Metazoa; phylum Arthropoda; class Insecta; order Hymenoptera; family Formicidae; genus Pogonomyrmex; species Pogonomyrmex californicus. Next base: position 1,111,929 of record JAECZD010000025.1, read on the forward strand.
ACCCTTTAATTAGGATCAATGATCTTGTTGATTTATTTTAATTGGAAATTCTTGATTTTCTACTCTTGATTTAAAAAATGGATTCTGGAAAATAAAATCTTCAATCAAGGAGAAATGGTATTTTTTCTATTGATATTCTTATGGCAATTTATTGGAATACTGTTTGGATTATGTAATGTCCCGGAGCTTTTTGAACGGTTGATGGAACAGGTTTTTCGTCCAATATTAAATAAAATTTATTTAATTTATCTTGATGACAGTGTTATTTTCAACAAACTTTTGAGGACATGTTAGCTAATCTTCGAGAAGTTTTTCTTCGTCTCAAATTAACAAATTAACCCGAAGAAGTATTTTCTGTTTGGAAGAAAGTATCTAGGATCCTGAAAAGATTGCATCTGTACGAGATTGATCTGCACAAATAAAAAGAAGCAGGTTCTTTTAATAAATAATAATAAAAAAAACAGTAGCTTTTTAGGATTATGTTCATTACAGCAAATTTATCAAAGATTTTTCCCAAATAGAGAAATCTTTGTTTTCTTTAACAGAAAATCAAAGTTTGAATAAGATGATCGATGTCAGAAGGCATTTGAAAAACTGAAGCAATTTTAATTCTTTCTCTTATTTTATTCTTTCCTCCTGAGACAGGAAAGAAAGATGTGTAAAAGTCATCTATTTTTGCCTCCAAATCGGCAAATGAAGTTTGTATGCTTTTTTTTACAATTTTTTGACTGCAGAATCATATGGTAAAATTAGTTTTCCATAAATATGAAGAGAACACGTGAAAAAATAAGAAAGAAGTGAATAAATAAGCACATTATAAAAATGAAATAAACAATGATCTTTCTTACGGAATATGTTCTAATCCTCGAAAACCACTAAACATTTGACATTTTGTCATGATAGAGGGATGGAAGATTGAAATCTGGAGTACAGTGCTTGGTAACCTGCAACAGCAGTTCGAGATAGAGCAAGAAGCCGTCGGATACCTTAGAATCTACATCAGAGAAGAGGATGCCTTTCAAGCAGAAAAGTTCTTGAAATTGTCGGGACGACAATTTCAAAGAGGAATTGGGAAGGGCAATGACCGAGAGGTTTACGACCGGGCTGCATGAATAGCTAACGAGGATATAGTCCTCCAATTATTTAATTTTGAAAAAGAAAGTCATTTCCTGCCGACGCGAAGTAGAATGTTTAATGGACTTGTCAACGAGTTGTTTGGACTTCGATCAAGATAAAACTGCAGTATCATATCTATTATATTTCTTTGTTTGCAAAGTTAAAAAGTTCGTTTTTTTGCTTATTACGCAAGTGTATAAAAGTTAAAATGTAACGTGCATGAATCCACCACGAGCGTGACAATGGTTAACTTTGTAAATAATCCATCTAACTTATAAGTTGCGACTACTAGCTTTAAATATTCACAACGTCTAGCAACATTGATACACGAGCACTTGCGCCTCGTCGATAACGCCTTGCGCTCTTGCGATTCGCTTGCTCCGCTTATCTTTAAACATACCTTGCGCTGCTTAATAAACATACTGATTGTTACACGCCTGCTTGTAAATATCTTTGTAAATATTCTTGCAAATTCCATGATGATCCGAAAGAAAGATAGAAGTTATTGCTTTTGTATCAACTTCCGCAAGTTGAATGCAGCCTCCGAAAAGGACGTTTACCTATTGCCTCACATCACGGTCACACTCGACAAACTCCGGAACCTGATATCTTTCCACCTTGCAGTGTCAGTCCTAAAAAATGGATACTGGCAGGTCTCATTGGCAAGGGAAAGACGGCTAGCTACAGCCTTCATAATACCAGGAAGGGGCTCTTTCAGTTCTCAATCATGCCTTTCGATCTGGATTCCGCATCCGCCACATTTCAAAGGCTACTAAACATCATTTTTGAACCGGACACAAAACCACACATCCTGGTGTATCTTGATGACATCATCATCGCTAGCATCACTCGTTCAAAGAACATCTTGAACATTTGACCGAAGTTTTCCGCAGACTCCGAGAGGCTAAACTTTGCTCAAATCCAGACAAGTGTCGTTTCTGTTGGGACAGTTTAAGATACCTGGGTCATATTATTGATTGGCGGAGCATTTGATCCTGAGAAAGTGAAAGACATTTCTAACCGATACCAATTACCGTACGAAAAATCAGACAATTCTTAAGACCGATTTCCTAGTATCAAAGGCTTATCAATTTTTCCGCTCTTGTCACTCTTCTTATCCGTCTCACATAAAAGAACTAGATAGACCTGGGAAGAGACTGAAGACCAAGTATTCCGACAATTGAAGGAGGCCCTCACGACGGCACCCGTTTTAGTCTATCTGACTTCTCATATCTGTTTGCACCTTACCGATGCGAGCTCTTACGGCCTCAGAGCGGTACTGACGCAGCAGTTATTATAAATAAGGGAGAATGAGTATTGCGTACGCGAGTCATACTATCAATTACACTGAGCATTACAATTATAGTGCCACCGAGTTAGAATATCTTGTCATGATATGGGGAATTCGGTGAGCATGCGATTATCTAAAAGGATATCTCTTCATAGTAATAACCACTAATCGTGATAATAACCACCTTTCAAATGACTGTATCAACTTAAGATCCAATAGGCTGGGATAATGGCTCGAGTTCCAATAATCTATCTATCTATCTATCTGTCTCTACAGCCCAAGTTCGAGCCCTCAGAAGTTGCCTCTATCCATCATGATTCTACGTCGCTCTCCATCCATGCATCCCTCGCGCATCATTCGTCACTTTATTCTTCCATCGCTTTCTTGGTCTTCCTGTATGTTTTTTCTCAAATATTTTGCAATTGAGTACTTTTTTGGGTAGTCTATCGTCCTCTATCCTGATCACATGGCCTGCTCCTCGCAGTCTTTGCAGTTTAATAAAGTCCGAGAAGTATGTCTTTGTACTATTGATATATTTTGTGGTTATATCTTATTTTCCAGTCTTCATCCTCTCTCTTAAGGAGGGATCCCACTCCTGAGGTTTAAAAAAAAATCGAAATTTTTTTATTGCTTTAATCATTTAGTTTAAACTCTTAAGAATATGAGAAAAAAGATTTGAAAGCGAAATTTAAAGTCGAAGTGGTCGAGAAAATGAATTTTTCGAAGTGCCTCGCACCGCCCGATGAGCAGCTGCGGCAAGCCACGAATATACGTTCTCTTCCTACACGCACAAACTGCCAATGTCTAATGTTTTCAATGCAGTGAAGGCAATTTATAAAGAATTGAGCAAGGATGAACTATTGAATCATTGTCTTGCAGGTTAGGTAACGAAAGCTAATGCAAGTGTGTGGACGATAGTTCCAAAAACTCAAAATCTCGGCAAAAAGTATAGAAATTGCAGTAGATCTGGCTGTTTGTAATTTCAATGATGCCTACAGAAGTTACTTGCAAATTATGAAAGTACTGAATCTCAAAATTGGCCATAATGCTACGAATTTTGCGAAGAGCACGACGCAGCGCGCATGAAGAAAGCAAAGAAAAATCTCACGGAGGCAAAAGAGGCTAGAAGCGATCAGAAAGGAAAGCTGATGAGGCTGATGAGTTAGCAGAACGTCAACTTTATGAAGCAGGCATCGCAAATTAATGGTAAGAAAATTGAATTGGAAATTTTTGCTGTGACACAGCTGTATAATGTTTCAAAAACTTTAAACGCGTTTTTCTCAAAACTACATTTTCTGAGATGGTGTATATGATAACTCAAAAAGTTTTCATCCGATTGACTTCAAATTTTAACTGTTAATATTTTTAGCAACATTCTCTATTGTCTGACGTAAGATTTTTGCAAAATAGTTTATAAATTTTTTTAATTAGACGATTTTTTTTAATTGCAGCTTTTTTTTAAACCATCGCTATTTCAAAACAAATCAATGTTTTAAAAAATCCCTATGTCAAATGATAATCATAAGAGTGTAAATAATGTCTTTTTTTTTTAATTTGCATAGGTTGAACCGTTTTGAAATCGTGTACACCGCTTGAGCCCGTCTCACGAAAAATGTTCCCATAATTGGATCAGATGGCCGCTATTTTGTCATTCAAACAAGATAAAAATTATAAAATTATTTTTTACAATAAAAAAGATGTATAATAAAACCCTCAAATTGGTTTTTTAATTATGTTATTCATTTTTTCCCAAAAAATTCACAAAGTTAGAACTGATTTTGTACCAGAGGTGAGGTCTCCCCTTATGTCCCAAGATTTGTCTTAATACTTTTCTTTCAAATGCATCTATTTTATTTACACTATTTTCTGTCAGGGCCCAAGCTTCGCAGCTATATGTCAATATTGATCTGATGATAGTTTTATATATTCTCAGTTTTGACGATTTTCTCTATGTACATTTCTTGAGTTTAGTGTATAGGTGAGTGCGAAGTATGCTTTATTGGCTAATATTATCCTTCTATATATTTTCTGATCTTCTGTCGCATTTTTGTTTATCTCTACTCCTAATTATTTAAAGTTCTTTACTTCTTGCATATTATCCTCTAATGTTATCCTCCTTATATTTCTGTTCAAACTTATCTGTGTGAGTACTTTTATCTTTTCCTTATTTAAGGTCAATTCCAGGCCAATTGTGCTGGCTTTCTTTTTCAGGTTTGCGTATGCTTCTTGTGCCTTCGTCGTTGTTCTGCTCATTATATTGATGTCATCTGTATATGCGGCAATCTGTATCATGTTGTTAGTTAATAAGTTTGACTTCCAATTTTCATTTGTCTTATAACATATTCTAATGCTATGTTGAATAGGGCTAATCCCTTGCTTTAGTGAGCTTCAGTCCCCTGAGTTAATTTGAACATATCCATGAGTTAATTTTAGATGCGTACTCCTGCTTCTGTCTCGTCCATTGTTGCTTTGATTAATCTCACTATCTTCGGTGGTATAGCTTTGTCAAACATTATTTGATATAGTTTAATTCTGTTAATTGAGTCAACTTGCCTGAATTCTATGAATATGTTATAGACACTTATATTATAGTCCATATTATTCTGTTTAGGATTTCCTTAACTATGAAGATTTGCTCCATTGTAGATCTACCTCTTCTAAAATCCGCTTGGTATTCACTAATTATGTTTTCTACAAAGGGGAGTAGACGCTCGTTTAATATATGTAAAAATCTTATACGCCATGCATTGGAGGGATATTTCTCTATAATTTTGACATGACAATTTGTCTCCCTTTTTATAGATGGAGCAAATAACACTTTCCTTCCAGTCACTTAGAATCATTTCTTTCGCCCATATATTCGCTATTAGTGCGTAAATGGGCTCCGTTAAATGTTTGTCACATATTTTATAAAATTTTGATGGAATATTATTAATCCCTGGCGCCTTGTTATTTGTTATTGAATATTGTTCTGTATATTAGTTGTTTTTTGGACTTCTTTTCGTGTAGGTGGTTCTTATTCTTTCTCTTTCTCTGCTCTCTTCATTTCCTGATGTACCCAGTTACTGTTGTTATTATTGTCTTTGTGTCCGCCTAGTGTTTGGAAATATTGCTTCCAAGTATTTTTTGTGCCTTTTGTGTCGCCTAGTATTTGCTTTGATTTGTCCCTGCACAAAGTGGTAACGGATTTAAGACCCTGCCTAATCTTTCTCAGATAGATGTATGCGTTCCCTGTGTTGTTTTTTTTTTAATTTAGTAGGATTTTTAGGATTAGGTCATTTTTATATTTTCTTTTTTTTTCTACAAATTTTATCCGATTTACGTCTTTCTGTTTCGTATGCTATCTGTTTTTCTCTGGTTCTTCTTATGATATAACTTCTATGCACTTTGTTCCTTCGTTTTATCGCAGCTTCGCATTCTTCGTTAATTCATATAGTTTTTCTTAGTCTTTGTCCTTCTCCCAGCACCATCGCTGTCTATGTTATAGCTATCTTGATGGATTTCCACTGTTTTTCTGCTGACTATTCCCTCTCTCTTTGAGCTTGTTGGCGATTTCTGTCTTGAAGCTCTGAGTTATTTCTTCCTTTATCAGTTTCTTCTATGTTGTATTTTATCGTCTGTTGCCGTTCTCTATTGTAATATTGTACTATTTTCATCGGAAATTAGTTTGTATATGATCTGATCCACAGTAGGCGCCTCTCCTTGCTTTTACATCCAGTATGCTGGTGGCCGCCCTTTTGTCTATTAGCACTCTATTTGGTTAGCTGTGCCTTCCCCGGGAGAAATCCATGTTGTCTTGTGTATATCTGGGTGTTGGAAGAAGGTAAAGCTTATGACCATGCTTTTGCTGATCGTAAAGCTTATCAGGAGCTCACCATTCTCATTTGTAATCTCATGTAGGGAGTGTTTTCCTGTAGTTCCTATGTATTGTTGCTCTCTCCCTTAGCGTTCATGTTCCCCATGATTATTTCTATATCTTCGGTGCTGCGTGTGTCTTTTTCAATTGATAGAAGCTTTTCTTCTTTTCTTTTTCATATTCCTCTGTCGAGCTAGGTACATTTATTATTGTCAGGTTAAAGAAACGAGTACGCAATCTTAAACTACATGTTCTCTTGTTAACCGCCCAGAAAGCTATAATGTTTGATTTTACTTCTTGTCTACATAATGCTACACCGTATTCTTCATTAGCTTGTTCTTTTCTGCTGTATAGTATATAGTATGTGTGTAACCTGGTGTCTCTTATGCCACGTCCCAACCATTTGATTTTCTGAATTGCCGTTACTGTCAACTTATATCTCTGTATTTCCTTCAGTAGTGCTGTCTGGACTTCTGGTTTATTGAGAGTTCTTGCATTCCAAGTTCCGAGTGCATGTTTCATATTCTTTCGCTTGTGTCGTCTCCATGTCATCCATCCGTTCCCAGATTTCTATGTGGATTTCGAGGTAGAATCATTTTTTATGGGAGTAGGTTACCGACTTGCTGCCCAATCCCTTTATGTTAGAGGGCCATTTTTCTCCTTCTCTGTCAGCTCTGACCTTGCTTTCCATTGAAATTGGTTACCCAATTTCTGGCGAGGTTTCTCACATTCTCCTCATCCAGGGCTCATCCATGTAATTTTCTGCACATTTCGTGGAAGTGAGGATAGGAATTGAGTAGGAGAGGCTTTGCAATGCTAGCCGGAATCGGCATTGTGTATTGCGTATACTTTTGAGTCCCGAGCTCCAATAATATGATTTCGAAATCCACTATCGGAAGGGCGCTCTCAATCAAGTGACGAATATCCTTTCTCGCGGCCCAGACCAGTTCCATCACATGGAATCCTCGCTTTGTCCCTAGTATCAATAAATCATGAGTATCATAGTATTGTTTAATAAATCGCTAGTGTAAAAGCATGACCAATTGAATGGTCTGACAACGAAATGTGTGAGAGCTGCCTCTTCCGACTCCTATTACACGATCTAGATTTCAGAGACATCTGGTATTTATCACACTTATTGGACATACGTTTTCTTCTGGTATGACCAAACAATTTCCTATGAAAACTCCATGTTTGGTTTCGACTGCATTTACTATTCCAATGTTATTTCGATCGGTTACCGCCTGAATTATGGTTTCACTGCGAGGCATTAGCATGGTTTTCTTGTACGGGTAAAGTTTGAAAGTTGTGTTGCCAATACGGACTTGTTTTTTCCCGTGATCGCATTTCGCTTGCTGTTTATTCAAAAAATCTAGTCCCAGTATTCCCTCATAATTTATTGGGAAGTCATCTCTTACCACATACATAGTGTGCCGTATCTCTCGGTCTCCTAGCGTTATCGTTGCTCTTATCTTTCCGAGTATGTGTATCTTGTGGCCTGTAACTCCGGTTAGGGCTAAACGCTCTTCGCGCATTAGTGTGTTTCCCTTTAGATTCCCTACTTTTATTAATGTTAGAGTGGCGCCTGTATCGAAGAGGAAACTTGTTTTTCCTTTTTTTGTCTCTCGCATCGGCAGGGTAATCAAGTCTAACGTGGCGTTTGTGTGAGGCGTCTTGCAAGCGGCGGTATACAATGCTAGGCTTGTCGAGTGTGGACGCGCGGCGGGCGGTGACGGTACGGGGAGGCTTGGTTTCGCGGCCGTACATTAGGAATGCGGGAGTGTAACCCATCGTTTCGTGAACCACCGAATTATATGCGAAGCGCAGTTCATTCAAATGCTCGTCCCAATTTATGCTCGCGTCTCACATATTGCGAGATCATTGTTTTGATCGTTTTGATCGGTTCGTCCGTTCCGTCGGGTTACAATGCAGCGCGTAGAGAGGTGTGAATCGCTGTTTAATTCCGAGAATTTGCAAAAGACAGGTGACGGGCGCGGAATGAAATTGTGTCCCGTTGTCGGATAGAATTTCGTCGGGACATCCGGTAAATTATATTTTCGGCTAGGCTTTGCGCGATCGCGTCGCCGGTGGCTTTTCATAGCGGGCACATCTCTATCCATTTTGAAAATCGATCCTACATGTTTAATAGCCAAGTATATCCACGATTCGAGTGTGGCAGTGGTCCCACCAAGTCTATGGTAACCTGTTACCATGATTGATTTACCGCGGTGGCGTGCATCATCCCCGAAGGTTTGTTTTGTTCTACCTTGTAGGCTTGACAGGTTACACAGTTCCGGACAAAGCGCGCGACGTCGCGAAACATTCCGGGCCAGTAGAATTTGCGGGCGGCCCATGCGATGGTCTTCACGATCCCGAGATGTTTGGCGGTGGGTTCTTCGTGTACTCGTTTACATAACTTCGGTGCGTTCCTGGAAGGGGACGCATTGCTTTCATTGTTCCTGGGGCGGGATCTCATGGAAATTTAAGTCGTGAAGTACGTGATGGAACAGCCGTTTTTGCCGAATGCAATAATCTGGTAGTTCGTGCGGATTGCCCCTTTTTCAATATCTGGTCGTATCAGGAGCACCGCGCCTTATTGATAGCGGCAATAGTTGTTTGCCGAGAAAGTGCGTTCGTCACGCGATTAAGGGCTCCTTTTCAATAACGGATATTAAATTGATATTGCTGTAATTCAAACGTCCAACGTCCCAGTCTCCCGGACGATGAATCTAGGCCTTGTAGCCATTTCAGCGACTAGTGGTCCGTTATGATCGTGAATGATATCCTTTGAGATATTCCCTCATCTTATTAATTCCTCAAACGACCGCGAGACACTCCAATTCCGTGGCGCTATAATTCTGCTTTGCGGAATTTAACGTGCGACTGGCGTAGGCGATTACGCTCCCCTTCCGTAAAAAATTGTGTGAGCACTTCACCCAACCCGGTCGTGCTGGCATCGGTCTGCAGAAAAAATTGTCGGGAAAAATCCGGGCAAGCTAACACTGGCGCGGTTGTTAATCGGCTCTGTAGCGTTTCGAAGGCTTGTTTCTGGGGTTCCCCCAGGTCTAGCGAGCGTTCTTCTTGGTCAGCGCGGTAAGCGGAGCGGTGACTGTCGCGAAATTTCGTATGAATCAATGGTATCACGAGGCAACTCCCACGAACTGTCGAATTTATTTGACGGTCATCGGGAATGGTCAGTCTAGGATGGCATTCGTCTTTTCGGGGTCTGTTCGGATGCCCTCTCGGCCCACGATGTGACCGAGATATTTCTTCCACGCAGAATCGACATTTTTCCGGGTTAATGTGCAGGCGGGCAGCGCGTAGTCGCTGAAAAACCTTGGCGAGGTGTTCGAGATGTTCGGGAAGTGTACGACTCGCCACAATAATGTCATCCAGATAAGCGAATGCGTAAGGTTCTAACTCTGGGCCGATCACGTGGTCCAACAGTCGTTGGAACGTGTCCGGCGCTGCATGTAGCCCGAATGGAATCACTTTGAATTGCATTAATCCCCGACCCGGCACGATGAATGCCGTCAGCGGTCGGCTCTCGGGGTCAGGGTATTTGCCAGTAGCTATTCCGTAAATCTAATGTCAACAAAAATTGTGCCCCGCATAATTTATCTAAAGTGGCCGTGATCTGTGGAAATGGATATGCGTCTCGTTCGATAACCTCGTTTAAGCGTCGGAAGTCTATGCAGAATCGTAGTTTGCCGTCGCGTTTTCGGACAATTACCACCGGCGAGTTCTACGCACTTTCAGACGGCTCAATTACCCTTTCGCGAAGCATGGTGTCCACTTCGTCATCGATCACGCGCTGCATCGCCGGATTACGCGGCCGGTATCTTTGTTTGATTGGAAGCGTGCCCTTTTTCAAGTGGATATGATGCCGCAGAAGTTCGGTCGGACCCCGGATCTCCTCGAATTTCCACATTTTATTTTATAAGAAGTTATGGAGCTTGGTGCTCTCGGTTTTGCCTCGTTATCTAGCGGCGGAGACGCGGGCCGGCGTGGTGTCCTTCCTTTTGCCGAACTGCGGTGGTTCGACTTTCCCCACAGGTCCCCGATGAGCATTTCGCTCTCTAATTCGGGCAAGACGTGGAAGCGGTATTCGATGGTTTGCCCTTCGATTCGCACCGGAGGCTTAACGGTGCCCGGTATTTCCACGGGTGAATCGTCCGCGAGTCTGGCCTGGCTCGCGGTGTCGTCGGGTACGAAACGGAGTTCCTGCATGCGGTGTACAGTATCCCGATTAATGAACGAAATTTCGGATCCGGTATCTACTAGTGCGATTACCGATTGATTGCAAATATTAATTTGAATGTGTGATCGTGGCATGAACGTTACTTGCGGGGCCGGGGCCTCGTTCGCGTTCGTCCCGACCCCGACGGCTTTTCCCACCGGTGGGTGACATTCCCGGGTAAATACTCCGTCACGTCCGCATTGCGAGCAGAATTTATGCGGAGGACGCTGACAATTAAAACGCGTATGGCCGTATTGTTTGCAGCGCCAGCAATGTTTCTACTCGGTTATACACGGCGGCTGCGATCGGTCTCGTGGACGCAGAAGAGTCGTGTTTTGCGGCTGCCGTTACCGTTTTCCGTTGCCGAGATGTCTTCAAAATCCGCCACCAGATCTTGGAGCGTCTCGAGATCAGTAGCGTCTTGTCGACGGATATACATTTTATATTCGGGATGCATATTCTCGTAAATTTGTTCCGCCTGTGCGTGCGTTGAAAACCCCCGGCGCATCATGGTTTCTACTTCACTGGCATATTTATGAAATTTTTCATCTGGTTTTTGTGCGCGACCGGCGATATCTTTTATCAATTGATTGCGGTAACGGCGTGGACAATATTGCATTCGAAAGACATCGCAAAATTGTCCCCACGTATTCCACTTGTTCGATTTAGGTACCACGAGAGTGATTCCCCTCGTAGTAGTTCTGGTAAACCGAGCATGAGACGCTGACCGTCGTATCTGTACGCGAGACTTAATTCTTCGACCCGCTTTAGGAAAGCCCACGGGTCCTTGCCATCGAAGTGGCAGTCCCACTTTCTAATTTGATTAATGGTTTTCGCGATGCCTTGCCCTGAATCATTCTCGGTCATTTTAAACGCGGTCGTAGGGGCCGGTATGTCGACAGACTTAGCCGTGCTTTCCGCCTTTACAAGCTCTCGTAATCGTTGACGTAAAATTTCTACTATCCCCTCGGTTTCGGCGTGTCGGCGCGCGAGTTCGATCTCAAGCTCTTCTTTTTTCAGACGATGCACCCAGTCAATCGTTGGCATTTTTCCGATATTTTATCTCTCTGTCTCGGGTCCCTGTTCGGGCGCCATAAAACCGCGGTATCGTCGGGCGCGCCGAAGACCCCTCGCACCGTCGTGCCCGCGCCGCGTCTACCGTGAACACGCCGAATTCGCGGAACAGACAGCGAACGAAATCTATTATAACGATGTCCGGAACTCGCTTCGCTTTTCCCGAAACATATGACCGATCAGCTGTTCATGCGTCTCGTATTGTCAGACTGAGGTTGTTGTGCGGTGGCTATGAGATGCAGGAAGCTCCCTGTCTCTTGACCGTCAGCGGAGGATAGTGCACACAAGAGCTTGCTTTCAGAGCTCAGATTGAGAAGCTCCTCAATCTGTGACGAAACTTGCGCGCAGGGGATGAGAGGAGCGAACGGCCAGAAACTCTTAGCGCGATAGGAAGCACCCTAGTTCGCTTGTGTTGGATAAGAATGGAGATATCGAGAACAGTACTGGACACCTTACTGTCTCTGATAGTTCCTGATTATCCACCGGAGTCACTTAATAACCCGAGTCGGCCGTCGGTCGGGAGTAGTCGGGTACTGGTCGGCCGAACTCGGGTCGGGGCGATTTCGGGGGATGAGCTCGCCGGAATATTCGCGACAATTCGCCGAACGTGCTCGATGATTCCGCGAAGATGCTCGGTGGCGCGATCGGTAGCGGGGCCGGCGGCGGTAGCCCAACCGGCGCGTCTATTGTTTAGCTACGTGAAGCCGTGCGATTTTAGTTTGGTTACGTTTGGTTTTCGACGTGACTTTACGACGGTGGGATCGCGGAAGAATCGCCGTGTCGATACCCCGACGGTTGATCGGTCGGGGCGATTTCGTATTGTCTAAACAATGGGGGTGAGTCGGGTGACATTACAATGTTATATTATAACAAGTGATATTTGTTTATTTATTTTAACGTATTAAATTCAAACGGCAACGAAATATATTTGAAGTTAAATGTTATTGACCCTTAAGAGTGTATTACATTTACTGTATGACAAATTTTTTAGGTGTTGATTGGCTGCAGGGTAAGAGAAGAGAGTTTTTCGAAAATTATATTCCGCTATCAATCAACATGCTTGAAAAATTGTCGTATGACAAATAATATCGATCTAATAAAGCTACATATGATTAATTCTCTTATTGCGTTTATTTCATGAGATATTGTCTTCGTGACATTTTAATAGATTAAGACGTCAGGTATTTTGATACATCACACAAATAATAAATTTAACAAAATTATTTTTCAAAAAGATGTTACTACGAAAGAATTGTTACTGAAAAAGATTACTTCAAAAGAATTGTACTTCCAAAGAATTTCAATGGCTTATTAATTATAATAAAAAATTTATATATGTATTGTATAGTAGAAAAATATGCATATATGTTTATGTCCACAGAAGATAACTAATATGTACGTATTTTTTTTATTATATACGACCCTGTTTTGGAAATATTAAATTATCGATAGTAGGAATACTAGGCGGGTACTAACTCAGAAGCGTTGAGGGGTGTGCGGGGGGGAACGGTGGGCGCGGAGGGACAAGGGAGGGAGAATGGTAGGAGTGAGGGAAGGGGTAGTGAAGAAAGACGAAACGAGGTGAGATAAACAAATAGGATAAGATAGCAAGGCGATATAAACAAAACGGGCGGCGAAGATGATATAAAAAAATTGCGTGTGGACAGGGCGCGTGGACATGACGTCAGAAGGGGGGAGCGCCGCGCCCGCCGCCGCCACCGCCGCGCCCGCCGAGTAAAAAATAAATATCTCTCTCTCGTATACCTCTTCCGTTGCGGTTCTCTCTCTCTTATGGCAAATGTTATTTTTCTAATTATTTTATGATGAGAGGAAAGGAATGAAAGAAATACATGTTTTTGCGATATTAGGTATGTTTATATGTTTAAATAAATTGAATACATTTAAGTGTGAAATTTTTTTTATTCACATTTTTTTTATACACTAAAAACTAAAGCTAACAGCTCGCAATCGACGAGTTGACATCTATCGAATGTATCGCAATCGCGTATTGCATTCGGCACTTCCTCGGGATCTGTTATAACAGATGCGATGTTGGAGAATCGCGTATACCAGGTGTATGCATAAGTTTTTTCCGGTTTAACTAAGAGATGTCGCCAGCGAAAAGTACGCAGCATATTAATTTGACACATACATCATTTTGTTCGTCTGACATTTAAAATTACAAACACACACAAGTTGAGTCTGCCAAAAACTAGCGTCTTTGTTCTATCGTTCAGTGATCATGTCGAGTTTTGTGCCTGAAAAAGAACATTTGCGGCACGCATTGCTTTTTTTATTTAATCAAAAGAAAAAGGCTGTTGAAAGTCATCGTTTGCTGGTAGAAACATATGGTGAACACGCTCCATCGATTAGAACATGTGAGACATGGTTTCGACAATTTAAAAGTGGTGATTTCAATGTGAAAGACAGTGAGCGCTCTGGTAGACCACAAAAATGCGAAGACGAGCAATTGCAGGAGTTATTGGATGATGACCCAACTCAAACTCAACGGCAATTAGCAGAAGCATTACATGTATCACAAGAAACAATCAGCAGACGTTTACGAGTAATGGGAAAGATCAATAAACTCGGTAAATGGGTCCCACACGATTTGAATGAACGTCAAATGGAAAATCGCAAAGTCACTTGTAAAATGCTGCTTCAACGCCACGAAAAAAAATCATTTCTGTATCGAATTGTGACGGGTGACGAAAAATGGATTTATTTTGAAAACCCGAAGCGGAAAAAATCGTGGCTTTCACCTGGCGAAGCCGGTCCATCAACACCAAGGCCAAATCGCTTCGGCAAGAAGACCATGCTCTGTGTCTGGTGGGACCAGAGCGGTATTGTGTATTATGAACTCTTGAAGCCCGGCGAAACCGTTAATACACAACGCTATCGCCAACAAATGATTAATTTAAACCATGCATTAATCGAAAGACGACCGGAATGGGCCAGAAGACATGGCAAAGTGATTTTGTTACATACGACAATGCGCCGTCTCACACAACAAAACCAGTGAAAAACACCTTGAAATCGCTTGGATGGGACATCCTTCCGCACCCGCCGTACTCCCCAGACCTGGCGCCATCTGACTATCACCTCTTCGCATCAATGGGGCACGCGCTCGCAGAGCAGCACTTCAGCAATTTCGAGGAAGTTGGAAAATGGCTCGACGAATGGTTTGCCGCAAAAGACAAGCAGTTTTTCTGGCATGGTATTCATAAATTACCTGAAAGATGGGCGAAATGTGTAGAAGCCGATGGCCAATATTTTGAATAAAAAAAAATTAATTTTGAAAATTACGTGTCTTTTTTTACTAAAAAACCGGAAAAAACTTATGCATACACCTGGTAAATAAAGATTTTTCACTCTATAACAAAAATCTCGTTTATATTTGATCACAGTAGTATATACGTATAAATATAAATATATACATATATATATTCATATATATTCATATTTATATGAATATGAGTATACATATATTCATATATATTCATATTTTATATATATATATATATATATATTTACTTATTCGTGTTCTCTTTGGAGGTTGGAGCAGCCAAATGTTTTTACATAAAAATTCTTTTTATTTAAATAAAACTTTATCATTTATTTTATACTATTACTTTTTAATTCTTTGTGATAAAAACGTAGTTTGAGTAAAGCAATTTTGTGATATAATAATATTTTAAAGCTAAATAATTACTACCACTTGGATTAGAAAAAGAAGTCTTGAATGGATAGAAAGATATACATATGTAACGACGCGCCAGGATCATTCCCCTCCGTAATTAAAATTAATTATAAAACGGGGTAAAATATAATTATATACAGAGTCCCCGACCGATCATCCGTCGGGGTACCGACATGATGATCCTCCGCGATCCCGTCGTCAGATAATTCGCGTCGACCACCAAACGCAACAGACGAAATTCGAACAGAGGGAATTCACGTGAACGGCACGTGAAAACACAATAGACCGCGCGTTGGGCCATCGCCGCTGATCCAGCTACCGATCGCGGAACGCTTTCGCGGAATTGCCGAAACTCGTTTGGCGAATTTCGCGAATCTTCCAGCGAGATCATCCCCAGAGTCGACCCCAGAACCCGAACTTGGTCGACCTGTACCCGATTCCTCCCGATCTACGGCCGACTCGGATATATTAGCTGACTCCGGAGAATGATCTTGACCTATTACCGGCGAGACAGTGGAGATATCCAGTGCTGATCTCGGTGATATACCCATGATCTCGAAAGCGATCTAGAGCGCTTTCTAGTGAACCAGGAGCTTCTGGCCAATCGCTCCTATTTCCGAAGCACACAAGCTTTCTTTCAGGCTAAGGCGCTTCTTAGCTTGAGCCCCAAAGCCCTTGCGTGCAAATTTTCGTCACTAGCGGTGACGGAGCAGAGAGTTTTCTGACTCCGACACAGCAATTTTAAAGTCCTAATTCCAGCCCGAGAAATCCATCCGAAAGTGACAAAACGAAACGTCTGACAAATAATTAGCTGATCGGCCACGCGACTAACATCGCGCATTCCAAGATCCCACGCATCGTCGCGCATCGCGCGCCTACTATCGCGACACGCCGAATTCACGGAAAACAGCGAACCGAAATCAAGAGATACGGATGGTGTCTCGACGCCAAGTTCACGCGCAGCGAAATTCGTGTAGAACGGCAGCGAGACGCCCGTGGCTCTATTTACGCGAGACTCTGGGATGAACTCGGTCTACAATGACTGCAATGTCAGCAATGACTGCATTGATTAAGTTTTAATTACTTAATCGATAGCTGAGTATCAAATTATATAAGAAAAGTGTTTTTATTTTTTTTCTCCGTGTTCTACAAACTGAGATATCGCGACGCAATCGTGACGTAAAGTTCAAATAGGTAAATTTAAGAAACGTCCTGGTCGTCGTCGTGATTCTCCTTTTTTTGTCGCAAGAGGCGCTAATGAATGTCTCTGTATGATAGCTCTTGCAGCGCTCATTTTTTTGATTTGATATGTCTTTGACAGATGTCCTTCGTATGAAGTTGTACGTATTGATTAATAAAAAAGAAGATATAACGTCACATATAATAGTAAGTAATATTGTAATAACATAATATATAATACATTAAAGAAATAGAATAAGAAATAGAAATAGAAACAGAATTAGATTTTTACAACAAATTATTGACAACAAATGTATTATATTTTTACAAAACTCATTCTTAAATAAATATATATAAAAAAATTTCATTAATTATACTTTTTTTATTAATTTAAAAATGAAAATAGAATCATAACTAATTAATTTTAATATTAATATTTTAATATAATTTTAAATATTTTAATATTATATCAATTACCATAAAATATTTATATTTAAATTATATTTATTTATTTTTATTTATTTTTATTTATTTTTATTTATATTTATTTTATTTATTTTATTTTATTTTATTTATATTTATATTTATTTATATTTATATTTTTATTTATAATAAAATTATATTTATTTATATTTATTAATAATTAAATTATTAACATTTATTGATAATTATTAACAAATAATAATATTAATAAATTATTACATAATTAACATATAACATATAACATAAATAACATGTAACATAAATTTAATAATATATAATACATTGAAGAAATAGAATAAGAAATAGAAATAGAAATAGAATTAGATTTTTACAACAAATTATTGACAACAAATGTATTATATTTTTACAAAATCCATTCTTATATAAATACATATAAAAAATTTCATTAATATAAACTAATATATATATATATATATATATATATATATATATATAAAATGTTATTTATATTAGTTATACTTTTTTTATTAATTTAAAAATGAAAATAGAATCATAACTAATTAATTTTAATATTATCAATTACCATAAAATATTTATATTTATATTATATTTATTTTTTATTTATTATATTATTTTTATTTATTTTTATTTATATTTATTTTATTTATTTTATTTTATTTATATTTATATTTATTTATATTTATATATTTTGTCCGTCTGTAATGATCATTATCCAAATAGACCAGAAGGATTGGAATATACATCTCTTTATGAATTTGTACAATGATATGATATCACAAAAACTAAACACAAAATGAAGATATTGAATACCAAATAGGGAGAAATTATTATCTTAAACGACGGCAACGTAAACATTTAGTTAATCATTATAGATATGACGTTCATACATAGCCAGAAAAATATTTCTTTGCACTATTACTTATGTTTCAATCATGGCGGAAACTAGATAATCTTAAAAATGGATGTGACACCTACTAAGAACAACTCATTTCAGAATTAAATTACATTTTGTAGAAGCATTACAATCACGAAAAATTAGAAGAATTGAAAACAGAATTTGAAACTGCAAAACAGTTAGTTCAGAAATATCTAGATAATGAATTGCAAAAACAACAAGATGTATTTCAAGATGATCCAGAAAATACAATATGTGTGCAAAACATAGAGGCGGGTGAAGCAGGACTTTAAAGATCTTGGAGCTAAAATTAATGAAGAGGAAGTTTCTGAAATGATAATAAAATTAAACACGGATCAAAAGAGAGTATTTGATAGAGTTATTAGCATTATTAAATTAAATAAATCAGTATTACGATTATATGTTAGCGGTGAAGGTGGTACTGGAAAAAGTTTTCTAATTAAGACTATTAAATATTGGATAAAACAAAATCTTAATAAAGAAACTGCTGTAGCAGCACAGATATTGCAGCATTTAATATAGACGGTTTGATAATTCACAGATTGTTCCAATTACCTGTTGAACATGGTAGAACATGGTCATACTCCTAAATACGAGGGTAGTCTGAAAAATTTTGAGCCTAACATAGAAACAAGTACTTTTTCGGTCAAATATAGTTTTATTTTTCCACATAATCTCCTTTTAAGTCGATACACTTTTTCCATCGATACTCTAACCTCTTTAACCCCTCCAAATAGTAATTGGCGTCTTGCTCCGCAAAATAGGCGTTTACGTATGCGATGACCTCCTCGTTCGATGAAAATCTCTGTCTTCCAAGCGAAACTTTAAGCTTAGAAAACAGGAAAAGTCGCTGGGAGCCAGATTTGATGAATACGGTGGGTGGTCAACCAATTCAAAGTGCAGTTCGTGAATTTTGGCCATGGCGACCGCCGAAGTGTGAACAGGTGCGTTGTCTTGATGGAACACTTTCTTCTTCTTCAAATACGGCCGTTTTTTTGCAATTTCTGCCTTCAGCTTATCAAGTAATGATGCGTAATATGCTCCCGTTATTGTTTTACCTTTTTCAAGACAGTCGATACACACAATTCCGTGACTATCTCAAAACAGTCGCCATTACCTTTCCAGCTGATGGAATCGTCTTCACCTTTTTCGGAGCAGGTTCACCCTTTGCAGTCCACTGTTTTGACTGTTCTTTTGTCTCTAGAGTGTAGTGGTGGATCCAAGTTTCATCTACAGTTATGAATCGACGCAAAAAATCTGACTCGTTTCGCTTGAACCGCTCCAACAGGGCCTTGGAAATGTTCATTCGAATTCGTTTTTGGTCCAAAGTGAGCAAGCGCGGCACCCAACGCGCGGATAGCTTGCGCATATCCAATTCTTCAGTCAATATATGACAAACGCGTTCTTTCGATATGCCCATAGCCTGTCTCTAACCTTGATTCGACGGTCGTCCAGTATCATTGGTGAACATTTTCGATGTTATCAACGGTGGTCGCAGTTTTTGACTGTCCCGAACGCTCATCATCAGCCAAGCTGGTACGACCACGTTTAAATTCAACTACCCATCTTTTTACGGTGGCAAATGATGGGGCAGAGTCCCCGTAAACAGCGTTCAACTCGATTTTAATTTGCGCAGGCGTATTGCCTTTCAAATATATGTAAGAATTTAATCACGGCACGATATTTAATTTTTTCCATTTTTACAAAAACACTGACATCGACTGACACAAACGACTGTCAAACAACAACTGAGCATCCAAAATGGCTGAAATTTTCACAAAAGTCTTTCAAAGCATATACTATTGTAGTACTAGAATGGTTTTGACGAGTAACGTCATCTTCATGTTAAGGCTCAAAACTTTTCAGACTATCCTCGTATAAATAATTATCTGATCATGTATTGAAAATTCTATGAGCGGATTTAAATGATGTTATACTTTTTATAATAGATGAAATATCAATAATATCTAATTTAATTTTAATATACATCTTCGATTACCCGAAATATATGACACTACTGAATATAATGATGGCTGGTTTGGTAGAAAACATATTCTTTTATTTGGAGATCTCCTTCAATTACCTCCTACACGAAGATTTTGTTTTTGTTCATTTATTGAAAGAAAAAAATTGATAAATATATTGACACTTTAGGAACTATTAATTTGTGGACTATATTATTTGAATATGATGAATTGACAATTAATATGTGATAGCAAGGAGATATGACTTATCGTGAATTGTTATCACGTATTCGTATTGGTTTATTGACAAATTCAGATCACGACATTCTTCAAAATAGATCACGACATTCTTCAAAATAGAAAAATATCCTTTACGAATACTTCTTTTAATTCAAGATTGGATGAAATATGTAATTTTATTATCAATTTACCAGTTGACACTGTGTGTTTACTTCCTACTTGTCATATGTGATATTTTAAACACTGCAATGTTGAATCGTATTAATTCAAAAGAAGTATTATTAATTGCTGAAGACACGATAAATTGTATTTCATACATAAAAAAGAAAGTATTGAAAGTATTATCGAAAAATGATGAAGATGATACTAGAACAGTTGGACTTTCGAAACAAATTATTAAGATTGGAGCAAAAATAATAATAAGACGTAATATTGATGTTAGTTTGGGACTGGTAAATGGTACAATCGCGAAAGTAATATCAATTGTTCAAGATATAAATACTGAATATGTAGAAAAGATCAAATTTTATTACCTACAGATTCAAAATACTTGATTGAAAGAGTCAGTGTTAAATTTCAAGTGATGGATAGAGCTTACGTTATCAGAAAACAATTCCCATTATCATTAAGTTATGGAATCACTATTCATAAAAGCCAAGGATTAAGTTTACAAAATACTATTATGGACATTGGTAATTCTGTATTTAATGCAGGACAAGTTTATGTTGCTTTATCACGAGTAACATCTAGAGAAGGTTTGTATTTAATTAATTACGATTCCTCATCTATAAAAGCTAATGAAGATGCAATTATTGAATATAATCGATTAAAACAAACGTATAAATCAGAAGCGAAATTGATTAATATTTCAAAACAAAAATATACTAAAATAAAAGATACTTTATGGACATTACCAAAAGTTATTTCTTCTGTTCAAGAATCATATGAAATGGTTCAAAAAAATACTGTTTGGGTAATACATGGGTTCCAAAATAAGGATAAAGTTTCATCTTATGCAAATGCAGTTTTACAATGTCTTTTGCATTTAAATATTAAAACGTCTCTTCGGTTTCGCGTAGATCGGGTTTTGCAGGATAGCGTCGGTCGGGTATGGTCAGGATTTTGAGAAGAGAAATAAAATATTGTGAGCTTCTTGAGTTTTATATATCCAAGTCTATATTTACACTTTCGACTGACTGAGGTTTTCGTATGTACAATATTTACAAGTAGTTTACTGAATTTCGCCGTTGGTACGGTGAAAAGAGGCGCGTTTTCTACGTATTGTATTATCGCTCGGCTCGCGATCGGTTTCCGCGAATTCAGCGTGTTTGAGGTAGGCGCGGTGCGGGCGCGACGGTGCGCGGGGTTTTCGGCCGGCTTGTTGTGATGGATCAGCTGTTCGTAAGGATATGAAGGCAGGGAATGCAGGAAGCTCCCTGCTTTTCGATCATCCGCGGTGGAAGGTGTGCACAAGGGCTTACTTTCCGAAGCCCAGATTGAGAAGCTCCTCAATCTGTGAATAGCTTGTGCGCTTCTGGATTAAAGGAGCGATCGGCCAGAAGCTCCTGGCACGATAGGTAGCACCCTAGATCGCTTTTGTGAAGAGGATTCGGAATATCGAGAGCAGTACTGGACTGGCTACTGTCTCGCAGGAGATAGGTCTCGATTATCTCTCGGAGTCGCCTAATATACCCGAGCCGGCCATCGGTCGGGAGTCGTCGGGAACGGGTCGGCCGGACTCGGGTCGGGGTAGTTCCAGGGGATGTCTTCGGAATCTCCGCGATAATTCGCCGAACGCGCTCGGGAATTCCGTGAGGATGTTCAGTGGCGCGGTCGGTAGCGGGGCCGGCGGTGGTGGCCTTACCGCCGTGCTTATTATTTCACGCGGTGCGCACGTGAAGCCGCGTGATCGCTGGTTTGCCGCGTCCGCTGTTCGACGGGCTTTTCGCGACGGTGGGATCCTGGCAGGATCGCCGTGTCGGCGCTCCGACGGTTGATCGGTCGGGGACTACTCCGCGATAATTATTAGTAATTGAGGGGAGTGAGTCGGGTGTCGTTACAATATTATTAGAAAACAAATTTTTGAGTGTGATAAATTAAATGTTTTAGGTATATTAATGAATTGATATAAAAACGGAATATCTGATTTGAATACATTTACAGTACGACAAGATTGAGGAGGTAATTTTTCTAGCTGTATAAACAAGTTGCATCTGAATTTCTGATAGCTGTGAAAAATATGATTATATTAAAAATCTAGTTAAGCATCAAATACGTTCCACTATATGGTGCAAAACTTGTGATAATACAATTGTTATTACTAATGATAATATTCTTATTTCAATTCCCCCCATTACTAATTTAAAGAAAGACAGTTACGATCTTAATGATTTATTAAATATTACTTTTTCGAGGTGGTATCACTCTCATGATCTATGTAAAAATTGTACAAGGAAAGATACAATATTTAAAAAAGAATTAATGTTAATACGAGAAATACTATCATTTATTTACAATTATTTTCAGAACAAAATGATAAATTAATAAAAATAGATCAATTTAATTTGCATGCAGTACTAACTACAATACTACAGTAGGGGGACAATTTTATAAAGTAATGAATGCATTTTTCATCATGGATTATCTATTGAAGATGGTCATTATACAAATATATGTAGAGATGAAACGTCTAATGGATGGATAGACATTGATGATGCGCAAATTAACAAGAAAACATGGTCTAAAGGAGCAAAAAATGTGTATACTGTTGTAGCCAGATCTACAACTAATAATAAAAGTAATCCGCATGGCAACAAAATTAGGCCGCATGAATCTCGAAAAGTCTTTCGAAAGACGACACAAATGTGTGACCGCCGAAATTGCGACCAGTCTTTCGAAAGACAGCAGAAATGCATCGCGCGAGAACATTGCGAACAATTGCGAAAAGTCTATCAGCAAATTCCTCTATCAGCAAATTTGCTGATCGAACCAGGCGTGATATTGATCAATCAATATCACGCGGTCAATCGACGCAACCGATCGGAATGCTGATTGGGCATCGATCAGACTATATAACCGGTTACACAAGGCGGAGTCGCCAGAGTCAAGAATAATGTGACGTTCGGAATCATTATTGTAAACATCGCGCAAGATATTACAAAAGCGCGGCGAAGTTCACGCGAGCCGTACTATCAGCGTCTCAGGTGACATACTCAGTCGTCGGCCACCAGAGTAATGCGATACGCGCCGAGCCGCCCGCCGACGTTTAACCGTGTGTAAAGTAATAAAATAAGAAATACTCAACTCAAGAATTTGTGCATTTATTAAATAAACCAATTAAAATAAAGAAAGTGTGTTAGTGAATTCAAGAAGATTTCCTTACATTCTTTTGATCCTGCTCGAAGTCCCAACTCCTTAGGCTTAACGAACCCGACTATCCCTAATATTATCGTTGTAGCCCATCCGGGGTACAACAATACATTTTTTTTAAAAAAGATTATTAAAAAATAATGATTAAATACTGATTGTTTTTTCTAATATATATAAAGTAAAAAAATGTTTCAAATATGCTAAATAATAAATACTATTTGTTACTAAAAAAATGAGTGATATCCTAATAAAATTTTTACCTTTTAAAAAAGGTAAAAAAATAACGCCAAGTTCATACGCCCGTTTTCTTATTTATGTAAAAGAAAGAATTTTATACAAAAATTTTCATCTATAAAAGTCTTTTTAATAATAAATTTCATATTGGTACAAAAGATGTGATATGAAGAATTGACGTCAACTTCTAATTTAATAAAATAAAAAGAGCTTTACATTAAAATACATTTTATTTTGTAGTTCATTTTTATTTGAAAAATTGTTTCATTATTTCTACAAAAAACATGATATCAAAAATTGGCACAAACTTTTAATTATATGAAGTAGAAAAGAAACTTTGTAAAGGTGAAAAAAAATGTTATCAATCCAAATTAATGTCAATTTGTACTTGCTAAAAAAGTTTTATTGAATTATTGTACTTGTGTTTATATAAAAATACAATATAAAAGAAAATCTAATATGTAAGAAAAAAAAAACGACGTACAAAAACTTGGCGCGCCCGGGTCGCATTAAAACACGTACATACATACTTATTGTATTATATTGCATTCTTACTGTTTATCTTTTTACATTAATGATGTATATATTACTTTTCAAATTATTTGTAATACATTTTTTATACAATTTTTATTTATATATATTTTATTTATATATATTTTTCTTTAACATTATCTTTAACATGTAAATATATAATATTAAAAAAATTTATTAATAAATTTTAAAACACATGCGTTTCTAAACTTAATTTAAAACACATGCGTTTCTTTCTGGATAACATTCTAAAATAAACTCTTATGTTTCTTGCATTATTTATGTAAAAAATGTTTCATTAATTAATAATTAATTATTTCTTTCACTAATTTTATTTAGTTAATATTAAAAAAGAAATAAGTTTAAAAATAAAAAATCTTAAAATATTAGGTGTACAAAAAAGTTCTGAGCTTTTTTTTGTAAAATTCAATCTTTATTCAAAAACAAACAAAAAAATATTAATCAGCGAAATATTCCCCGTTTGCATCAACGACCTTTTGCCATCTTTCGAGTAGCTTGCGAATTCCTTGACGATAGAAGCTCACCGGCTTCGAAGCGATAAAGTCATCAATGCATTTTCGTATCTCTTCAAATCTCACGAAATGTGTATCAGCCAAATGATGCTGCAGCGACCGGAATAGGTAGTAATCGGAAGGCGCCATGTCTGGGCTATACGCTGCGTGCGAGAGAAGTTCCCAGCCTAACGTAAAGATATGGTCCTGAGTCACTTTCGCAACATGTGGTCGAGCATTGTTATGAAGCAAGATCACTTTACGACGTCCTTGGCCAATAAATGGCCTCTTTTCTTCTAATGCATCGCTCAAATTGGTCAATTGTTGTTGGTAGCGGTTTGCCGTGATTGTTTCACCCGGTTGTAACAATTCGTAATACAACACACCTTTCCAATCCCACTAGATACAGAGCAAAACCTTCTTGGCGTGGATATTGGGCTTTGACGTCGATGTCGAAGATTGACCAGGGTCAACCCAAGATTTTTTACGTTTGGGGATATCATAAAGAATCTACTTTTCATCGCCTGTAATGATTTTGTGCAGAAAATCTTTTTTCCGGAACTTTGAAAGCAAAGTGAGTGCAGTGTCACGCCGACGATTTTTGTTGTCTTCAGACATGCGGAACCTATCTGTCTTCCTTCTGAACCTTTCCCATCGTATGTAAACGTACAGAAATGGTTTGCTGCGTAACGCCAAACTGTTCTGCAAGCTTCTTTTCAGTTTATATCCAGCAGTGCTTGCAATTCGTCCGTTTCAATCTTTTGAGGGCATCCAGCACGCGGTTCATCTTCAAAACTGAAATCTCCTTGGCGAAATTTTTGATACCATCTTTTACATGTAGACTTACAGCGTTCTCTCCATATGCAGCACAAATCATTGCAGTGGCTTCAGCAACATTTTTCTTCAGATGAAACGCGAAGTGGATGGAAAATCGAATATGCTCTTTTGTATTGTCATCGTGAACACTACTGATTTTTGAGGTTATGTACATCAAACGCCAAACCGTATGGCATTTTAGAAGGTCAAATGTCAACGCTTTAAAACCGCAAAAAGGCGGGAAGATATATAAAGTTTAAATTGTTATTTTGGTTGTATGAAATCTAAAGCTCAGAACTTTTTTGTACACCTAATATATATATATAAATATATATATATATATATATATATGTGTGTGTGTGTGTGTGTGTGTGTGTGTGTGTGTGTGTGTGTGTATCATTGTATTATTGACGTGTTACTCTAAACACGTTATTTGCGATAAATATCATTATATGCCTCTGTAGTCGAAAAGATAAAATGCCTGCCCGGTAAGCAGGAGATCCAGGTTCGATTCCTGGCTGAGGTGGTATTTTTTCGCAAAATGATTACAAGTTTTTCACGACTGGTTCGTGGTCGGGCCGTGACGCGCACACTCTCCTTTCTTATTTGGGTTTTATTTTGGGTAAGTGGTTATATAAACGATATTACGAAAAAAAGAAATTAAAATCCAGCATTATTAAAAAAAATTGTGACATTGTCAAAAAAATTTCTTCAAAAAGCGTTATTAATAATATTTTCTCTTATATAAGAGTATTGATTTCAATCCTTTTAGTAATAAGATATCAATTCCTGAAATAAGAGAGAAGAATGATAACCAACTATTTAAATATGTTATAACAATCTTTATTTGATACGCAAAGAATTTTTCTCAATATTATAAAAATTCAAGTTGGATCTGTTGCAAGTCTAAATATCAGCTATAAGCATACAACGGGCACGAGCAAGAGATGATATCTAACATAAACATCCTGCTCTTGCCTAGCTATCTCAAATTCTTGAAACCAACCCTCTTCAACAAGAATCAGACTGGTCGGCCTATAAAAACGGAACTCTTCTGGGACACAGAACATTCCTCACTTTCATTCCTCACTTTTTTATTCAGTCACACTAATCCTTCATCCGACCCACATCTGCAGCATAAGTTGTATCATTCGAACCTCCAAAAATTAGAATCAATGAATCCAAGTCAAACTTTCAGAAGAAAATCGAGACTTTGTTTTTCAACAACCTCGATCAGTCAACCAACAGTAAATCTTTCGTTAGTTACGGAATAATTTCAATTTCGAATTATCGGATTTTCGCTTCATTTTCTTGCTCGATCTTATTTAAAACTATATTTCTCCTTCTTCCTTCCTTCTTCGTCTTTTTCTCTTTCTCTTATACCGGCGCAGATTGCCTGAGACCTCCAAATATCATAGAAGACCCTTGAAGGCTCCCTTTATCCCTTTTTTTTCTCCTCCTTATATACCGGCGCGGACTGCCTGAAGGCCCCCAATTACTCTCCTTTCCTTCTCATCCTCTCTCTCTCTCTCTCTCTCTCTCTCTCTCTCTCTCTCTCTTCTTTTCTTCCTCGCTGTAATATGCACCTCTCTTCATCCATTTTATTATCTTAATAATTATTAAATATTAATTTGGTGATCTTTATAGTTTTATAAAAAGAGGATAAGAAGAGAGAACGTGTGCCACGACGAGGCCCGATCACAAACCAGTCGTAAAAATCCGTAATTATTTTTGCGAAAAATATCACCTCAGGAACTGAACCTGGATCTCCTACTTACCGGGCAGGCATCTTATCCTTTCGACTAGAGGCATGTGATAATATTTATCGCAAATAATGTGTTTAGAATAACACGTCAACAATTCAATGATACACACATATATACATACTACAATATACATATATACATGTGTATTCTCGAATCCCCACGACCGGTACTCCAGAGAAATTATGATATTAATTTTTCTTTATTTCCTTTAAGGCGATGCTGAACTTGTGTGTATTACCGACAAAACGCAGTAATTTTTGTATTGCTCTCATTTTTTGTTAACTTTAGATCTGGAATAGATCTGGAAATCCTTTTCCACAATTAAAGTTTATGCATTAATACGTGTTTAGCATATGAATTTTGTATTAAGAACGAGAAAAAATTGTAAAATTTAGATCTTTTTTACCATTTGGTATCTTAAGGGGTAACACCTATGTAACCGGCCGTAAATAAGGTCTATTTTTGGGAAATGTTTTAAATTTAATTTTTAGAATCGCTTAAATTTTTTGAATTGTTCTATTAAAAAATGAGTTTTATAACTTTATTATGCATATAAAAAAGTAAACTTTATTATGCATATAAAAAAGTAAACTTTATTATGCATATAAAAAATTTTTTTAGAATTTTATTTATTAAAATGGCGGATATACAGCAGCGTGAAGGAAACAGTCGAATTGGCACGGTGTTCCGCGGCTAACAGCATAAGTGTCATAATTTTTGCTCTAGAATAAAAAAGTCTAGAATAAAAGTCTAGAATAAAATTTTTTAAATTTTCTTTACCTAAATATCTACAAAAATACGTAGCCGTTTTTGAAAAAATTGATTTTTAGCAAAATGGTAGAAGTACAAACAAAAGTTCTATTTTCGTCACAAAAAGTCGAGTAAAGTCAGATGTAACTCAAAAAATTTATAATTTATCAAAAAAAATCCTACGTATTCCTTTAAAAAATGTAATTTTTTAAAATACCGTTAAAATTTGAAATAAATTGATTAAAAATTGTTTGAGTTCTACTGCTAGCCAACTTGAAAAATACTGTTTTAAGAAAAACGCGTTTAAAATTTTAAATATAAATATTTTTAGATTAAAAATTTAACTTTTTTACTTTTCGTGAATTTATCTTTAGTCTGCAATCCCAGCACCATAAAGTTGCCCTTCAACGACCAGATTTTCATCTTAATTTTTTCTCGCAATTTTTATGCTCGAACGAATCTCTTTCGCTGCGTTGAGTGAGCGATCGGAGAGCATGATGCAGTGTTCATCGGCTTCGACGCAAAAATTATAATAATTGTGCTCGATAATAATGCTCAGAACTTGCATTATGTGTATAATGCTGCACAATCCATCATTAAATTGATATACGGCAATGCAAGGACAAATATCTAAAATTTTTTTGTGCTCGATGAATTTTTCGGTGCCAACGATCACACGGTGGCATTAAAATTTTCGTTGCTATTTTGGATAAATCCGCCCAAGCAACGATTAAGCAATCCATCAGAACTTAATTCTGTATAAATAGGTTTTATTGCTTCGAAAACTTCTACTGATGACCTGTTTGTGCTTATAGTCTTTCAGTTTTTCTGTAGCTTTTGCTATCTCGCCACCATGAGTTGGCACTACACCATTTCTCGTGCTGAGATCGATTGTCCGTTGAGATCTTACGATATAGCGTTGCCTATATTTTTTCTCTCATCTTTTCTATTGAATTAGAATTTCTTCTGATTCTAAACCGTAATAAATCGCTAGTTGATCTATCAATTTGCCCGTTAGCTGGCCTTTTCTTCCCAGACGTTTTTTTAAATTTCTCAGCCGAGTACTCATGCATTTTTGCACGTGATCATAAAAATATTTGGATCCTACAAGCCCTGAACGTTTCGACGTATCGCACGATTGATTCATCCGGCCAGCAGCACTGTGAGGCACTCGGCGCGGGAACCTATAACTTTCGAAAAAAATTATATACCACAATAAAACTTGCACTTTATTTTTGAGACCCTAAAATGTATTTTAAAAGAAAAAAAATCAATTTTTTGAAAATTTTACATAGATATTACCCCTTAAAATGGGGTAATATCCAAACTGTTAAGTCGCATAAATATTTGCTTTATATGAAACTTTTACAGCCTGTACCTTCAAAACTGATATTGCTAGATTAGAAGGTAACATGAAGAAAAACCTAGTTGAGTTGAGTTCTTAGAGTTAGTCTTAGACACTTACAATCAGGGGAGTATCATAAAAATTTGTTCATATGTGTATTATGTGTGTACAGAAATGTATGCATGAGTGTATGTATGCATACATAAATGTATTTATGTATGTATAGATGTGCATATGTGTGAACGTTTTCGTCGGAGTTCGCTCGTCAGTTTAACATCTCCTTAAATCCTTGTTTCATTTCTCCCATCCCATTGATCGTACAAGGTCTGTCCCTGATAAAAAGAAGTAAATTTCTTGATCAAAAAACGATCGACGAACGCACGTCTACGGAGCGGCGTCATAGCGTTTCCTTATGGCTGACCCAATGCCGAGACATTACTAGTACGCTTCGACTCGAGGGTTCATGTTTCAACGCTTGGCCTTCGAGAGAGCTCTTCCGCCCATTTATACTCCGTTCACATTTTTAATTCTTAAATCTTAATTTTTCAATTTACTTCGGGCTGAACATAATAGAAGAAATTTCAAAGAAACTTGATATTAAAGACCATGTTGAAAAACGGATAGAAGCCAAAAGAATCATACGTTGGTGTATATATTTGGTGTATATATTCGGAACAATTACGTCTGCAATATATGAAAGATATTGACATTACTTAAAAAGAAATCAGAAGTGTGCTTGAGTCTTGCGAATGATGATAAGTGCAATTCATGATAAATTAAGTAGTTTGTGGCAAATCAAGACCTACAGTTAAGGTCGAAAATTATTTTATCGATATTACATATCGTAATATTATTGAATCACAAACTTTAAAAATGAATATAAAAGATAAAATTACAAATGTATTATCTTTGGTGAAAGAATGAATAGAGAAATCATGGTTATGCGATTCCTTATGTAAAATTGACGATCCATTTGTAATTAATCATTATGAAAAATTCCTTCAATAAATAATAAATATAAAAATGCTTTTAAGAAAATACTGCAATTGCTACAAAATATTCATAAATGTACAAGAAAGCAAGAGTGGAATAAAAAGAAGGGTCATACACATGTTTATTACATTAATTCGACTCTTTGCAAAGTAATGTCTCTTCTCATTTAATTATTATAGTCATACTATTTTTCAAAGATATATTAAACATTTAGTTTATCGAATAACTTGCTTCTACCGTAAGATGTTAAATCTGAAGAAAGCTTTAACTTCTGCTTATTTAGATATAATAAATGATATTATATTATAACTCTAGCACAGAAAAAAATAAATATGTACAAACATCAGCATACTGATATTTTGAGTGATAAAGATATCATTTCCAAATATAACAAGGCATTTAAAGCTTTGACTAATATCCGTATTCATAGTCATTTCTTAGTTTAAGAATGGAGGAAGCCTCCGTGAAGGATTTCTCGAATCTCCAAAGCTTCCTTGTTTGATGACAGATGAACCCTGAATCTCTTCCAGAAGGAAGGAATATTTTAGGGATTTTTGCGACCTACGGAGGCAACACCGTCTTTTGGCGCTTACATCTAATTTCATATAAAGCTTATAAAAATTTTTTTCGTACCGTACCATGAATCGAGTAACAGCAAAATATCAAGTAACCACATATATACGAGGGTAGTCTGAAAAGTTTTGAGCCTAACATAGAAACAAGTATTTTTTCGGTTAAATATAGTTTTATTTTTCAACATAATCTCCTTTTAAGTCGATACACTTTTCCCATCGATATTCTAATCTCTTTAACTCCTCCAAGTAGTAGTTGGCGTCTTGCTCCGTAAAATAGGCGTTTACATATGCGATGACCTCCTCGTTCGATGAAAATCTCTGTCCTCCAAGCGAAACTTTAAGCTTACAGGAAACAGGAAAAAGTCGCTGGGGGCCAGATCTGGTGAATACGGTGGGTGGTCAACCAATTCGAAGTGCAGTTTGTGAATTTTGGCCATGGCGACCGCCGAAGTGTGAGCAGATGCGTTGTCTTGATAGAACAGCACTTTCTTCTTCTTCAAATGCGGCCATTTTTTTGCAATTTCTGCCTTCAGCTTATCAAGTAATGATGCGTAATATGCTCCCGTTATTGTTTTACCTTTTTCAAGACAGTCGATACACACAATTCCGTGACTATCCCAAAACAGTCGCCATTACCTTTCCAGCTGATGGAATCGTCTTCACCTTTTTCGGAGCAGGTTCACCCTTTGCAGTCCACTGTTTTGACTGTTCTTTTGTCTCTGGAGTGTAGTGGTGGATCCAAGTTTCATCTACAGTTATGAATCGACGCAAAAATCTGACTCGTTTCGCTTGAACCGCTCCAACAGGGCCTTGGAAATGTTCATTCGAATTCGTTTTTGGTCCAAAGTGAGCAAGCGCGGCACCCAACGCGCGGATAGCTTGCGCATATCCAATTCTTCAGTCAATATATGACAAACGCGTTCTTTCGATATGCCCATAGCCTGTCTCTAACCTTGATTCGACGGTCGTCCAGTATCATTGGTGAACATTTTCGATGTTATCAACGGTGGTCGCAGTTTTTGACTGTCCCGAACGCTCATCATCAGCCAAGCTGGTACGACCACGTTTAAATTCAACTACCCATCTTTTTACGGTGGCAAATGATGGGGCAGAGTCCCCGTAAACAGCGTTCAACTCGATTTTAATTTGCGCAGGCGTATTGCCTTTCAAATATATGTAAGAATTTAATCACGGCACGATATTCAATTTTTTCCATTTTTATAAAAACACTGACATCGACTGACACAAACGACTGACAAACAACAATTGAGCGTCCAAAATGGCTGAAATTTTCACAAAAGTCTTTCAAAGCATATACTTTTGTAGTACTAGAATGGTTTTGACGAGTAACATCTTCATGTTAAGGCTCAAAACTTTTCAGACTACCCTCGTATATCTCAATCACGCACGCACGCACACACACGCACGCACACACATACACACACACACACACACACACACACACACACACACACACACACACACACACACACACACACACACACACACACACACACACACACACACACACACACACACACATATATATATATATATATATGTCATAGGTTCTGTTTTAGGTCAATTTCATATGCCTATTGGTCAAATTTAAGACTTTTTGTCAGACTAACTTTTTGGTCAGACCTAAAAATTTTTTATGTCGTTTTGTTCCAAGTTCGTCCTGGAAAAATAATGTAGTTCGTTAAGTTCCAAGTCACTCGGGACCGTCCGAAATATACAAAATACATAATTTGATGAATTTTAGATCCTTCTTATATTTTAATAGACAATATGTTCCTACAGTTTTAGAAGGATTCAATGTTTCGAAAATAAACTGTTTTATAATAAATAATTTAAAAAAATGTTTCCAAAACTTTTTTTAGATACATTTGTTATTATGATAGACATATTTCAAACATATCTTAAAAGCTACATCTGTATTGGAAAATTAATATACTACGACAATATAAAATTTATTGATTAAATGTTTTTATTTGCAACAACTTTGAACTTGACTTTATAATTTGATTTTATTTACAAACTCTTTTATTTACAAACCCTTTATCTGAATTTTTTTTAAAAATGGATAGAACATAAATTGTTTTGTAATTTTTAAAGATTTGGAAAATTGCTAAATACAAAAATGAGGTTAAAACATAAAAATTCAGAATGGCAGTTCCAAAAGTATAATACCAAGTTATAATGAAATTGTTTATAATTGGCCTTTTATGCAATAGCAGAAGAGATGTCAAGGAGAGTGTCAAGTCAACCGAGAACTACCGTGTAACTTTACGCGAGTCGGCGAGATGCGAGCATCCGAAATTATCAAATCTTAATAACAGTTAAACTGATCAAATTCTAAGTAGGTTTAATCAATAGCTTGAGTCCGACTTGCATAATAAAAGTATTTTTATTTTTCTGCTACGTGCCCTACAAGCAGAGATATTGCTACGCAAAGTCCGATTTGGAAATTTTTACTTTAAGAAACGTCATTATTATCGTCGCCTTTGCCACGGCTGCAACGTCTGTCACGAGATGTCATTATTAATCTTAAGCGAATCAATGTTCACTGAGTCCTGCAGTGACTTATCGGCCTGATTTATGGGTCGATACGATTGATTGATTGATGTAAACACGGTAATGTTTTTGGTTGTAGATATCAATATAAAATAAATACACGTGTGTAATAAATACGCATTGAAAAGAAAACATTAGCAGTATTAATAAATTGCTTACTACTATTGCATAGTATGCTTACTCTTTTTTTGCACGTCTGAGTGATGGCCAACGATGTTGACGTTCGCGACGAGTTTGACAGTTTGTGATAATTTGTTTTGGAGTGTAACTCATGTTTGTGTCTACTATATTTTGCAGGTAAGTTCTATTTTTCATTTTATTATTTTATTTTTACATGAACATTTCAATTCAACTTGAGATTCTTTTTTAACTAATCACGATTTTTATAAAAATTTATAAACATTAATTGAATGGCAAAGATTAATGTTTAGAAGAATAGGAATTCAAGTTAAAAAAATTTTATAATTCTTTTATTTTTTTTTATGAAAAAATGATATTTATTTATTTCAATGTTTCTTCTTCTTGCAGGTTAAAATATATAAAAGTTATATTATTGTTATTAATGTTTAATAAATATCCTAAAAGGATCTGATATGTATGAATGAATGAAATCTTCTAAATTAATGGAAATTAAAATATGGCTTTAGATAAGTATAAAAATATATATAAATGTTACCATATTATTATATGAACATTTCAAGTTGATATTATCTAGACATATTTATTCATATCTATAAAATATAAAATAATTAATTTTATCTAAGTATGGTTGGGGAAAAATGTTAAAATTATTTAATTATTAATTGAACGACAAAAAAAAAGTTCAGAAAAACCATTTTACATAAATGTTTCAATTTGGATTTCGATTCTTTCTAACTGTTTCTGTAAGTTGTGTAATTATTTTATTTCTTTTTATAAAAAAAAGATATTTATCCATTGTAACGTTTTTTTCCTCTTGCAGGTTTAAATAAAAGTTACATAACAATTATCAATGTTCAAAACAGATGTTAAGTAATCTACTCTAAAAGGATCTAATATGTATATACAAGAAAATAATGTTTAAAAGAGACATAAACAATATTCTAAAAGAACATGATATGTGTGAATGAATAAAATCTTCTAAATTAAGGGCGTTAAAATATGGCTTTAGATAAGTATAAAAATATATATAAATGTTACCATTTTATTATATGAACATTTCAATTTGATGTTTCTGGATCATATTCATATACATATTTATATAAAATAACTAGTTTTATCTAATTGTGATTGCAAAAAAATGCTAAAATTAATTATTAATTGAATAACAAAGAAATAAGTTCAGAAGAATAGGAAGCCAAGTTGAAATGTTAATATTAACATTATCATTTTATATAAATGTTTCAATTAATATTAACATTATTATTCAACTTGGCTTTTGATTTTTTGTAACTGTTTCTGTAGTTGTGTAATTAATTGATAAATTTTGTAATTCTTTTATTTTGTTTATGAAAAAATGATATTTATTTTAACGTTTCTTCCTTTTGCAGATTTAAATAAAAGTTACATAAAAATGACCAATATTCTCAATATTCAAAAGAAATGTTAAATAATATCCTAAAAGGATGTAATATATGTGTACAAGAAAACAATGTTTAAAAGAGACATAAAGGATACTCTAAAAAGACCTAATATGTTTGGGTGAATGAAATCTTCTAAATTAAGGGCAACATTAAAATATGGCTTTAGAGTATAAAAATATAAATGTTACTATTTTATTATATGAACATTTTGATTTGATGTTATGTAGATTTCCCTACCACAGTTGGATAGAGCTAGTTGTTTTATATTATGAATATGCATTTGAGTATGAACCTAGATAACATAAACCTGAAATAATAAAAAGATATTCTTGGAGTTTTATCTATTTACATATTTTCATACAAATCATTAAAAAAATACTAAAATTAGTTAATTAGTTGAAAAGAATCTGAAGTCGAATTGAAATCATGTAATAAAATGATAACACTTATATATTTTTATACTGATTTAAAACCATTTCATTTGTACACACATATTAGTTCCATTGAGGGTATCATTTATTTCGCTTTTGAACATTGATTGATAACTTTCATGTAATTACATATTTACATAAAAATAGTGAAATAAAAAAATACTGAAATTAGTTAATTAGTTGAAAAAAATCTAAAGTCAAATTGAAATGTTCATGTAATAAAATAGTAACATTCATATATTTTTATTCCAGATTATATTCATATACATATTTACCTATTTTAATTCAAGTGGCTACTACTAGCTTTAATTAAAAAACAAAAAAATTTGTTTCCACATTGCTAACTCAACTCAAATGATATCATTTGTATAAAAGATTTGATATCAATAAGGAGCGTCAATTTATATAATCCTACTATATCCTACTATAAAAATTGCGTTATTCTATTAAATCCAAATGATATATAACACGACAAAATGCGTGATATTATTTTAAAAATGACCTTTTTAAAAAGAAGGTAAAAAAAAGAGTGTCAAGTATAAGGATGTGCTTGAAAAAAAAGAAAAAACTGTTGTACCAAGTTAAAAAATGGAGTCTAACAATATATTATCTTTACATTATATGACAATATATTATCTTTTACTTTAAGGAAATACAGCCTAAGTGGTACATATTTCTGTATCTTCATTGAAGAATTTCTTTACTAAACAATGTAGTAGTAATTTTAATTTTTTAAAAAAAATTATGCTACGAAATTGCCATACCTAACTCAATTCTAATTGTGATTAAACTAAAAAATAAAATCTAAGTTAGTATTTTTGTATTTTCATTGAAGTCTTTCTAACCCAAGTCCTTCTAACCCAAGTGATACTAGTTTTATTATAATTAAAAAACAAAAAAATTTTTTTTTTACATTGCCAACTTAATTCAAATATCTGTATCAAATATTTGTATAAAAAATTTGATATCAATAACTGGCGCCAAGTTATAATCCTGTAAAAAATGCGTTATTTTACTAAAGTGATATGTACTCAAGTGATATGTAAAGTTAAAAAATAGAATCTAATTGACAATATCTTTTATTTTCTTTTTACTCCAACTCATGTGATAGTAGTTTTAATTTAAAAAAAAAGTTACGAAATTGCTATATCTAATGCAATTCTTGTGATCAAACTAAAAAATAAAATCTAAGTGCTAGTATCTTTGTATTTATTGAAGAACCTGCCTATTCTAACTCAAATGGTACTAGTTTTAATTATTATATATCTTTCTATCCATTTAAGATTTCTTTTTCTAACCCAAGTGGTAGTAATTATTTAGCTTTAAAATATCATTATATCACAAAATTGCTTTACTCAACCTACGTTTTTATCACAAAGAATTAAAAAGTAACAGTATAAAATAAATGATAAAATTTTATTTAAATAAAAAAAATTTTATGTAAAAACATTTGGCGCTGCTCAGACCAAACGAAAATGTAAAACTAATGATGAAATTATTTGAGTATTATAAATAAAGGCAAGATTTATTGTTTAATATGACCATTACAATTATATATATATATATATATATATATATATATATATATATATATATATATATATATAGTAAAAGTCGAACAGATAGAAGTGATCATATTAAACAATAAATCTTGTCTGTGTGCGTGCGTGCGTGCGTGCGTGCGTGCGTGCGTGCGTGCGTGCGTGCGTGCGTGCGTGCGTGCGTGCGTGCGTGCGTGCGTGCGTGCGTGCGTGCGTGCGTGCGTGCGTGCGTGCGTGCGTGCGTGCGTGCGTGCGTGCGTGCGTGCGTGCGTGCGTGCGTGCGTGCGTGCGTGCGTGCGTGCGTGCGTGCGTGCGTGCGTGCGTGCGTGCGTGCGTGCGTGCGTGCGTGCGTGCGTGCGTGCGTGCGTGCGTGCGTGCGTGCGTGCGTGCGTGCGTGCGTGCGTGCGTGCGTGCGTGCGTGCGTGCGTGCGTGCGTGCGTGCGTGCGTGCGTGCGTGCGTGCGTGCGTGCGTGCGTGCGTGCGTGCGTGCGTGCGTGCGTGCGTGCGTGCGTGCGTGCGTGCGTGCGTGCGTGCGTGCGTGCGTGCGTGCGTGCGTGCGTGCGTGCGTGCGTGTGCGTGCGTGCGTGCGTGCGTGCGTGCGTGCGTGCGTGCGTGCGTGCGTGCGTGCGTGCGTGCGTGCGCGTGCGTGCGTGCGTGCGTGCGTGCGTGCGTGCGTGCGTGCGTGCGTGCGTGCGTGCGTGCGTGCGTGCGTGCGTGCGTGCGTGCGTGCGTGCGTGCGTGCGTGCGTGCGTGCGTGCGTGCGTGCGTGCGTGCGTGCGTGCGTGCGTGTGTGTGTGTGTGTGTGTAAATCTGTCACATAGGGCATCGTTCATCCATGATGAAATTCATCCGTCAAGCTACAACGGTATAAAGATATCACAGAGATCTCTACAAGATAAGTGAAAGAAAAGAGAGAGAGAGAGAGAGAGAGAGAGAGAAAATAAGAGAGAAATCGCATAGGTGGATACTATCGCGTATGGTAAACACGTCGACGCAGCGAACGCCCTGCAGTAATCGCCTGCGTCGGACGATGAGTTGTGCCGTCCCTGCCTACCTTCCGTACGCGTCTCGTTATTCGCTAACTTTTTTCTTTTATAATTTAAAATTAAGCGTCGGACAAAATTTTCGTAGAGGAAAAATCGTCTTAGAATTAATTCAAGAGTACGTCCTTGCAAGGACACGGGGTTGTTCTGAATCACCCTGTATATATTATATATATTTTTATGTGTTATCAGGAGACACAGTAGTGTCTCGGGTGTCAAGTCAACCAAGAACACTACCGTGTGACTTTACGCGAGTCGACGAGATGCGAGCATTCGAAATTATCGAATCTCAATAACGGCTAAAGTTCTAAATAGGCTTG
This sequence comes from Pogonomyrmex californicus, assembly GCA_024349325.1. Lineage (NCBI taxonomy): Eukaryota > Metazoa > Arthropoda > Insecta > Hymenoptera > Formicidae > Pogonomyrmex > Pogonomyrmex californicus. Next base: position 1,150,335 of record JAECZD010000025.1, read on the forward strand.
ATTGATAGCTTGAGTTCGACTTGCATAATAAAAGTATTTTTATTTTCCTGCTACGTGCTCTACGAGCGGAGATATTGCTACGCAAAGTTCGATTTAAAAATTTTTACTTTAAGAAACGTCATTGCCGTCGCCTTTGTACGGCTGCAATGTCTGTCGCAAAATGTCACTATTAATCTTATCGACTCAGCGGATCATAGGATCTACTAGCGAATAGCGAATCAATATTCGCTGGGTCCCAGTGTTGCTGTCAGGGACGCTTTCTCGCACATGCGTATTTAGATCCATTTCAATGAAATATCACGTTTAGAAGAAAAAAGATATTACTTAATCTTTTACTGAAATTTTTTATATTATATAAAATTGTTATAATTATATAAAATTGTATAAAATTGTAAAAATTATATAAAAATTATTTAATTACATAGAATTTTAAATATAATTAATATTAATAACCTACAATAACATTAATTTTTTAACAAAGTTATATTTTTGTAAATATAAGGAAAGAAAGTATATAATAAAACACATTTATGTGTTTAAAATTGTTAGAATAGATCGATGCAAATTGAACACACAGCGCCTTCTCTTGAGCACTCGAGAATATCAAATAGATCTCGTGATATGCTACGCCACGCTAGAAGTCAGTTACAGTTGAGTCGTCGCACAAAAAGGCTTCACTCTGTACGCTCGTCAAATATATCCTTTTTGTCAAATTAATATCGCAGTGTTAATCTCATTTTCGTCCCTATCGTATCCTGATAGGTTATGGGCCCAGGATAGACGTTCGTGTAAGAAACAGTAATCAATAACGGAAATCGAAAGATCCGATCGATTAGAGCGATAAAAAAAAAGAGGTGCGGTTCGTGTGCGGAAACAAATATAGCAGCGTCGAATAACTCACAAAGCATCGAGAAATTCATGATGATACTTAACTCAACGATGATAATTATGAGTCATGGAAACTTCAGATGAGAAGTATTCTCATTTGTAATGAACTGTGGTTCTATGCAAACGGTGATGAAGTGAAAACCGAAGCAAATTGCGTAGAATGGACGAAGAAGAATCAGAAAGCTTTAGCGATAATTACGCTGAGCATGTCAGTGTCGGTCCACAATAGATGATTTAAGCTTTAAGAAGTAAGAAATTGACCAATTATAATCGAATATGAAAAGAATACTCGACTATGATTAGTCAATTTCTTACGGCTTAAAGATTAAATACTTATTGTAGACCGACACTCACGCGGCCAGCTAAATCATATCAAGAAAACTGAGACGTCGAACGCAGCATGGACGGAACTCGAACGAATTTACGAGTCAAAGGCCCCGTTCGCAAAGCAACACTGTACAAACAATTGCACAAGAAAAAAGATCCACCTATAACGAGATATCTCAACGATTTCACGAGCAAAGCCGAACAATTAACGGAGGCTGGAATTAATATTCCCGACGATTTATTATCAATCATGTTATTCGGATCGTTGCCCAAAGGATTCGAAAGCTTCACAATGACAATCGAATCACGTGACGAAATCGTTAGTAACCTTAAAATAAAACTGTTCGAAGAGGAAGCTTGACAAACGGAGAGAGACAAACGTTTCGACAAAGAAAAGAAAAATGAACGTCAGCGGCGAAGCACTGTATACAAAAGTGACGAAACAAAGTAATCCTCGTGCGAATAAAAATAAGAACACCTTAAAAAACAACAATCGAAATTCAATGGAAAGTGTTATGAATGTGGAAAAATCGGACATAAAGGCGCCGATTGCTATGTGAGGAAGAGACATGAAACGAAAAAGATAGGTGACGCAATGATGGCAATCGCGTATAACGTCGAAGTAAAAAGATCGAATTTCTGGTGTTTGAATAGTGCGGCTACGAGACACATGTCAAATGAAAAATAGAAATTCGGCGCACTCGACGAAAGTATGAAATCAAAATTTTTTACTGCATCTGATTATTAAATCGTGCGGTGTCGGTGAAATCACATTAGACGTTAAACTAAACAATAAAAAGATGAATCGGGTGAAATTAACAAACGCGATTTTTATGCCCGAACTGAAAAATAACTTAATATCGATTTCACAAATAACGAAAAACAGTTTCAAAATGATTTTTTACACGAATCACGCGGTTGTTAAACCGCTCCGCGTAATTTGTCTAGGGTGGCAACGATTTGCGGAAGAGGATACGCGTCCCGCTCGATGACTTCAAGCGTTTGAAGTCTATGCAAAATCTTGGTTTGCCATCGCGTTTTCGGACAATCACTACCGGCGAACTTCACGCGCTTTCGGATGGTTCACCCCCTCGCGAAGCATTTCATCAATCTTCGTCATCGATTACGCACTGCATCGTTGAATTACGCGGTCAATATCGTTGCTTGATAAGTGTGCCTTCTTTTAATCGAATATTATGTTGCTCGGTCGGACCTCGAATATTTTTGAATTTTTGCAATTCGTCTTTTAGAAATTCACGGAGTTTTGCGTTCTCTGTTTCGTTTTGCTAACTGGCGGCGGATACGCGGGCCGACGAGGCAGCCTTGCCTTCGTCACTTACGGTGGCAAGAGAATAATATTCGACCTTTTCCATAGATCCAGCATCCATTTTCCGATGAGCATTTCGCTCTCTAACTCAGGCAAGATATGGAAGCGGTGCCAGGTCGTTTGTTTCTTTATTTGCACCAAAAGATTAACTGCGCCCGATATTTCTACGGGTGTGTTATCCGCGAGTTTCGCTTGACTCGGGGTATCCTCGGGCATAAAACGGAGATTCGGCGTGCAGTCTCCCGATTAATAAATTAAATTTCGGATCCGGTAGTGCGGATAAATCAGTGCGACCATCAGTTGGTCGCAGATGTTGATCCGAATATGCGGGCACGATGTGAACGTTACTTGAGGGGCTGGGATTCATTCGTGCTCGTCCCGGTTTCGGCGACTTTTTCCGTCGGTAGGTGACATTCTCAAGTAAAGACTCTGTCACATCCACAAAATTTACACAGAGGACGCTGACAATTAAAACGTGTGTCCGCGTTGTTTGCAGCGTCAGCAGTACTCTACTCGGTTATACACGGCGGCCGCAACTGGTTTCGGATGCGGAGAGGAGTCGCGCTTCGCGGTCGCCGTTGCCGTCTTTCGTTGACGCTGAATTTCTTTGAAATCTGCAGGCAGGTCTTGGAGTGTCGCGAGATCGACGACGTCGTGGCGGAGAATATACATTTTATACTTCGGGTGCATATTTTCATATATTTGCTCCATCTGTGCAGCCATCAAAAGACTCCCGGCGCGACGCATCATCGTTTCTACTTCGTTCGCGTACTTGCGAAATTGTGTTCGGTTTTTGAACGTGGACGGCAATATCTTTTAATAATTGATTGTGGCGTAGACAGTATTACGCTCGAAATGCAAAACTGTTCCCACGTACTCCAGTGTCGGCGATTTCGGTACCACCAGAATGATTCCCTTCGTAATAATTCCGGGTAAGAGGTAGTGACCGTAGATAGTGACATCATAGATAGCCATACATGATGCTTAATTCCTTCCGCTTCAGGGACGCCCACCGATCTTTGCCATCGAAGTGGCAGCCTCACTTTCTAATTTAATTATTTTTGCGATGGTCTGCCCTGAATCGTTTTCTAAAATCTTATTTCCAGGCGTGAAAGCCGGTACGTCGGACGACTTGACTGCGTTGACAACGTTTTTTGCCTTCACAAGTTTCTTTTAGTCGTTGCCGTAGTATTTCCACCGTCTCCTCTGTGTCGGCGTGACGGCACGCGAGTTCAGCTTCGAGTTCCTCTTTCTTAAGTTGATGAATCCAGTTAGTAGTCGGCATCCCTTCGATTTTATTTTTCTATCTCCGGTCCCTGTTCGAGCGCCATAAAACGGATACGCATCAGATCGGTTCGGTTCGCGGCTTGTTCTCACAGTTTGCGGGATAGCATCAATCGCCAAGATGAAAGAAAGTTTCGGTAAAAAATAAAATATAGAAGCGTTGGATTTTAATATTGTTCGCAACTGTACTAAACGTTCGTACTAATCGCAAGTTTTTGCATGAGATCGAGAAACGAACAAGATAAGTTTTGTAACAACAAACTTAATAAATTTATTTAACACAAATCGTAATATGTTCAACGTCACATTCACAGTAGTCAAAAAATATAACATACTCTTAATTTTAGTTTCCGAATACGCATGAAGCAACTGAGACAACAACAAAGTGAATTAATTTTAAAAAATCAACAAAAAAATGGACGGCAAGCGATAGCCGAAACGATTCCATGAAACAAGCGATTTCGTGAGACCGAATAGGCAAGTGTTTCTAGAGCGAGCTTGAATCTAACTCGAAAACTAGCGACAGACAGTCGCTGTGCTCTGCTATCGCGACAGTTTTATAGTAGTTCTAAATTGTTCCTCGCACAGATCGTTATGAATTCTTTGTCTCAGAGCAATCCAAAGCCACATCACTCAATAATCATGTGTCACTAATTGATTCGCGGATTCGCGGCCCGTCGCTGGCAAGCGCGTATTGGTCGTATTTTGAATACGCCGCCGAATTTCGGTGTTGGCGCAGCAGCACGCGTACATTTGGACGCTAATTGATCGAGCATCAATATGCGCGACAACGCCAGAGACAAAGAGCTACGTGAATATCTAACTGATTTATTATATATAAAATATTTGGATTCGCCATTTTCGCTTTTAACCCTTGACGCAATTTTATGCATCGTCGCAGAAATGCCCATGCGGTGCACTTTATGCTATCAATCTCAAACAAATATATATACTCATATATTTACAAGACTTGAAACGATTTACAACTACTGATTGGTTGTTACAAACTTTGTTTTGCTATTTACAATATATACAATATATAGAATTTGACAGGAATTAGATTTTAAATCTTGGAATCGTGTTCATCATTCTTTGAAAAGTTCGCGAATTTCAGAAATCTTACAATAGTCTCGACTCGTGGCTCTTCCGCGAATTCGACGCGTCGCAATAGTAAGCGCGCGATGTGAGACGGTGCGCGGGATTTCGGCATGCGCGATGTTAGTCGCGTGGCCGAACAGCTGTTTGCTTGTCAAAACATATCGTCTCGTCACAGTTTTTCTCGAACGGAGTTTCTCGGACTAGAATCGGAACTTAGAAATTGCTGTGATTCGGAATCAGGAAGCTCCCTGCTCTATCACCGACAGCGATGGAAGTTTGCACACAAGGCCTTCCTAACAGGCCGAGTTAAGAAGCGCCTTAACTCGAGAATTATCTCGTGTGCTTCGGAGACGGGAGCGATTTTGCTTGTAGTAGCTCCTGGCTTGCTAAGAGCATCCTAAAATCGCCTTCTGGATGCATATCTCATCGAGATCAGCACTGGATTATCTGCTATCTCGCCGGTAAGTGAAAATCATCCGTCAGAGTCAGCTGATATACCCGAGTCAGCCGTAAATCGGGAAGAATCGGATACAGCTCGGCCGAATTCGGATTCTGGGGCTGACTCCGCCGGGGATGATCTCGCCGACAGATTCGCGAAATTCGTTGAACGGGCTCGGCGATTTCACGAATATGTTCGATAGCGCGGTCGATAGCGGGGCCAGCGACAGTGGCCCAATGCGCGGTCTATTATATTATATTTCACGTGTCGTTCACGTGAATTCGCACTATTCGAATCGCAATTATAGCGTCCGATGGTTGACGCGAATTATCGAAATTAATTACAGAGGGAGAGCTGATCAGAGTGTTTTGTTACATTATTAAACTTTTAGATTCCCGAAGAATCCGCACAATTTCATTCTTTTGAATAAAAAACGCAATACAAAAGAGTAGGTATAAAAAGTGACATGATTTGCACGAAATAAAGTAAATTTAAGCGGTCTTTTCTTTTGATGATATTTGAATTAAAATAATTAAAGAATTTTGAATTACTTAAATTTTTAAAATTGAATATCAAAATTCTTACAAATATATAGAATAAACATAGCATTTATTAATTTTTTAAATTTTAATTTTTTCTGTGAGACTTTGTTTTGCTAATATATTGTTTTATTCTTCAAGTTTATGTTTTCTTTTCCTTCCCTATTTGTTTTTCACGTATCAAAATATTAAATATTAAATATTACCTTCATTATATAAAACTCAAATAATGTTACAGATTAATGTAGAATAAGCGTTTTATTTTCATTTTAATTTATAATATTTTAGTTCCGGCCGTTCTTACGTTTTCCTTAGATTTAAGCTCTCACGTTAGATGGGGCAGTGCGTAGCGCCTCGAAGCGTATTCGAGTGTGATGAACGAGCTTGCGAGCGAGTATCAAAAGAAGTATGTCATAAGTTGTACAAGTTTCTTTTTGGAAATATTTATTATTTACCCTTTTTTCTTCTTTTGCATTACAAAGAAAAGGCGTGAATATTTAATGCATTTACCCATATCATATTCTCTAGAGAGAACTATAACTTTGGGAGCTCGTCCGGGATCACGCGTTAGTGTAATATGAGAGAAGCAAGACAATAATGGCGACGGTCGAAGTGACAACGGCATATGCGATAAACAAATGGACGACATAACAGTTGTCCTACTAAAAGACGAATTAAAATAACGCAAGTTGAGAATGACGGGAAACAAGGCAGAGTTGACACAACGTCTTAAAGCAGCAATGTTCTTGGAAGGACAGAGAGACAACGATGTAAACGAGGACGATGATGACGAGGATAATGGAAGCTTCGAATTCAGCGGCGAAACCTGATGATGATTCGGAGGAAGATAGGCACCAAGCTAACCATTCGTTTAGACGGGACCAGCGTCTCTTAACTTTCAAAGATTCCATCGATACATTTAACGGAAATGTTAAACGTAAAGATATTAAACGGTGAGTAAAAGACTTTGAGGAAATGGCAAGATTATGTGGTTGAGACGATGTGCAAAAGTCAATATATGCGAAAAGGCTGTTACGCGGGTCGGCATGGTTATTAGAGATATGAAGTGCGCGGAAAATCGTGGAAAAACATTAAATCGACGCTGAAATGAGAATTTTTTCAGAAAGTCAACAGCCACGAGGAGTTCCAGAGGAGGAAGAAGGACAATGAGACGTATCATGAATACTGTTACAAGATGCTTGAGGTCGCTTCTCGAATGAAGATAGAGAGTAGTGTGCTAATACAATATATAATAGATGGTACAACCGATGAGGTGAATAAAATTATTTTATATGGCGCGAAAAGTATTTCCGAACTCAAGCGTAAATTTGATTTATATAAAATAATGAAAAACAAGTCTAAATGTCATTATAAGGCGGACGAAAACAAGAAGAAGATTTCGCATAAAGAGTTAGGTAAACGAAACGATATGCGGTGTTATAATTGCGGTGATAAGAACTACATGAGCGCGACATGTCAGCAAAAGAGAAAGGAGTCAAGTGTTTCAGATGCGAAGAGCATGGCCACATCGCGGCTAATTGTTCTAAGATATCTAGTAACAAACCGAGAAATTGTAACGCGCTGCAAATTGATACGAGAAAATATTACAAAGACGTCTGTATAAACGGATTTGAGATCGGTTCTAATTGATACTGATAGCGATATCAGTTTAATATCAGCAGATTATTATATTAAAATTGGAGCGCCTGCGTTAATAAAGCGTCAAATAAAGTTTAACAGGGCTCGAGCGAGAATAAGACATTAGGCGAAACGCACGTTAAGATTAATATCGATGACTATATATACGAAATCAATACTTCATGTTCTATTGAATGCTTATATGCAGAGCGCAGCGTTGATCAGAATAGACTTTTTAAACGGTGTTGAGATGCGGGTGCGACAGGGCGTTATTAAAATCATTAATATTTTTGATCTTCGATCATACCAGAAGTAAACGGGATTGACATTATCGATGAAAAGAATGAGGTAGACCTTGAGGTAGACCACATATCGAGGATTATAAAAATAAAAACAAAGTAAAAGAATTAATCTCAAATTATGAAGGCGAGAAGACGGGAGATAGGCATTGAATTAAATATTGAAGGACGATGTCTCGGTATATTCTTTAACATTATATGTATAATAAATATATAATATTAAAAAAAATTTATTAATAAATATTAAAACACATGCGTTTATACTGGATAACATTCTAATAAAATAAACTCTTAAGTTTCTTGCATTATTTATGTAAAAAATGTTTTATTAATTAATAATTAATTATATATTTCACTAATTTTATTAAGTTAATATTAAAAAAGAAATAAGTTTAAAAAAATCTTAAAATATATTAAATTTTAATTCAAACTATTTTCTATGTCTGTCACATAATTCATTATTATTAAAAATAGTTTTAATGCGACTCGGGCGCGTCAAGTTTTTGTACGTTTTGTACATTTTTTTTCTTACACATCAGATTTTCTTTTATATTTTATTTTTATATAAACACAATAATTCAAGTACAATAATTCAATAAAATTTTTTTGGCAACCACAAATTGACATTAATTTTGGATTGATAATATCTTTCTTCACCTTTGCTTTTCTTTTCTACTTCATATAATTAAAAGTTTGTTTTTGATATCATGTTTTTTATAGAAATATGAAACGATTTTTCAAATAAAAATGAACTACAAAATAAAATGTATTCAATGTAAAGCTCTTTTTATTTTATTAAATTAGAAGTTGGCGCCAGTTCTTCATATCACATCTTTTGTACCAATATGAAATTTATTATTAAAAAGACTTTTGTAGATGGAAATTTTTGTATAAAATTCTTTCTTTTACATAAATAAAAAAACGGGAACTTGGCGTTATTTTTTATCTTTTTTAAAAGGTAATTTTGTTAGGATATCACTCATTTTTTTAGTAACAAATAGTATTTATTATTTAACATATTTGAAACATTTTTTTACTTTATATACACTAGAAAAAACAATCAGTATTCAGTCATTATTTTTTAATAATCTCTTTTAAAAAAAATATATATACATTTTTTGCTCCTCTAGGCCATTTTTTCTTGTTAATTTGTGCATCATCAATGTTTATCCATCCATTAGACATTTCATCTCTATATATACTTGTATAACTTGATCATCTTCAATAGATGATCCATGATGAAAAATGGCATTCATTATCTTATAAAATTATCCCCCTATTATATATTGATATTGTAGTTGTTGGTATTGCACGCAAATTAAATTGATCTATTTTTATTAATTTTGTTCTGAAAATAATTGTAAATAAATTATAAATATTTCTCGTGTTAATGTTAATTTTTTAAATATTGTATCTTTCCCTGTACAATTTTTACATAGGTTATGAGAGTGATACCAAAAAATAATATTTAATAAATTATTAAGATTGTAACTGTCTTTCTTTAAATTAGTAATGGAAATTGAAATAAGAATATTATCATTAGTAATAATAATTGTATTATCACAAGTTTTGCACTATATAGTGGAACGTATTTGATGCTTAACTAGATTTTTTATATAATCATATTTTTCACAGATAGCTATGAGAAATTCAGATGCATCTGGTTTTATACAAGTAGGTATATTAGGCCGGTTCTAACCCAGGAGCTCCGAGCGGGATGCGGATGTGCGGGGTAACTCGGGGACGCGGGGGTAAGGGAGAGGGGGTAACTGGTAGGCACGGGGAAGGGGGAATGCTTTGTCGATGGTCCTTTGGAATGTACTTTTGAGGAGGAAGAGGGGGGTCTTTTTTTTGTCTAGGAAGAGCTGCTAGAAAAAATATTTTTTGTAGAAATTGACGTAGAAAAAAAAAGGAAAAAAAAGCGCCGATATTCCGGCTGCTATGTACCTAAACAAATTGCTATTTAGAAGATTTATAATGATGTCCCGATTTAGAAAAAATATTGACGACTGTACATGTCACAGCATGTTAAGAGAAACGCCAATAATCCGGCTGCTATAAACAAATATACATGTTGCAACGAGTTAATTTCGAACAATCTCGAAAAATCCGTTATTTAATGAAAATAATGTACCTAAACAAATTCGGAAGATTTATAATGATGTCCCGATATAGAAAAAATATTATTGACGACTGTATGTGTCGTAGCATGATAAGAAAAGTGCCGATACTCCGGCTGCAATAAACAAATGTACGTGTCGCAACGTGTTAGTTTCGAACAATCTCAAAAAATCCGTTATTTAATGAAAATAATGTACTTAAACAAATTCGGAAGATTTATAATGATATTCCGATTTAGAAAAAATAGCATTGACACGTACAATTGTACGTGTCACAGCGTGGTAAGAGAAGCGCCAATAATTCGGCTGCTAAACAAATGTACATGTTGTAACGAGTTAATTTCAAACAATCTCGAAAAATCCATTATTCAATAAAAAATAAATCGGTAAATGGACACTTCTTCTCTCTTAATTTTTTCCTAATAATAAAATATTGAAACATGCTCGTTCCTGTTTGGTCAAGTCCAAGTTTTCACGTAAGAGCCAAATAAATTTTGACAATGACACGGAACGGAAACTATAAAACTGAATACTATATTTTCGATGTTACACCGATAAATAATATTCTATCATAAATACCAAGTTTCTTTTTATGTTGAAAAAACTATTTCCGGATATCGATTGATATTATTCCAACTGTTACTTTCAAGTTATGCTGTCTTTAAAAAAAAGTCATCAAATCTTTTCTATCGAATCTTCTTATCGGAGAAAAAATTGGGGGTAAAAAAAACGGAAAAACTTGGGCTGCTACAAAAAATCAAAATTGTGACTCGGAAAACCTATGACCATGCTTCGAGTTCGACAAAGGGACAATGAAATTATAGACGATATATATAGTAGATCCTTGGGCACACGGAATCACAGTAGATCTCGGAAGTCTCGAAACAAATATCGATCGCGATACTGTGTGAAATATAAACGAATATCGATCGCGATACTGTGTGAAAAAATAGTTGACGGTGCGAATATTGAATGTGATAAATATGGACATGGAAGACATCGCGAATATAATGGACGTGTGGGGAGATGAAGAAGAAGAAATTGAGAATGTTGGAAATATTGACATTGACATTGATATTGAAGATGATGAGCACGCGTTATCTGACGACAGTGATTGCATAAGTGATCAGAGTGAGGAGCTAACAGATTATGCAAAGAAAATTGTTACGCGTTCGGAACTCCTTGTACTGAATAATAATAGAAAACATTGCACAATTCAATTTTATTATTCGACGGGTGGTGCTCTAATTGTATGTGCCGAATGCATAGTTAGTCTGACGGACACTGACATTGGAATAATGTATGCCGTTAGGAAGCATGAGATAAATACTCTTGATGCGTTAAACGGTCGATTTTGCTCCAATTGCAGTCAGTCCGTATATATAACAATGTCATGTAACATGTGCCCAATTTGCACCGCGTAAAAAAGACGATATTGTGGACAAATCACGTGCAAGTGCAAGTGCTTCGTGGAACGTAGTATAAAAAATGGAACATCTCGAGCGAGTGGAACGCGAGCTGCTAGAACAATGCAGCCAGGTCGCCTTTGATGGAGTGTTTCGCGTGGCTGCAACAATGCGACGAGTGCATCGAACAACTCAAAGAACTTAATCGTGTTAAGCGTCCTCGACTCACCGTTGCAAATAGACAATCTGTGGTGGCGAGGATCGCACGACTCGCGGGTGCAAAGGTACAATTAGAAAGACGTTTCGTGCACATTGGTGGCGAGTACGCGAGCACCAATAGAGACAATGGATCTCTCGTTTGGCGCGAGATTGATACGGCGTTTGAAAGCCGTATATTGACTGGTGCGGTGATCAACATGAACTATATCGAGCCGCGACGATTTTTGGAAGATGCCGGTGATGTAGTGCTCGAACGAGTGCGAGACATTGTAGAAAAATACGATAATGTAAAAGTGAACACCGCGTTCAACAGCAAGTTTGTGACGGGCGATAAACGCGCCAATAAAAGTATAAACACTAAAAATAGTGAACTCTTTCGAGTGTCAAATGTAGATGAGTGGTACGAGCAGCACATCATAGAACCTACGTTGGCATCGCTCGAAGAATTTCAAGAACGCGACAGTGGATGGACGCTATCACGTATATTAAATTTAACAATTAATGTTAATAAATATAATCCCATGCACGCGGGGTGTTACATCGAGTTACCGCGGGAAATTATGTTAAAGAGAGCGGTAATTAACGTGCAGTCAACGGACAATGCGTGTTTCGCATGGTCAGTGGTCGCGGCCTTGCATCCGGTCGAAAGGCATACAAATCGGGAATCGTATCCACATTATACGACGGTGTTAAATCTCCAAGACATTACGTTTCCGATGACGTTGAATCAAATTAAAAAGTTCGAACATCTCAACGAAATTTCTATCAATATCTACGGTATCAAGAAAAAGGAGATTCTCCCAATACATCTGACAACAAAGAAGATGGAACATGCAAATTTGTTGTACGTGCAGGATCCGCGCGACGATAATGGGCACTTCGCGTACATCAAAAACTTATCTCGTCTTGTGAGCTCGCAACTGAATAAAAAAGAACACAAGAAATACTTTTGTGATCGGTACGTATGCACATTTTTTAACAAAATATGTAAAATATGTAAAATATTTTATAATTGTTAATTTAAATGCTAAAAATACTAAAAAATCATGTTTTCCGTTTGCAGATGGTTACATTATTTTAATTCATCCGAGAAATTGGAATCGCATACGGTGGATTGCGAACGGATGAACGATTGCGCCATCCGACTGCCGAATGAGGACGACAAGTGGCTCGACTTCAAGAACTACTGCAACAAAGAACGACTTCCATTCATCGTCTACGCAGATCTTGAGTGCATACTGCGAAGGATGGAGCCGGAAAGAGAAAACACGTCGTACACATATCAACAGCAGCACAAGATATTTAGCGTAGGATATTATGTGCGATGTTCGTACGACGATGCGTTATCGGCGTATCAATTTCGTCGCGGCGAAGACTGCGTTACATGGTTCGTTCGGCAACTCGAAAATTTGGCGCATCAAATAAAAATTTTGTTATCCGCGATTATCGAGAGATCAGTGGGAGACACACCGTAGCGCGACGCGTTGTCACATTTGTGAGAAATCATTTGCGTCGGACGACACGCGGGTACGTGATCAATGCCACCTTACCGGTCGTTACCGCGGATCCGCACATTCGAATTGCAATTCAATCTAAACTATAAAAAATCATATTGCATTCCTGTAGTCTTTCACAATTTATCCGGTTATGACGCGCACTTTGTTATCACAGAAATAGCTACGGCGTACGAAGGCAAAATTGACGTGCTGCCGATAACAAAGGAAAAATACATTTCATTCACTAAACATGTCAAAGATAGATCAGATTCGCAAAATTGTGTACAATTACGATTCATCGATTCGTACAAATTTTTGAGTACCAGTCTCGATAAATTGACATCTTTTTTAAGTAGAGAGAAATTGAAAATTTTACATTCCGAATTTTCCACGTTATCAAACGAGGATTTTGATTTGTTGATGCGTAAAGGTGTCTTTCCTTATGAATACGTGGATCGCGCGGACAAGCTGCAGGACACGCGCCTACCATCGCGCGAATCATTTTATAGCTCGTTGACCGGTAACACAGTGTCGGAGAATGATTACGCGCACGCCGTGAATATCTGGCAGCGGTTCTCTATTGAAACCTTAGGTGAATATAGCGATCTATATTTGAATACTGATGTCTTGTTATTGGCCGACGTTTTTGAAAATTTCCGTGAAAGTTGTATCAAAAGTTACAGTCTCGATCCCGCTCATTACTACAAATTGCTAGGTTTCACGTGGGACGCCATGCTGAAACATACGCGTGTAAAATTTGAGTTGCTCACCGACATCGATATGATTATGTTTATCGAGCGCGGTATACGCGGCGGCTTCAGTCAATGTTCCAACAGATACACGCAGGCCAATAACAAGTACATGCGTTCGTACGAAACCGTCGTCGTATTTGATGTACTATGACGTGAACAATTTATACGGATGGACGATGTGTCAACCGCTGCCCTATGCCAAATTTCGATGGATTGAAGACATCGCGAACTTTGACGCGAGCGCGATCGCTCCGGATTCGCTTACGGGTTATATTCTCGAGGTCGATCTCGAGTATCCGCATCATCTGCACGACCGACACACTGACTTACCTTTCTATCCGACGCGCGATAAACCACCCAGCACGCGGCAGAATAAACTTCTCGCGACGCTATATGACAAAAAGCGATATGTCATCCACTATCGTAAAATGCAGCAATGTACGCGCCACGGTCTTCGTATCGCAAAGATACACCGCGTACTACAATTCGCTCAATCCACCTGGCTTCGCGATTACATCGAACTTAATACACAGCTTAGAATGTGCGCGAAAAACGATTTCGAAAAAAATTTATACAAATTAATGAACAACGCGGTATTCGGTAAAACAATGGAAAATGTCCGGAATCACGTGGATGTAAAATTGATAACGAAATGGGATGGACGATACGGTGCGGAGGCAATGATCGCGAAACCAAATTTCCACAGCCGCAGGGTCTTTGCGGAAAATTTAATCGCCGTCGAACTGCGTAAACTCGAAGTAAAATTCAACAAGCTGATTTATGTGGGTATGTGTATACTCGATATATCTGCTACTGCGAAAAATCTGCTTGTACGAATTTCACCACGAATATATGTTACCGCTGTATAGCGACAAATGTAAAATCATGTACACCGACACAGACAGTCTTGTATATCACATTGAGTGCGATGATGTGTATGAGACGATGAAACGCGATATCGCTAGATTCGATACGAGCGATTATCCGACGGACAACGCATATGGTATGTCTCTCGTGAATATAAAAATATCCGGCCTAATGAAGGACGAAAATAATGGTGCGATTATGACGGAATTTGTCGGACTCAGAGCGAAAATGTATGCGATGAGAGTGAATGGTAAAAAGGACATCAAAAAGGCAAAAGGTGTAAAGAATAACATCGTAGCGCGAACAATAACGTTCGATGATTATACACGGTGTTTGAATGAAGAGATCGAAATGACTCGTCGCCAGACATGTATAAGATCCAAGTTACACCAAGTATCCAAGTCAAAAATTGCTCTGAGTCCATACGATGACAAACGATACATCATACCGGATTCGACAGAAACGTTACCATGGGGACATTGGCGAATACCTTTGTAATATACATGTATTTTTTTATACATAGTTTTATACATATATATGTACATATGCACGTATTTCTTATAGTTTATATATACGTATGTACATATATACGTATGTACAGTATGTAATGTACGTACGTATATATGTGTGTATGCATGTACGTATGTACGTGTGTACGTATGTATATACATACTTGTAGTTTATGTACATATGTATGTATGTATTAGGTGTACAAAAAGTTCTGAGCTTTTTTTTGTAAAATTCAATCTTTATTCAAAAACGAACAAAAAAATATTAATCAGCGAAATATTCCCCGTTTGCATCAACGACCTTTTGCCATCTTTCGGGTAGCTTGCGAATTCCTTGACGATAGAAGTTCACCGACTTCGAAGCGATAAAGTCATCAATGCATTTTCGTATCTCTTCAAATCTCAAAATGTCAGCCAAATGATGCTGCAGCGACCGGAATAGGTAGTAATCGGAAGACGCCATGTCTGGGTTATATGGCCGCGTGCGGGAGAAGTTCCCAGCCTAACGCAAAGATATGGTCCTGAGTCGCTTTCGCAACATGTGGTCGAGCATTGTTATGAAGCAAGATCACTTTACGACGTCCTTGGCCAGTAAATGGCCTCTTTTCTTCTAATGCATCACTCAAATTGGTCAATTGTTGTTGGTAGCGGTCTGCCGTGATTGTTTCACCCGGTTGTAACAACTCGTAATACAACACACCTTTCCAATTCCACCAGATACAGAGCAAAACCTTCTTGGCGTGGATATTGGACTTTGGCGATCGATGTCGAAGGTTGACCAGGATCAACCCATGATTTTCTACGTTTAGGGTTATCATAAAGAATCCACTTTTCATTGCCTGTAATGATTTTGTGCAGAAAATCTTTTTTCCGGAACTTTGAAAGCAAAGTGAGTGCAGTGTCACGCCGACGATTTTTGTTGTCTTCGGACAATTCATGCGGAATCCATCTGCCTTCCTTCTGAACCTTTCCCATCGTATGTAAACGTACGGAAATGGTTTGCTGCGTAATGCCAAGCTGTTCTGCAAGCTCCTTTTCAGTTTGCGCAGAGTTTATATCCAGCAGTGCTTGCAATTCGTCCGTTTCAATCTTTTGAGGGCGTCCAGCACGCGGTTCATCTTCAAGACTGAAATCTCCTTGGCGAAATTTTTGATACCATCTTTTACATGTAGTATGACTTACAGCGTTCTCTCCATATGCAGCATATATCATTGCAATGGCTTCAGCAGCATTTTTCTTTAGATTAAATACGAAGTGGATGGAAAATCGAAAATGCTCTTTTGTTATTGTTATCGTGAACATTACTGATTTTTGAGGTTATGTGCATCAAACACCAATCTGTATGGCATTTTAGAAGGCCAAATATCAACGCTTTAAAACCGCAAAAGGGCGGGAAGATATATAAAATTTAAATTGTTATTTTGGTTGTATGAAATCTAAAGCTCAAAACTTTTTTGTACACTTAATATGTACGTATGTATTTATGTACGTGTGTAGGTATGTATATACATACTTGTAGTTTATGCACATATGTACGTATTCATATACATATGTATGTATTTCTTATAGTTTATATGTACTTGTAGTTTATATGTACATATGTACGTATTTCCCGTAGTTTTATATATTATCTTATATTATTATCTTATATTATATATTATCATTTTATATATTATCTTAAGTTCATCGTAGTTAGTTCATCTGTATAGTTTCTTTACGAAAATGTAATGGAAGAAAAAATAAGACTTATTGTATATATTTTTATATAAATATTTTTTTATTTGTTTTTACAATAAAATGAATGAATTTAAAATTTTTTATATAAATATTTTTATATTTGTTTACAATAAATGAATTAAATCACATTATTTTTGTGTATCCAAGAATTATGTGACCCATCGAATCCCAGCCACTTGACGTAAACCTTATCTCCTTTTCTACGCAGTATTTTCTCCACGAGATACACGTCGGACGAGTCGCGCGATGCAACTCGTGCTCGTAGAACGCTCCAGCAACGAATTCTCCGCGATAGTCTTCGAGTAGATAGGTTACGGGATTAGTACGCTGCACTTTAACGATCTTAAACACCTCGGTAGTCCAATTTGGCGTGTAACCTTTTCCGAAAACTGTCTTGTACTTGCTCACGCGTACCGATTCGCCTACTTTGAATTTTGCTGGACCTGCGATCTTTATCGCGCTGTACACCGTGCCCAAGAGTTTTTTAGCGATCGCGGGAGTTACGTCAATGGGTCGCATGCCAATAGTGCGATGTTTGCGCGCGTTGTAATCTAACACGAGACGCGGCAGCGCGTCGACCCACTTGTAAGTACCATTAAGTGTAAACATCTTCCACTTGTCGTTTTTAAGTGTGCGATTGAACCGTTCGACGATCGATGCCTTCAATATTGAATACGTGGAATAATGATTAACGCTATGTTTTTTCAAGAGTTTCTGCACATCGGCGTTGTAAAACTCCTTCCCCATATCCGTTTGCAAATTTCTCGGGCATCTTCCGCTTTATCGAATTATCTCGGCAATAGCGTTAGCCGTCTCGCTTCCGATCTTGCTCTTGAGCGGTACGGCCCAGGCATATTTGCTCAACGCATCGATAACGTTGAGTATGTAATGATGACCTCTGTTGAAATTCGAATATGGGCGCATCTCGACGATATCAGCTTGCCACAGATCGTCGTATCCCCAAATTATGACACGTCTTCATGGAAAATTTCTTCTGGCTGGAGCGTGCAATTCCTCGACGAATCGTCGCCTTACGGAGTTAATATTTTTTTTCACGTCCATCGGATTTTGATGATCTCATGTGTCGACGATGTTTGATATTGATGCGTGTAAATAAGATATATTACAATTAAAGTTTTTTTTCCTCACTGACCTCAATCGACTGGCTTGTTTCGTCGACACGCGATTTAATTTATAATAGTGCCGGCTTCGCGAAGTTCCTCGATGATCGACAGCATCTCGTTGTCGTGAGCGTTGTGACCAGCTCGGTGCGAAGCGTCGAGTAATCGAAGTCGATCCACCAGTTCGTTGGGATCGTCCCAATGCACGTAATCAATCTTGTTGTCATTTAACTTCATGGTGGATGGTATATTATTCATGCCTGCACCCTTTTTACTGCTTCTTTTATATGTAGATACGAGCGGAGCGATGATGTTAATGTACTTGTATCCCTTGTTACCCATGATGGGATTATGGACGCTGTGACCACGTCTATGAGCATTCGTTGTTAATAGTATACTTTTATACGTTTGTTTGTCATCTTCGGTAAATATAGCTTCATCGGGAAGTCTCTTGAAGATCAATTCGTATAATCCTGGTGTACCATTGTATCTCACATTGTCTATGATTATGGAGTCATTTTTGTCAACGTCAAACTTTTTGTCATTGTACCACTTTTGTCGAAATAGATACCGTACACATTATCGATCGTTTTATCTATGTTGTCACCGAGAAGAAGGCCCACGTACTTTCGTCCCAATGATCCTAGCTGACCATGAAGCGTCTCAGGACTTCCATGCGTTTGCAGATTCTGTTTGATGGTTGTTTCGAGTGACGGTTCATTAACGTCTTTTGTTTCAAAAATATTTTCATTTCGCACGAATAGCGGTATTTTCTGTAGTTCTTTTGATGGTTCTATCGATGTAGAATCGAACGTGAATGAATCTGACGCGGTATTCAATTGTTTTGTGTACGCTTTTTAGATTGCGGCGATAATTTCAACCACCCAACATCCGTCCAATACGAATCCCTGTTAGTAGTAGCAGTAGTAGTATCGTCATCGTCATCGCTGTCTTCACGTTTCTTTTTTTTCTTAATACTGATATCCTTTGCAACATTGGCTACTTTTTTAATTGGATGTGTTTCCTTGACAATCTGTTTTAGAGGTTCGACGATGGGTTTGAAGCGTCTCTCCAACGCTACATCTTCATCTATTTTACCAGTTTTTCAAAGCGCGATATTTTTTGCGAATCGAATCGCTCGTTTTCGCAATCTGTTTTGCTATTTTCTCGCGATCTTTGATGTTATTCATGTTGCCTAATTGACGTATCAACATCGACTAACCACATTATGGTACCGCGAACGTGTTAAATTCTTTTCTGTACCGCCCGTTGACAAGCGGACTGTCTTTGTCTATCACTAGGAATCCGTACTCGCGCCGCCAACAATCGCGGCATAACGCACAGAATTCATCATACGACATGTCAGTATTCACATGATCGTTGTAAACATGTTTCAAGTTGGTACCATCCTGTTTAAATAAAATCAGCAAGTTCGCATTGTTGCGTATCAGATGTTTAGGTATCTTCGCATACGTCTGACAGAGATAGAAGCAGTCGACGTTCGAGTGGCGACCCATCGAGAAATACTCTCTCATCACATCTTGCTTATCACATGCAATGTCGTCGAAGACGAAGATCGAATTGGGACGTGCCTCGCTCGGTGGAATGACGTCACTGTTGTTGGAAAACGTAAAATAGCCGATTTCGTCGATCGATGCCAACAAAGTTTCGAGATATCGATATTTTGGTTGTTGCAATGACTTCGAATACACGTTCTCGAAACGTACACCGTGCGGACTCTCGAGCAAACTTATGAGAACGTTGGTTTTACCGCAATTCGATGGACCGCAAATAATCGCGCGTATAGTACTCGGTAGTATTTCACCATGCTTGCGCTTCGTCGCGATGTCTCCCATCATTTGCGCTTTCTCGTCGTAGTTCACGACGTGTATCGTCTGCGGGTGCCGCACGAATTTCATGTTCACACTGCGTTATCTAGGCTTTGATTAAACGCCTATTTATAGGCGCGCGAAACCGCGATTCGCTCGAGTAGCAAAAATGGATCTCGCGCTATCGCATCTATTTGATATTTGGGATTTGCGCGCTGAACAGTTGCAATATATACCGAAGATCATATTGTTACGCATATGTGGCGACTATATCGACCACGTATGGGACAAACTTCCGGAGCATATAAAGGCGGATTTGGAGGTTCAAATCTATCGTCGAGCATTATAATCAATCGTGGCAACGCACGCATATAGACGGTCCCGCACCGAAGATAAAGGATTGTAACATATGTCAGCAGCAACGAACAAAGGCTGCGTTGGAGGACTACTCAATCGAGCGATAAATGCGCTTCCTTTCGAGTTACATATTCCCGGCTATCAGTTTTGCGGTCCGGGTACTCGGCTGAAAAAGCGATTAGCCAGAGGTGAAACGGGCATAAATCCACCGGACGCGGCGTGCCGTGAACACGACATTGCGTATTCTCGGAGCAACGATCTCACCGATAGACACGCGGCGGATAAGATACTCGCCGATAAAGCCTTAGGACGCGTCATCGCGAGAGATTCGAATCTGGGCGAAAAAGCTGCCGCTACAGCTGTTTGGGCAGCGATGAAAGCCAAGACCAAGATCGGCATGGGTATGAAAGCGAAAACAAGGAAAAAACCAACAAAAAAAACGAATACTTCCAACGGCGAAACGAGGCGGCATATTACCGATTCTGCCAATGTTGGGCGCGCTCGGTTCCATGATTGGCGGAGCGGCCAGCGTGGCGAAAGCGGTAAACGACAAGAAAGCCATACAACGTCAGCTCGAGGAACTACAACGTCACAATCGCGCAATGGAAACGCGCGGACAGGGATTGTATCTCGATCCGTACAAATACGGACGGGGACTATATCTCGCTCCGTACAAAGGCGGACGAGGTGTAACAACGAAAAAAGAAAAAAAACGTCAAAGAGACAATAAAAATACCTACGGGTGTAACTACCAACGTACAATTGGACCAGCTGGCGAAGCGTATGCGCGTACCATACTTCAGAGGCGTTTTCATGCGTGACGCATTACCGATTAGCGGCGCGCGTCGAAAAGAGAGCGGTATCGTAAATCTGGATGACACGATGGGTCCCGGCACTCATTGGGTAGCGTACGCAAAGAGAAACGATCGTGTTATATATTTCGATAGTTTCGGTAATCTTCGACCGCCGAAGGAACTGGTACGATATTTCGGAGACAATGTTATGATAGAGTACAATCGAACGTCCTATCAGACGTACGATCAGAGCGTCTGCGGACAGCTGTGTTTGTGGTTTCTCCAAACGGTCGACGCGCATGAATTTATAAAGTCTGACAAAATGCTGCGACGTTTCAGTATTCGTTGAACGCTTTTCCATCATGTCGCTGACGCTTACGTTAAGCAGGAAGAGCAGCGTTCTCGCGGCAAACTACTTTCCAACCATAGATTTGAACGACGATGACTACGAGCTTGGTCTAACAATTTTGGAGACTTATCACACGATACCGAATGTAAACGTTTCGAACAACAAATTTTATTTTGATAAAGACGACGCAGAAATTACGATTCCCGAAGGGTCGTACGAACTGCAAGCCATAAATGAATTTTTGAAACGTGAGATTTTACGAAAACATCCGCGACGCGACACATCCGATGGTAACGCCGGTGACACCGCGCGCGGCGATGATGACATTGGTGAATACCCGATAGTGCTCCGCGCAAATTACAACACAATGAGGTGTGAGATTAAATGTGATTACAGAATAAACTTTAACAAGCCCAATAACATTGGATCGCTGCTTGGTTTCTCGTCAAAGCGTATATTGCAACCGCGAAAGTGGTATAAATCGGACATGTCAATCAACATAATGAATATAAACATTATCCGTGTAGAGTGCAACGGGCCCGCGGGCGCGTATAGCAACGACAAAAGTGTGCACACGATACATGAATTTTCGCCGAGCGTGCCACCAGGATATAAGATATCGGAAAGGCCGATGCAAATCATTTACTTGCCAGTCATCGTACGGAGCATTACGGAGCTAACGATACGCATTGTTGACCAGAACGGACGATTGCTCGATTTCAGAGGAGAAGAGATCACTATCAGATTGCACGTACGACGGCGACAGCGATAACGCGAGCGCGACATTTGGGATGCTCGTGTTGAACGAAGCGAAGCACGCGCAGAGAGATAACGCATCTTTTATAAAGAAAACACCAATCGACAATACTCGCTCATCCGGTTGCATCAAAAAGAGAAAGAAACTCAACGCATCGAACGTTAAATTTTTACAAGCTTTAGGATTCGCGGTGCGCAACTTGTGAGATGACTGACACCCTAAACATCAAAGACGAGCCAATTTTCGACGATCGCATCGTCAAGATTGAAACTCATTCGTATAACCCGTTCGCCAATACAACGTTTGGGTACAGTGATGAGATAAGAATACCTATACAGCAACAGGATCTGTACACATTGCCGTACGAAAGCTTTCTATATATCGAGGGAAAATTAACGAAGAAAAATGTTGTCGACGGATCTGATGTGATGTTGGGAAATAATTTTGTGGCGTTCATGTTCGATGAGATTCGATACGAGCTCGATGGCGTGGAGATTGATCGTAACAGAAACGTGGGCATAACTAGCGCGCTCAAATACTACGTAACGACGTCATCCGAGAGAAGCGTGATTCTGAGAAATGCTGGCTGGGATGCGCGTACCAACGCGGATGGATATTTTAACTTTTGCGTACCTCTCTACGTACTGTTGGGATTCTGCGAGGATTACAGACGCGTGGTAATCAACGCTCGTCACGAGTTGATCTTAATACGATCGCGCAACGACAACAATTGCCTGATGGGAAATTCGGCATTGGATCCCGTGATCGACTTATTCAAGATACAATGGCGAATGCCGCACGTGTTATTGAACGAGATAACAAAACTATCGATGCTGCGCACTTTGGAGAGCGGACGATACTTGAGCATGGCTTTTCGCTCGTGGGATCTGTACGAGTTTCCGCTGTTACAGCGTACAACCAAGCATTCGTGGGCCATCAAGATTGCTACTCAGCTGGAGAAGCCGCGATATGTCATCTTCGCTTTGCAAACAGGCCGAAAGAACATCATGGCCGAGGACACGAGCCGATTCGACGACTGCAACTTGACCAACGTGAAACTCTATCTGAACTCAGAATGTTATCCGTACGACGATATGAATCTGGATTTCGAAAAAAACAGATGGTCTGTGTTGTACGAAACGTACGCGCGTTTCTGCAAGAACTACTACGGATACGAGTATCTCGAGCCAAGTCTTACCCTCACGTCTTTTCTACGTTACGGTCCATTCGTAATCATCGATTGTTCTCGACGAAACGAATCAATCAAGAGTGCAACCGTGGATGTGAGATTGGAATTTGAGACTAAGGAGAACGTACCGAATACCACCGCGTACTGTTTCATTATACACGATCGCGTGGTTCAGTACAACCCGTTGACCAATGTTGTACGCAAGATCACTTAAGAGCATCGCTGGTATATGAGAGACAGTAAAATCTATACATCGAAATCGATCGCAGTCTTCTTCTCGACAGTCATGTCTGTGCCAACGTTCGTAGACCTGCAAGGTTTCCTCGTTAAAGGACAGTTTGTCGTAAAAGAGTTTGCTGCTCTCAAAGGACGGACCGTTCTCTCTCATTATATTTTCGCAAGCCCTATACCGTGGCATTTCCTGGCAAGTGCCGACAAATCTCGCGCACGCTGGATGATACGTCATCATCATAGACTGCGACAGAACGATTCCGTACAGCGAAGCTAAGAGTTTGATTACGAAAGCTGTGTATGGTACGAAAGAAGATAACGACGACGACGACGATGATGCTGTCATATATGTCAAGGGACACGAAAAACGAAAATGGTTGCGGAATTTGCTTCTGGACGATGAGCGAGAGCGCGTGTACATCGAAACCCTGGATGCGGATTACGAAGACGTAGATTCTTTAAATAATCTAGATGCTGATAATTCTATAAGATGTGGATATACCATTATACCATTATACCATATATCATTATACCAATTGCGCGTTACAAAATGTATTTAAATTGTTTAATTGGTGGGCAGATAATCTTAAATAAACATATATAACATATAATATATTTTCTTTTATTCCTTTTCCCCGCTATTACATTGATGATTACTTAATATTCCAACGATCCTATACATTTTTTCAATGTAACGTTCGATCGACTCATCGATGACAAAGAAATTGCGTTATGATTGAAGCGTGAAACTTTTTATTCACATTTTCTTTTTTTCTCTTTACATATTTTTTATAGCTGATTAGGTTTTTTTCTTGAAATAAAAATTTTATAATTAATTGATAATGACGCAATCTTTTTTTCTTTCAGTTTATAATCACTGTAACAGTAAACTCGTTCTCGATGTGCTATTTGCAATTGTACGATTCTTTGTCTTTTTCTTGATCACTATAACACGCCTATTCAACGAAATACTATCATAATAGAGTATTGTCGTTCAGCGAGGTTATTGGATTTTTTGTCCACTCCATCTTTCAAAAGAGGGGAGGGAGTGGGGGGGATTAACGTTCTGCCGTGTCAAAATTTACGCGGGTGCGATCAGTCCTCCGTCATTCGTTGTACAAACGAAACCATACGCAACGTACTCCGCTTCTCCATCATTCGTTTGTACGAACGATCCACACGCAATGTACTCCGCCAAAGGAAGCAGTACACTGTACGATGGTGAAACGAAAAAGGAACGTAACGCGTAAGTTCGACATTTTCTTTTTTTCTTTTTGCAACATTACGCAATATTATGTACTTAATTTCTGTTACACAGCATTTCGATGGAGCCTTGCGCGTTACAACCTGACGGCCACGGGCTTCAAGTTTCTGGAAATTGGAATTAATGTTGGTCCACCGAGCTACGTAGAGATCGCCCTAGGAGATCATCGAGGACAAGAGCTGATACTGTCTCTCGAAACATGGAAAGGACTCCATGAGCAGCAATGGAATATCTACAAATTGCTATGAAACAATTACAAAGACAATTTTATAAGCGTCGGACCTTTAACAGTCCGAATTTATATGATGAACAACGTTACACTCGTACGTCTTGAATCTTCAAACGTACGCATTATGATGGTCGAATCGATGCTACGCTGTATGTTTAATCTCGCCGAATGTATTGATATAACGTTCAATCAACTAGACAGACTCGATCGATGAAAAGGATACGCGATTCTCCAACATTGCGTCTATTATAACAAATCCCGAGGAAGTACCATACGTGATACGCGATAGCGATATCTTCGATAGGCATCAACTCGTCGATTGCGAATTGTTAGCTTTAATTTTTAGTATGTATGAAAAAAAGACGTAAAAGATGTAACAAAATGTGAATAAAAACGTTTTCACGTTTAAAAATATGATTTCAATCAAAACAAATTTCCCTATATCTTAAAATAAAATAATATTTCAGTTATAATAAGATATTATTTATTGGTATAATCAATAAAAAAAACATCAATAAAAAAGGGTAATATCTTTTTTTCTTATTGAATTCATTTCATTTTCTATAGTTCACTTTTTTGTAGTTTCCTATTTTCCACGTCGCCATAAAAATTTATTGTTTCCTACGTGAGAACTTGATCAAATAGAAATGAGCACATTCAGTATTTATTACTAAAAAAAACAAGAAAAAAATTAAGGAAAAGTGTCCATTTACCGACTAATACATTATTTTCATTGAATAACGGATTTTTCGAGATTGTTCGAAATGAACATGTTGCGACACGTACATTTATTGCAGCCGGAATAACGGCGCTTTTTTTTCCTTTTTTTTTCCTACGTCAATTTCTACAAAAAATATCTTTTCTAGCAGCTCTTCCTAGACAAAAAAAGACTCCCTCCCCCTTTCCCCCTCAAAAGTACATTCCAAAGGACCATCGACAAAACATTCCCCCTTCCCCGTGCCTACCAGTTATCCCCTCTCTTTTACCCCCGCGTCCCCGAGTTACCCCGCACACCCGCACCCCGCTCGGAGCTCCTGGGTTAGAACCGGCCTAGTATACCTACTTATACAGTTAGAAAAATTATCTCTTAAATCTTGTCGTACTGTAAATGTATTCAAATCAGATATTCCGTTTTCATATCGATTCATTAATATACCTAAAACATTTAATTTACACTCAAAAATTTGTTTTCTAATAACATTTAAATGCAAAAGTTTGCTAAAACATTTAATTCACACTCAAAAATTTGTTTTCTAATAACATTTAAATGCAAAAGACATTGCAAAACTGCATTTGCATAAGATGAAACTTTATCTTTATTTTGGAACCCATGTATTATCCAACAGTATTTTTTTGAATCGTTTCATGTGATTCTTGAACAGAAGATAATAACTTTTGATAATGTCCATAAAATATCTTCTATTTTAGTATATTTTTGTTTTGAAATAATCAATTGAAATAATCAATTTCGCTACTAATTTATACGTTTGTTTTAATCGATTATATTCAATAATTGCATCTTCACTAGCTTTTATAGATGAGGGATCGTAATTAATTAAATACAAATCTTCTCTAAATGTTACTCGTGACAAAGCAACATAACCTTGTCCTGCATTAAATACAGAATTACCAATGTCCATAATAGCATTTTGTAAACTTAATCCTTGGCCTTTATGAATAGCGATTCCATAACTTAATGATAATGGAAATTGTTTTCTGATAACGTAAGCTCTATCCATTACTTGAAATTTAACGCTGACTCTTTCAATCAACTGTCATCAACAATCAACTTATTCTGAACCTGTAGGTAATAAAAGTATGATTTTTTCTACATATTCAGTACTTATATCTTGAACAATTGATATTACTTTCGCGATTGTACCATTTACCAGTCCCAAATTAGCATCAATATTACGTCTTATCATTACTTTTGCTCCAATCTTAATAATAATTTGTTTCAAAAGCTCAGCTGTTCTAATATCATCTTCATCATTTTTCGATAATACTTTCAATACTTTGTTTTTTATGTATGGAATACAATTTATCGTGTCTTCAGCAATTAATAATATTTCTTTTGAATTAATACGATTCAACATTGCAGTGTTTAAAATATCACACATATGACAAGTAGAAAGTAAACACACAGTGTAAACTGGTAAATTGATAATAAAATTACATATTTCATCCAATCTTGAATTAAAAGAAGTATTCGTAAAGGATATTTTTCTATTTTGAATCTCGTGATCTGAATTTGTCAATAACCAATACGAATACGCGATAACAATTCACGATAAATCATATCTCCTTGCTGTCGCATATTAATTGTCAATTCATCATATTCAAATAATGTAGTCCACAAATTAATGGTTCCTAAAGTGTCAATATATTTATCAATTTTTTCTTTCAATAAATGAACAAAAACAAAATCTTTGTGTACAGGAGATAATTGAAGAAGATCTCCAAATAAAAGAATATGTTTTCTATCAAACCAGCCATTATTACATTCAGTAGTGTCATATATTTCGGATAATCGAAAATGTATATACATTAAAATTAAATTAGATTAGATATCATTGATATTTCATCTATTATAAAAAGTATAACATCATTTGTCCGCTCGTAGAACTTTCAATACATGATCACATAATTGTTTATATTTAGGAGTATGACCATGTTCAACAGGTGGTAATTGGAACAATCTGTGAATTGTCAAACCATCTATATTAAATGCTGTAATACCTGTAGGTGCTCTCCTCAAGAATTACATATGCAATCAGGATATTGATGTTGAAACTGTTTAAAGCATATAATGTGATAACATTTACTATCGGAGATCTATCGTATTTTTATATCAAGATTGCAAGTTTAGTTTATAATATTCAGTAGCAGATTTCGGCGATCACTAGGTTAAACGGCCTCGAATATGATATACCAAAGAATAGGTGGGCTCCCGAAAAAATGTGCGATGTTACTTATATATTATATATATATATATATATATATATATATATATATAATAACTTTTATTATATTATACTTATATATATACCAGGTGTATGCATAAGTTTTTTCCGGTTTTTTAGTAAAAAAAGAAACGTAATTTTCAAGGGAAATTAATTTTTTTTTTATTCAAAATATTGGCCATCGGCTTCTACACATTTCGTCCATCCTTCAGGTAATTTATGAATACCATACCAGAAAAACTGCTTATCTTTTGCGGCAAACCATTCGTCGAGCCATTTTCCAACTTCCTCGAAATTGCTGAAGTGCTACTCTGCGAGCGCGTGCCCCATTGATGCGAAGAGGTGATAGTCAGATGGCGCCAGGTCTGGGGAGTACGGCGGGTGCGGAAGGATGTCCCATCCAAGCGATTTCAAGGTGTCTTTCACTGGTTTTGCTGTGTGAGACGGCGCATTGTCGTGTAACAAAATCACTTTGCCATGTCTTCTGGCCCATTCCGATCGTCTTTCGATTAATGCGTAGTTTAAATTAATCATTTGTTGGCGATAGCGTTGTGTATTAACGGTTTCGCCGGGTTTCAAGAGTTCATAATACACAATACCGCTCTGGTCCCACCAGACACAGAGCATGGTCTTCTTGCCGAAGCGATTTGGCCTTGGTGTTGATGGACCGGCTTCGCCAGGTGAAAGCCACGATTTTTTCCGCTTCGGGTTTTCAAAATAAATCCATTTTTCGTCACGCGTCACAATTCGATACAAAAATGATTTCCTTTCGTGGCGTTGAAGCAGCATTTCACAAGTGACTTTGCGATTTTTCATTTGACGTTCATTCAAATCGTGTAGGACCCATTTACCGAGTTTATTGATTTTTCCCATTGCTCGTAAACGTCTGCTGATTGTTTCTTGTGATACATGTAATGCTTCTGCTAATTGCCGTTGAGTTTGAGTTGGGTCATCATCCAATAACTCCTGCAATTGCTCGTCTTCGTATTTTTGTGGTCTACCAGAGCGCTCACTGTCTTTCACATTGAAATCACCACTTTTAAATTGTCGAAACCATGTCTCACATGTTCTAATCGATGGAGCGTGTTCACCATATGTTTCTACCAGCAAACGATGACTTTCAACAGCCTTTTTCTTTTGATTAAATAAAAAAAGCAATGCGTGCCGCAAATGTTCTTTTTCAGGCACAAAACTCGACATGATCACTGAACGATAAAACAAAGACGCTAGTTTTTGGCAGACTCAACTTGTGTGTGTTTGTAGTTTTAAATATCAGACGAACAAAATGATGTATGTGTCAAATTAATACGCTGCGTACTTTTCGCTGGCGACATCTCTTAGTTAAACCGGAAAAAACTTATGCATACACCTGGTATATATATATATATATATATATATATATATATATATATATATACCAGATGTATGCATAAGTTATATATATATATATATATATATATATATATATATATATATAAAGTTGTGAAGGTTATATGTTATATGGATTTTTATTGTCATATTTCATGTTTGAGAAATGTTTATAAATTTATATATTTTATTTGCTCATTTATATATTTATTGATCGTATTAAATACATGAGATATTTTTCTTGTTCGAAATACTTTTTTTATGTTTGGTATAATCATTTATATACAATTAAATAAGACATATGCAATAGCTAAAATTAAGAATATATATTTATAAATAAATTAAAAATTTCAATCATTTACAAGGGTCTAAAATTTCTAATTAAGCTCTATATATGATCCATGAAAGTTTCATAAAACATCCGTAATCCATATAATCTCCGTGAGACGTCTACATGGACATCTAATGGAAGTCTAATAGAGCTCCATTGGAGCTCCATCATGGAAGTAACATGGAGATCTCCATTAGAGGATCTTCATTAGAGGATCTCCATTTGACTTTCACCATGGAGATAGATGTCGCATAGAGAATAAGAAGGGAGGGTGTGCGTCACGGCGGGGCCCGACCACGAACCAGTCGTGAAAACTCGTAATTATTTTGCGAAAAAATACCACCTCAGCCAGGAATCGAACCTGGATCTCCTGCTTAGCGGGCAGGCATCTTATCCCTTCGACTACCGAGGCATGTGATGATATTTATCGCAAATAACGTATTTAGAATAACACGTCAACAATACAATGATACACATATATACGTATATTACAATATACATATATACATGTATTCTTTCGAATCCCCACGACCGGTACTCCAGAGAGATGATGGTCCTATTCTTTCGAAAGAGGCTGTGGAGGTTATGTGGACCTTCAATGAACGTCATGTTCTGTGTGAGACAATAAAGTCATGGTGATGTGCGAATGTTCGCTTTGTCACAGGTATGATGTCGCCTCTAAAAAGAACTACTGCCGGCTGTATGTTATTACAAACGGCTGTGTGGTTATT
Organism: Pogonomyrmex californicus; assembly: GCA_024349325.1. Taxonomy (NCBI): domain Eukaryota; kingdom Metazoa; phylum Arthropoda; class Insecta; order Hymenoptera; family Formicidae; genus Pogonomyrmex; species Pogonomyrmex californicus. The sequence continues at coordinate 1,180,793 of JAECZD010000025.1, forward strand.
ACAGGCCGCTATAACTTACTCTCGATATTACTATCTATGTAATAGCTATTTGTAGTGGATTACATGCCGATATTACACGCCTTTTGTGTATCACTGGAATGATTACAACAGTATGTAATAACTACTGCCGGCTGTGTATTTATTACAAACGGCTGTGTGGGCTAGGAGATTGCGGATTACATGCAGATATTATTGACAGTATTAATTAAATATGTATTATACAATTTCCCTCAAAAACAAGCAATATAGAAAATATTCAAAAATATCTTTTGGAGAAATGACAAAAGAAACAAAATTAAATTATATACAGACCATCCACAGACACGCACGCACGCACGCACGCACGCACGCACGCACGCACGCACGCACGCACGCACGCACGCACGCACGCACGCACGCACGCACGCACGCACGCACGCACGCACGCACGCACGCACGCACGCACGCACGCACGCACGCACGCACGCACGCACGCACGCACGCACGCACGCACGCACGCACGCACGCACGCACGCACGCACGCACGCACGCACGCACGCACGCACGCACGCACGCACGCACGCACGCACGCACGCACGCACGCAAGTATATTTTCATTTTACTCAGTCTCTATAGAATTATCAAGAGGTATCATGCAAAACGGATAATTTTCGTTGCGAAAAGTCTACTTGGATATAATAATTTCCAATTTCGATATGCAGGATAACTATTTCTTCTTTTCTTTTTCGTTTTTACTCGTGAGAAATATTGAATACTCAATACATTGATTATTCATTCGATATCAATAGAAGTAATTTTTAAATTATTCTATACATCTATATGCGATTTATTTACTAAATATCAACATCGATAGGTTTAGCCATATGTATGACATCAGTTCCCAACAACTCGCTGAAGTCAAGCAACGTACTGCGCAGTCAGCAGTAAGATGAGTGACCGGTCATGTAAATGTAGACCGTAAATCAATCAACACTGAAATGAGAGTTAACCTCGGAGAAGTTTTTTTTAACTGTAAATTAACAATGCAAATTTACCAAACTTTTTAGGATTTTTTTGAGAATATTTTTACATTCAAAAATTGGATGTTTTTTTCATAAGAGAGGCAATAATCTGCAACTATATTTTGGTAGCAGTGGTTCGAAATAATCATTGACATTGCTCTGTAATCTCCCGATGATATTCTGTAATATATCATGTGATATCTTAATATTTCCTGTGATAATCTATAATATTGCTGTGTAATTGCCAATAATATTTCTATGTAGTCAGCAGTAATTTTTTTTTGTAAGGGACTGTGACATAATTATAATTTAAAATGTTACATTATTGCATTTCCTGCAAAATATAATATTTTTATAAGTAATATTCTTATGTATATAATATTATTATAATTATAAATGTTATATATATACTATTATAATATTATAAAAATAAGCATTATAAATGTATTGGGTGTGGGAAAAAGTTTGTGGCGTTTTTTTAGTAAAATTCAAATGTTTTTTTTAGAGTATTAAAATTAATTTATTCAAATCAAATATGCTCCATTATTTTCTTATTTTCCATAATATTTTGCCATTTTTGGGACAGAGCCATAATCCCATCACAATAAAACTTCTGTAGTTTCTGGTCGAAAAACTGCTTCAAGTGATTTTCACAGGTCTCTTTTGAAGCCAGCTTTATACCATTAAGAGAGTTCTGCAGAGATCTAAACAAATGATAGTCTGAGAGTGCTATATCATGGAGGGTGCATACGATGGATGCATCAAAACTTCCCAGCCAAGCTTTCGCAATTTTTGCCGAATCATCAAAGATGTGTATGATCGAGTGTTGTCGTGATGGAAGACGACACTCCTCCTATTGATTAATTCTGGGCATTTTCTCTCAATTGCTTGTTGTAATCTCTTTAGTTATTCATAGTAGAGTCGGAATTAATTGTTTGACCGGGCGGTAACAGCTCATTGTAAACAATTCCCTTCCAATCTCACCCCACACACACCCAATATCACCTTCTTCATCAATCCAGGTTTTGCGATTGCTTGCGCCTTCCTTCCTTTCTTTGTCCACGATCTTTTTCGAGTTCGATTGTCATACGTGATTCATTTTTCATTTATCATTCTCTTCAGAAATGGCTCAATTTCATTCCGTTTCAGTAGCGTATCGCAAATGTTAATTCGGTCCATCATGTTCTTAACACTCAACTCGTGAGGAATCAAAACATCGAGCTTCTTTTTGTATCCAGTTTTGTGTAAATAATTCAAAATTGTTATGTGGTCGATGGCTACTTCCCTGACAATCTCCATACTGCTTATATGCTTATCATTCAACTTTTTTCATGATTTCATCGGACTTTTCGATTGATCGACCGGAGCGAGGTTCACCTTTGACATTGAAATTTCCAGTACAAAAGCGAGCGAACCATTTCTGTGCTGCTGATTTTGATAGAGTATCTTCACCGTAAACAGTATAAATTTTTTCACAAATCTGTGCAGCGTTCTTGCCTTTATTGTAATGATACTTCAAAATGTAACGAATTTTTTCCTTATTTATCTCCATTTCAAAATAAAATAACTTTTGATCCACTTCATTTCAATCTTTTTCGGTTCAAAACGAAGGTTGAAATGTCACACGTGTCTAGTGTTGTCGATTAGTAGTTACCGATTAATAGTTATTCAATGCTGAGCATGTAATGGCGATCTAGTGCCAAACACCACGAACTTTTTCCCATACTCAATATAACACTTTTATAATGCTTTTTATCAGAAATGGAAAGTAATAACGCATTAATCTCTTACATTACTCCTTGTTTTTGCCCTTTATATAATATCTTTTGATTTTCAATTATTATTTATAATTATCAGTTACTTTTTAAAATCAAAAACATATATAGTCTATTAGAAATCGCAGTATGCATCACAGACTGATATATTACGCAAAGCAGTATTACTTACTGCTTAAATAATTATATTCTGCATATTTAATTAACGCTAATATATGGTTACAGCACAAGTAGCTAAATCATCAGTAAATAAACTATTTAAAAAATATATTAAAATAATAATAATAATAATAACACTACAAAATAATAAATTAAAAAAGAAACATTTTGATTTTTGTGGTTAGAAGTCAGTATTGATAGTTAAACTGTTAATCATTGTTTTCAAGTTCTTCCATTCTTTAATGATTCAACAAAATTATTTCAAAATCTATTTTTTTTAAACAACTATAAGTGTAACTTATATATGCATTCTTCAGAGATTATATTTGTTTATATTCGACAAACAGAAGTTATGTTGGTTCTACTGAAATGTCAGTCTTTCTCACTTCTACTTTACTTCCGATGGAAACAGCAATAAATGTGTAATTACGTTAGGTCTGTTCTTTTTGGCTGAACTGGTTGTATTAGTTCATAGTTTATTTTTCTTTCTTAGGCCTTGTGTTCACGATGCTAGAAATCAGTCCGAGATCTGAATTCTCAAAGATTTCGAATTGAAATAATTATACTTTGATGATTGTAGATGTCGTTATAAAAGAATATGTGAAGTTAGCTACTATAACTTACCAACATTAAAATATTGAATCAATAAATCAAATTCTAATTTAGTTTATTGATTTAATATTAAATATTGTAATAGAAACAATGTTTTAGTAATAGAACTTATCAACATTTATAACAATACAAAAAATTTCGAATTGTTTATATTAAGCAATTAGGATGAAAAAAGAACCCAATTTGATCATATTTGCTTAAATTTAATTTATTTCAATTTTTCAGAAAATAAAATAATTAACTAGCAGGATGTCTTTTTAAAAAAATTAAAATAACGTAAAATATTAAGTCTTAATTTAGGGCACATTTCAAATCAATTATATCAGTTTATTAATTAAATTTTTCGAAAAATTTCGTTTATTCGTTAAATTTCGTTTATTTATAATCATTTTTCAATAATAATAATATTAATATAAATAAACTAATAATAGTATCAACTAACACTAATAAATTATGGTATTTATATCTTTATAATTATGAGACATTAATCTTTGATTGAAAAGAACACTTTAAACACAATGTGCCATCATTAATACATTTGACATATTTTATACTTGAATACACAATGTGCCATCATTAATACATTTGACATATTCTAAACTTGAATACAAATTGCTTTTAACGTTCTAAAAGAAAACTAATCTATCATAACTATCTAACCTATCACAATCTAATCGACAGTGACTATAATGTCATATGTATTGAAAACATCAAACATAATGTTAAAAAAAATTAAGAAGATCTTTAATTCTTTAATATTACATATATTTGTAAATTTAACAAGAAGAACAAAAAACACAAGAGAAAAGATAACGGAGATGGTGTTCAGAAAATGAATTCTGAAGAAATTTCTGGGAGTTAAGAAGATCATATTCATTTAAGTTATATTGAACTTTTTGTAAATGTCATTTAATAGAATTATTTTGAAATGGATTTCAATTATTCAACATTATATGTTGAATAAAGCTATGTCCCTATTATTCAGGAGTGTAAGAATGCAAATTATATGAAGGTACATTCCTGAATAGAACTATATTTTGTAATCTGATATTGTAACAAAATACGGTATGATACACAACAAGAGTAAGCTTGTACTTTTTCACGCATCATTCCTGAAACAGTTAGAGTAATCTATAATCTAAAGTATTTAAAAAATGAATATTTGAAGGTAACTTAAATATAATTTTTATTTTTAATATTGAATATACTATAAATAAACTTAAAATAAAATTTATACAATATTTTAGACTCTAAGTAGAAGAAGAATGGATTCATATTGCTGACAACTATTTTAGAGAATGGAATGTATCAAACTGCATTAATGCAATAGATGGCAAGCACATTAAGTTTAAAGTTCCTCTCAATCAAGGATCACTATCACAATTATAAGATACGAACAACATTGTATTATTAGTGTTGCTTATCGATGCTCATCGGTTTACGTTAATGTTGGTGTTAATGGCAGAGTAAGCGATGGACGAGTCTTTCGTGAAAGTGATCTAGCAAAATTCATAAATAATCCACGAAATCTATTAAATATACCAAAAGATAATTGCCTAATATAAATCAATCTGTTCCTTATATTATTTTAGCTGATGCGACCTTTCCATTGCAAACTCATTTACTGAAACCTTATCCATCACGAAATTTGTCTCATGATGAGCGAATATTTAACTACAGACTAAGTAGAGGCAGAAGGGTTGAAAATGCTTTTGGCATGTTAACTAATAGATTTCGTGTTCTCTTAACACAAATATATTTATCCGTTGAATCGGTCCAAAATATTATACTTGCTTGTTGCTCTTTACATAATTTTATTAATAAAAAAAATGCTACTTATTTACACGGAGCTACGGACATTGAAAACATAGAAAATCAAATCATAACATCTGCTTCATGGAGAAATAATAAGAACAATTATGCAATTTGGAAATTGTAAACATAAGACCTACTAATGCAATTTAAATTCATGATGTTTTCAAAGAATACTTTACTACTGTTGGAAAAGCAAAAATTTGAATAGCAAAAATCTCTGATTTAACTGTTTAATACAAAAATGAAATTAAAGATAATTTTTTTAATTTTATATTTTATATTTTATACACAAAATATAAAAAAAATTTATAATAATATATAAATAATTATATTTAAGCCATATCATATCTATATTTTCTATTTTTTATCTTTTATCTATCATATTTATTTTATCTATCACTTTTTATACTTAAACATTGACTAATATTATATTAACACGTTGTTAAATATAATATAGAATAAAAAACAAAAAATTAAAACAGAAAAACAAAAAATCACATGTTGTAAAAATAATATAACAAAAAATAATAATATTTAATTACTATTTTTTAATCACTATCAGCATCATCTAATAATGCGATAATATTCTTTTGCAAAACTTTTAACTTTTTGGAATTCTTAATTTTGCGTAATTCATTTTTCAAATATAATATCCAATGTTTTAAGCCGTCTTCTCTTTCTTCATTTTTATATATGGTTTCAAATACATTTGAAGCCATCGACCAAAATTTACTCTTAGATTCAACAGAAGATGGTTAAGATCTTTTTCTTTTAGACAATGGCACAGTATGATTGTGTTGAGTCACTAGTCGTTGAAAATGGATATTTTCTATAGTTAACAATAATAACTAAGTCTTTACTTTATAACTAAGTCTTAACTTTATAACTAAGTCCAAATTTAAACTTAATTTGGAGCATATATATGCACATAATTACATAAGAGTAAATTACAAATTTTTTTATTTAAATTAAATTTTTTTCATTTTTTTATTATTATCTCTTTAATTCTTTGTAATTAAATGTTCCACTCGATTCAAATATATATGTATTTAAAAATTCTTTACATGCCGGAATATTATGTATACATATATTGAGATAGAATGAAAGCTACTATCACTTATGTTAGATACATATCATCTGAGTTAATTTAGGTTAAACGTAATTTTATGATATCATAACAATAGGAATATAAGGCGGGTTCTAACTCAGAAACGTTGAGGGGGGTGCGGGTGTGGGGAACTGCGCGCAACCGAGGAGCTCCGGGGAGGGGGGGACGGCGCGTGTCGGGCGACCCAGTGCCATTGAATGTAAACAGCGTCGACGATTGATGTCTTCAGAGCACCGTGATAAATAATTACCAAAAGATAAATAACGAAGATGATATAAAAAATTGGACGCGTGGACATGACGTCAGGGGAGGGGGAGGGGAGGGGGGCCGCCGCCGCCGCGTTCATCGCCGCCACCGCGGCCGCCGCCGCCACCGCCGCCGCCGCCGCCGCCGCCGCCGCCGCCGCCACCGCCGCCACCGCCGCCACCGCCGCCACCGCCGCCACCGCCGCCACCGCCGCCACCGCCGCCACCGCCGCCACCGCCGCCACCGCCGCCACCGCCGCCACCGCCGCCACCGCCGCCACCGCCGCCACCGCCACCGAGTAAAAAATAAATATCTCTCTCTCTCTCTCTCGTATACCTATTATCTCTTCCGTTGCGGCTCTCTCTCTCTCTCTCTTATGGAGAATGTATTTTTCTAATTATTTTATGGTGAGGGAGAAAGAAATGAAAGAAATACATGTTTTTTGCATATTATATATGTTTATATTTTTAAACAAATTGAATACATTTTTAAGTGTGAAATTTTTTTTATTCACATGTGTTTTTCTTATACACTAAAAACTAAAGCTAACAGCTCGCAATCAACGAGTTGACGTCTATCGAAGATATCGCAATCGCGTATCGCGTTCGGCACTTCCTCGGCATCTGTTACAACAGACGCGATGTTGGAGAATCGCGTATACTTAGTATCGATCGTATCGACGAATCTGACGAGTCGATCGAACGTCACATCGATACATTCGTTCAGAGCAAACATTCGACGTAACGTCGATTCGATCATCGTTACACGTACGTTCAAAGATTCAAGACATACGAGTGTAACGTCGTTCATCAGACAAATTCTGACGGTTAACGGTCCGACACTTATAAAATTGTCTTTGTAATCGTTTAGCAGCAATTTATAGATATTCCATCGCTGCTCGTAGAGTCCCTTCCACGTTTCGAGAGACAGTATCAATTCCTGCCCCCGATGATCTCCCAGAGCGATCTCCACGTAGCTCGGTGGACCAATGTTGATTCCAATTTCCAGAAATTTGTAACCCGTGGCCGTCAGAGTGTAACGTCTGCTCAGTAAGCGCACCGCTCGACGCTCCACCGAAATACTGTGGAAATTAAATATATAATACTGCACAATATTGGAAAAAAAAGAGAAAAAATTAAAAAAAAATTCAGTTGAAACTTACGCGTTACATTCCTTCTTTTGTTTTTCGCCATTGTACGGTGCGCTGCTTCCTTTGGCGGAATACATTGCGTGTTGTTCGAACGATGGAGGAGCGGAGTACCGTTTTTGTCGTGCAGATCGTTCGATGGAGGAGGACTGATCGCGTAAATTTTTTGACATGGCAAACCGTTAATCTTCCCATCTTTCCCCTCCCTCTTTTTTTCTAGGAATTTCATTGTTGCAATCAAACATGTAGCGACATGTTCGCAAAGGAGCGCGATGACGTTCAAATTTTTTTCTAGGAAGAGCCCGCGAAAAGATAGCTCTTCGTAGAAATCGACGTACGTGTCGCGGCGTGTTAAGAGAAGCGTCGATACTCCGGTTACTATAAACAAATCGAAGAGACTTATGATGGCTTTTTTCGCCGAAATCGGCGTACGTGTCGCGGCGTGTCAAGAGAAGCGCTGATACTCCGGCTGCTATAAACAAATTGGGGAGACCTATGATGATGCTCTGACAAAGGGGCAAAGAAATTGTCGATGATATATAATGGGTCATGCGGTGTGCAGGATCACAGTAGATGGAAGTCTAATGTGTGTGAAAAAAATAGTTGACGGTGAAAATGGATAATGTGTTAAATATAGAAAATGTGTTTAATATGGATGAGGAAGACTTTGTAAATATAGTGGACGAAGTGTTTGAAAATGAAGAAGAAATAGAGATTGACAATATTGACAATATTGACATTGATATTGAAGACGAAGAGCACGCATTGTCTGACGATAGCAATTACGAAAGTGATCAAAGTGATGACCTTACGGATTATGTAGAAAAAATTGTTACCCGTTCGGAACTCCTTGCGTTGAATAATAATAAAAAGTATTGTCCAATACAATTTTATTATTCAACGGGTGGTGCGCTAACTCTGTGTGCCGAATGCATGGTTCGTCTGGCGGACACTGACATTGGAGTATTGTATGCCATTAGGAAGCACGAGATAGATACTCTCAATGCGCTAAACAGCCGATTTTGCTCCAATTGCCAACAGTCCGTCTGTATGATAATGCCATGCAACATGTGCCCAATTTGCACAAATTGAAAAAAGACAACATTGTGAACGAGGCATATGCAAGTGGAAGAGTGTGATGTGATATAAAAACAATATGGAAAGGTCATTGGAAGAATTAACAAGTTCTCTATTATGGGATTCAATCTCTCATCTACCAGTGAACGTGGTGGTGTATTTTATAAAGAGACACTATATCCCCATTTCCCGATTCCTCGTCCAAGAGTTAAGGGACACTACAATTCGACTCTCTGCTTCTCCGCTCCTTCTGAGAGAGCGGAAATAATTCTGGAAGCGTGCACATATTATCATTATAGAGGACACGCATACAATATATTACTACCTCTCTCGCGGCAAAAAGTAGCAGAGATAATTCCAAGAAGCGAGGATACTCATATATGGTTGTTCTATTCCCATCAATCTCCGGACATGGCGGAAATACAACGCTTTGTATACTGGCTTCGAATTAAAGCAGCTATAGAGAAAAGAAAAAAGAAAGTAAAAAAATGTAAAATTGTTTTGATGAGACAGCACAACAATTTAAAAGAATCAAGATTTTGCAATATGGAACACCTAGAGCGAGTGGAACGCGAGCTGCTGGAGCAGTGCAGCCAAGTCGCTACCTTGGTGGAGTGTTTCGCGTGGTTGCAACGATGTGAGGAGTGCATCGAACAACTCGAGGAACTTAGCCGTGTTAAGCGTCCTCGACTCACCGTTGCAAATAGACAATCTGCGGTGGCGAGGATCGCGCGACTCGCGGGTGCAAAAGTACAACTAGAAAGACGTTTCGTGCACGTTGGTGGTGAGTACGCGAGCACCAGTAGAGACAATGGATCTCTCGTTTGGCGAGAAATCGATACGGCATTTGAAAGCCGTATATTGACTGGTGCGGTGATCAATGTGGACTATATCGAGCCGCGACAATTTTTAGAAGACGCTGGTGGTGTAGTGCTCGAGCGAGTGCGAGACATTGTACAAAGACACGATAGTGTGAAAGTGAACACCACGTTCAATGGCGAATTTGTGACGGGCGATAAACGCGCAAACAAAAGTATAAACACTAAAAATAGTGAACTCTTTCGAGTGTCAAATGTAGACGAGTGGTACGAGCAGCACGTCATCGAACCCACGTTGGCGTCACTCGAAGAATTCCAAGAACGCGACAGTGGATGGGCGTTGTCGCGAATTCTAAATTTGACTATAAACGTGAACAAATATAATCCAATGCACGCGGGATGTTACATCGAATTACCGCGAGAAATTATGTTAAAGCGAGCGGTGATCAATGTACGATCCAATGACAATGCGTGTTTCGCGTGGTCGGTGATCGCGGCTCTGCATCCGGCTGAAAGGAATACAGATCGGAAATCCTCGTACCCGCATTATACGACAGTGTTAAATTTGCAAGACATTACGTTTCCGATGACGTTGAACCAAATTAAGAAGTTCGAACATCTCAACGACATCTCAATCAACGTCTACAGTATCAAGGAAAAGGAGATTCTCCCGATACGGTTAACAGATAAGAAGATGGAGAAGCACGTAAATCTATTGTACGTGCAGGATCCGCGTGACGACAACGCGGGGCACTTTGCGTACATCAAAGATCTGTCCCGCCTTGTGAGCTCGCAAATAAACAAGAAGAAATGCAAGAAATACTTTTGCGACCGGTATGTATTTTAACAAATTTTATTATTTCTCTTATAAAATTGTTTATTAAAAAATCATATTTTCCGTTTGCAGATGTCTACATTACTTCAGTTCGTCTGAAAGATTGCAGTCAACATACAACGGACTGCGAAAAGATGAACGATTGCGCCATCCGACTGCCGAGCGAGGACGACAAGTGGCTCGAATTCAAGAACCACACGAATAAGGAACGACTTCCATTCATCGTTTACGCGGACTTGGAGTGCGTACTACGGCGAACGGAACCGGCAGAGAAGGAAGACGCATCGTACACCTACCAGCAGCACGAGGTATTTAGCATCGGATACTACGTGCGATGCTCGTACGACGACGTTATCGGTATATCGATTTCGTCGCGACGAAGATTGCGTTGCGTGGTTCGTTCGGCAACTCGAAGATTTGGCGCATCAAGTAAAAATTCTGTTATCCGCGAAAGTCCCCATGAAAACGTTATCGAGAGAGCAGTGGGAGGCACATCGTAGCGCGACGCGTTGTCACATTTGCGAGAACTCATTTGCGTCGGACGACACGCGGGTACGCGATCATTGCCATCTTACCGGTCGTTACCGTGGTCCCGCGCACTCAAATTGTAATCTAAATTAAAAAGATTCATATTGCATTCCCATAGTATTTCACAACTTATCCGGTTATGACGCGCACTTTATCATCACGGAAATAGCTACGGCGTTCGAAGGCAGGATCGACGTGCTGCCGATAACAAAAGAAAAATATATTTCGTTTACAAAACACGTTCAAGATACCACCGAGAGATCAGATTCGCGAAATTGCGTACGCTTGCGGTTCATAGATTCGTACAAGTTTTTAAATACCAGCCTTGATAAATTGGCATCTTTTCTAACGAAAGAAAAATTAAAAATTTTACGTTCCGAATTTTCCACGGTCTCAAACGAAGATTTTGATTTGTTGACGCGCAAAGGTGTCTTTCCGTACGAATACGTGGATCGCGCGGACAAGCTGCAGGACACGCGCCTACCACCGCGCGAATCGTTCTATAGCTCGTTGACCGGTGACACGGTGTCGGAGAACGATTACGCGCACGCCGCGAACGTCTGGCAGCGGTTCTCCATCCGAACGCTCGGCGAATACAGCGATCTATATCTCAAGACCGATGTCTTGTTATTGGCCGACGTTTTCGAAAATTTCCGCGAAAGTTGCGTCGCGAGTTATGGACTCGATCCCGCGCATTACTACACATTGCCAGGTTTCACGTGGGACGCCATGTTGAAACATACGCGCGTAAAATTTGAGTTGCTCACCGACATCGATATGGTTATGTTTATCGAACGCGGTATACGCGGCGGTCTCAGTCAATGTTCCGGCAGATACGCGCAGGCCAATAACAAGTACATGCGTTCGTACGACCCGTCGAAACCGTCGTCGTATTTGATGTACTTTGACGTAAATAATCTGTACGGATGGGCGATGTGTCAACCGCTGTCCTATGCCGAATTTCGATGGATGGAAGACATTGAGAACTTTGACGCGAGCGCGATCGCTCCGGATTCGTCTACGGGTTATATTCTCGAGGTCGATCTCGAGTATCCGCATCATTTACACGATCGACACACTGACCTACCTTTCTGTCCGACGCGCGATAAACCACCCGGCACGCGGCAGGATAAACTTCTCGCGACGTTATACGATAAGAAGCGGTACGTCATCCATTATCGCAACCTGCAGCAATGTACGCGCCATGGTCTTCGTATCGCAAAGATACATCGCGTACTACAATTTGCTCAATCCGCCTGGCTCCGCGATTACATCGAACTCAATACACACTTTAGAACGTACGCGAAAAACGATTTTGAGAAAAATTTGTACAAATTAATGAACAACGCGGTATTCGGTAAAACAATGGAAAATGTGCGCAATCACGTCGACGTTAAACTTTTGACCAAATGGGACGGACGGTATGGCGCGGAGGCAATGATCGCGAAACCAAATTTCCACAGCCGCAGCGTCTTTGCGGAAAACTTAATCGCCGTCGAACTGCGTAAACTCGAGGTAAAATTCAACAAGCCGATTTACGTGGGTATGTGTATACTCGACATATCGAAAATCTGCTTGTACGAATTTCACCACGAATACATGTCACCGCTGTATCGCGAGAAATGTAAGATCATGTACACCGACACGGACAGTCTCGTATACCACATCGAGTGCGATGATGTGTACGAGGCGATGAAACGCGATATCGCTAGATTCGATACGAGCGATTATCCGACGGACAACGCGTACGGGATGCCTCTCGCGAATAAAAAAGTACCCGGTCTAATGAAGGATGAGAATAACGGTGCGATAATGACGGAATTCGTCGGACTCAGAGCGAAGATGTACGCGGTGAGGGTGGACGGCAGAAAAGACATTAAAAAGGTGAAAGGTGTAAAGAATAACGTCGTAACGCGAACAATAACGTTCGACGATTATACGCGGTGCTTGAACGAAGAGATCGAAATGACTCGTCGCCAGTCGTGTATAAGATCCAAGCTACACCAAGTATACACGGTGTCCGAGTCGAAAATCGCTCTGAGTCCGTACGACGACAAACGATACATCGTACCGGATTCGACGGAGACGTTACCGTGGGGACATTGGCGGATTCCATTGTAATATATATACATGTTTATACAATGTACATATATTTTTATATTTTTTATATAGTTTATATGTATGCATATATGCACGTATGTATGTACGTACCTATGTATCATATCTATGTATGTATGAACGTATGTATTCTTGTAGTTTTATACGATACTGTTATATATGTAGTATAGATGTATGTATTTTTTGTAGTTTTTATATGTAGTTTTTACAATAAAATTTAGCTATTCAAATTTATTTTATATATAATTTATAATAGCAACCAAGATCCTGCTTGCTGAGGAATTAGCTTTAATTCTCTCTTCGATTTATTTAATGTATATACTCAGCTTAATACATATATTGTTTATAATACATGCAGATTTACATGTGTTCTCGTAAGTTACATACATGTATAGTTTAAAAAATGTAATGGAAGAAAAAAATAATAAAAACTCTTTGTATACATGTATACAGTGTATATGTATTTTTTTTAATACATTATAAAAATAAGAAAAATGAATTAAATCACACTGCTTTTGTTTATCCATGAGTTATGCGATCTATCGAATCCCAGCCACTTGACGTAAACCTTGTCTCCCTTCCTGCGTAATACTTTCTCCACGAGATACACGTCCGGATGAGTCGCGCGATGCAATTCGTGCTCGTAAAACGCGCCCGCGACCGATTTTCCGCGATAGTCCTCGAGCAGATAAGTTACGGGATTAGTACGCTGCACTGTAACGATCTTAAACACCTCGGTGGTCCAATTTGGCGTGTAACCTTTTTCGAAAATTGTCTTGTACTTGCTCACGCGTACCGATTCGCCTACTTTGAATTTTGCTGGACCTGCGATCTTTATCGCGCTGTATACCGTATCCAAGAGTCTTTTGGCGATCGCGGGAGTTACGTCAACGGGTCGCATGCCGATAGTGCGATGCTTGCGCGCGTTGTAATCTGACACGAGACGCGGTAGCGCGTCGACCCACTTGTAAGTGCCGTTGAGCGTAAACATCTTCCACATGTCGTTCTTAAGCGTGCGATTGAATCGCTCGACGATCGATGCCTTTAACACCGTATACGTGGAATAATGATTAACGTTGTGTTTTTTCAAGAGTTTTTGCACATCGGCATTGTAAAATTCCTTTCCCATATCCGTTTGCAAGTTTCTCGGGCATCTTCCGCTCTCTCGAATTATCTTAGCGATAGCGTTAGCCGTCTCGCTTCCGACCTTGCTCTTGAGCGGTACGGCCCAGGCGTACTTGCTCAACGCATCGATGACGGTGAGTATGTAGTGGTGACCTCTGTTGAAACTCGAGTACGGACGCATCTCGACGATGTCAGCCTGCCACAGATCGTCGTATCCCCGAATTATGACACGTCTTCGTGGAAAATTTCTCCTCGCCGGAGCGTGCAATTCCTCAACGAGTCGTCGCCTCTCGGAGCTAACATTTTTTTCACGTCCATCGGATCGCATGTTTCGACGATGTTTAATAGTAAAGATAAGATATACAATTTAAAATTGTTTTTCCTCACTGACGTTAATCGACTGGCTCGTTTCGTCGATACGCGATTAATTTATAATAATGCCGGCTTCGCGAAGTTCCTCGATGATCGACAGCATCTCGTTGTCGTGAGCGTTGTTACCAGCTCGGTGCGAAGCGTCGAGCAATCGGAGTCGATCCACCAGTTCGTTGGGATCGTCCCAATGCACGTAATCGATCTTGTTGTCGTTTAACTTCATGGCGGTTGGTATATTGCTCACGCCTGCACCCTTTTTACGCCCGCTACTTCCATACGTAGATACGAGCGGAGCGATGATGTTAATATACTTGGATCCCCTATTGCCCTTGATGGGATTATGGGCGCTGTGACCACGTCTATGAGCATTTGTTGTTAACAATATACTTTTATACGTTTGTTTGTCATCCTCGGTAAAAACCGCGTCATCGGGAAGTCTCTTGAAGATCAATTCGTACAATCCTGGTGTACCATTGTATCTCACATTGTCTATGATTATGGAGTCATTTTTGTCAACGTCAAATTTCTTGTCACCAAGCATCGCACCATTGGTTTTATCGAAATAAACACCGTATACGCGATCAAATGTATCGTTTTTTCCATTATCATCGAGGAGAGGGCTTACGTACTTTTGCCCTAATGGTCCCAGCTGATTATGCAACGCCTCTCGACCTTGTTGCGTTTGCAGACTCTGTTTGATGGTTGTTTCGAATGACGGTTCACTGACGTCTTTTGTTTCGAAAACATCTTCCTTTTGCAGGAACAGCGGTGGTTCTTTCGATGGGTCTTTCGATGGTTGTATCGGTGTAGACTCGAACACGAGTGAATCTGACGCGGCTTTCAATTCTTTCGTTGTACGTCGTTTTTTAGACTGCGGCGTTAATTTCAACCATCCAACATCCGTCCAATATGAATCCTTGTCAGTAGTAGTAGTAATATCGTTATCGTTGTCGTCATCGCTGTCTTCACGTTTTTGTTTTTTCTTAATACCGAGATCCTTTGCTTCTCTTTTAATCGATTGAGATTCCTCGGTTTTTTCAACAATCTGTTTTAGAGGTTCGACGATGGGCTTGAAGCGTTTCTCCAACGCTGTATCTTCAGCTATTTTACCAATTTTTAAAGCGCGATATTTTTTGCGAATCGAATCGCTCGTTTTCGCAATCTGTTTCGCTATTTTCTCGCGATCTTTAGTGTTATCCATGTTGCCTGCTTGACGTATCGACATCGATTAACCACGTTACGGTACCGCGAACGTATTAAATTCCTTTCTGTATCGCCCATTGATAAGCGGACTGTCCTTATCTATCACTAGAAATCCATACTCGCGCTGCCAACAATCGCGGCATAACGCACAGAATTCATCGTATGACATGTCGGTATTCACGTGATCGTTGTAAACATGTTTCAAGTTGGTACCATCCTGTTTGAACAGAATCAGCAGGTTCGCATTGTCGCGTATCAAATGTTTAGGTATCCTCGCGTACGTCTGACAGAGATAGAAGCAATCGACGTTCGAGTGGCGGCCCATCGAAAAGTATTCTCTCACAGCATCTTGCTTATCGCACGCAACGTCGTCGAAGACGAAGATCGAATTGGGACGTGCCTCGCTCGGTGGAATGACGTCACTGTTGTTGGAGAACGTAAAGTAGCCGATTTCTTCTATCGATGTTAGTAAATTTTCCAAGTATCGATATTTCGGTTGTTGCAGCGATTTCGAGTATACGTACACGTTCTCGAAACGTACACCGTGCGGACTCTCGAGCAAGCTTATGAGAACGTTGGTTTTACCACAATTCGACGGCCCGCAAATGATGGCGCGTATAGTACTCGGTAACATTTCACCGTGCTTGCGCTCCGTCGCGATGTCTCCCATCATTCGCGCTCTCTCGTCACAGTTCGCGACGCGTATCGTCAGCGGCTGCCGTACAAATTTCATGTTCGCACTGCGTTATCTAGGCTTCGATCGAACGCCTATTTATAGGCGCGCGAAACCACGAATCGCTCAGTAGCAAAAATGTATCTCGCGCTGTCGCATCCCTCCGATATTCGGGATTTGAGCGCTGAGCAGTTGCAATATATACCGAAGGTCGTACTGTTACGCGTGTGCGGTAATTATATCGATCACGTGTGGGACAAGCTTCCGGAGTATATAAAGGCGGATTTGGAGGTTCAAACCTATCGTCGCTGCGTCGAGCATTATAATCAATCGTGGGATCGAGATCATATAGACGGTCCTGCACCGAAGATAAAGGATTGTGGCCTATGCCAGCAACAGCGTCAAACGAAGGCTACATTGGAGGTCTGCTCAATCGAGCGATAAACGCGCTTCCTTTCGAACTACATATCCCCGGCTATCAGTTTTGCGGTCCGGGTACTCGGCTGAAAAAGCGATTAGCCAGAGGTGAAACGGGCATAAATCCACTGGACGCGGCGTGCCGTGAACACGACATTGCGTATTCTCAGAGCAACGATCTCACCGACAGACACGCGGCGGACAAGGTACTCACCGATAAAGCCTTAGGACGCGTCATCGCGAGAGATTCGGCTCTGAGTGAGAAAGCTGCAGCTGCAGCCGTTTGGGCAGCGATGAAAGCCAAGACCAAGATCGGCATGGGTATGAAGGCGAAGAAAAAACCGGCAAAAAAGAAACGAATACTTCCAACGGCGAAACGAGGTGGTGTGTTACCGATTTTGCCAATTTTGGGCGCTCTCGGATCCTTAATCGGCGGAGCGGCCAGCGTGGCGAAAGCGGTAAACGACAGGAAAGTCGCGCAACGTCCACTCGAGGAACTGCAACGTCGCGCGATGGAAACGCGCGGACAGGGACTGTATCTCGCTCCGTACAAATACGGACGAGGACTGTATCTCGCCCCGTACAAAGGCGGACGAGGCGTAACAGCGAAAAAAAAAGAAAAAAAAAACGCCAAAGAGACGATAAAAATACCTACGGGTGTAACCACCAACGTACAATTGGACCAGCTGGCGAAGCGTATGCGCGTACCGTACTTTAGAGGTGTTTTCATGCGTGACGCATTACCGATTAGCGGCGCGCGTCGAAATGAAAATGGTATCGTAAATCTGGACGACACGACGGGCCCCGGTACTCATTGGGTAGCGTACGCAAAGAGAAACAATCGCGTTGTGTACTTTGACAGTTTTGGTAATCTTCGACCGCCCAAGGAACTGATACGATATTTCGGAGACGATGCTACGATAGAGTACAATCGAACGTCCTATCAGACGTACGATCAGAGCGTCTGCGGACAGCTGTGCTTGTGGTTTCTTCTCCAAAACGGTCGACGCGCGTGAATTTATAAAGTCCGACAAAATGTCGCGGCGTCTCAGTATTCGTCGAACGCTTTTTCCATCATGTCGCTGACGCTTACGCTGAGCGGGAAGAGCAGCGTTCTCGCGACAAATTACTCTCCAGCCATAGATTTGAGCGACGATGACTACGAGCTTGGTCTAACAATTTTGGAGACTTATCACACGATACCGAATGTAAACGCTTCGAACAATACATTTTATTTTGGCAAAGACGATGCAGAAATTACGATTCCCGAGGGGTCGTATGAACTGCATGCCATAAATGAATTTTTGAAACGTGAGATTTTACGGAAACGTCCGCGACGCGACGCGCCCGAGGGTAACGCTGGTGACACCGCGCGCGGCGATGACGAGATTGGAGAATACCCGATAGTGCTCCGCGCAAATTACAACACGATGAGGTGTGAGATTAAATGCGCCTACAGAATAAACTTTAACAAGCCTCGTAACATTGGATCGCTGCTGGGTTTCTCGAGGCGTATACTGCAACCGCGAAGGTGGCACGAATCGGACGTGTCGATCAACATAATGAACGTAAACATTATCCGTGTAGAGTGCAACGTGACCGCGGGCGCATACAGCAACGACAAAAGTGTGCACACGATACACGAATTTTCGCCGAGCGTGCCGCCAGGATATAAGATATCGGAAAGGCCGATGCAGATCATTTACCTGCCAGTCATCGTACGGAGCATTACGGAGCTAACGATACGCATTGTTGACCAGAACGGACGATTGCTCGATTTCAGAGGAGAAGAGATCACCGTCAGATTGCACGTACGACGGCGACAGCGATAACGCGAGCGTGACATTTGAGATGCTCGTGTTGAACGAAGCGAAGCATACGCAGAGAGATAACGCATCTTTTACAAAGAAAACATCGATCGACAATATTCGCTCATCCGGCTGCGTCAAGAAGAGGAAGAAACTTAACGCGTCGAACGTTAAATTTTTACAAGCTTTAGGATTCGCGGTGCGCAACTTGTGAAATGACTGATATCCTAAACATCGAAGACGAGCCAATCTTCGACGATCGCATCGTCAAGATTGAGACTCATGCGTACAACCCGTTCGCCAATACGACGTTCGGGTACAGCGATGAGATAAGAATACCTATACAGCAACAGGATCTGTACACATTGCCGTACGAAAGCTTTCTATATATCGAGGGAAAACTAACGAAGAACAGAGTTGTCGAGGGATCTGATGTGGTGTTGGGAAATAATTTTGTCGCGTTCCTGTTCGATGAGATTCGATACGAGCTTGATGGTGTGGAGATTGATCGTAACAGAAACGTGGGCGTAACCAGCACGCTCAAACATTACGTAACGACATCATCCGACAGAAGCGTGATTCTGAGGAATGCCGGTTGGGATGCGCATACCAGCGCGGATGGATATTTTAACTTTTGCGTACCTCTCTACGCACTGTTGGGATTTTGCGAGGATTACAGACGCGTGATAATCAACGCTCGTCACGAATTGATCTTGATACGATCTCGTAACGACAACAATTGCCTGACGGGAAATTCGGCGTTGGATCCCGTGGTCGACTTATTCAAGATACAATGGCGAATGCCGCACGTGTTATTGAGCGAGATAAAAAAACTATCGATGCTGCGCACTTTGGAGAGCGGACGATACTTGAGCATGGCTTTTCGCTCGTGGGATCTGTACGAGTTTCCGCTGTTACAGCGTACAACCAAGCATTCGTGGGCCATCAAGACCGCTACTCAGCTCGAGAAACCGCGATACGTCATCTTTGCTCTGCAAACAGGTCGCAAAAATGTCATGGCTGAGGACACGAGCCGATTCGACGACTGCAATTTAATCAACGTGAAACTCTATCTGAACTCGGAATGTTATCCGTACGACGATATGCATCTTGATTTCGACAAAAACAGATGGTCCGTGTTGTATGAAACGTACGCGCGTTTCTGCAAGGGTTACTACGGATACGAGTATCTCGAGTCGAGTCTCACCGTCACGTCTTTTCTACATAACGGTCCATTCGTAATCATCGATTGTTCTCGACAAAACGAATCGGTCAAGAGCGCAACCGTGGACGTGAGATTGGAATTTGAGACTAAGGAGAACGTACCGATGAATACCACCGCGTACTGTCTCATTATACACGATCACGTGGTTCACTACAATCCGTTGACCAATGTTGTACGCAAGATCACCTAAGAGCATCGCTGGCACATGAGAGAGAGAGATTGATTGATTGAACTTTATTAGCTTTCTCAGCTATTTCATATACATATACATAATTATATTATTATACACTAATTATACTTAATATATGCTCTTTTAACATTCGCTTAAACATTTCTAGTTTTTCACATCTTTTTATTTCGGCTGGCAACGCGTTGTACATTTTTATTCCTTCGTAGAACATACTTTTTTGTGCACTCCTTGTTCTACGAAATCTTATTATAATATCTCCGGTTTGTCGCGTTTGTCTTTCATTTTTACTCCCCACTAGCTCTAATTGATCTTTTAATTGTTCCGGTAGCATGTTATTCACAATCTTAAAGATAAACGTACACACATTATAATATAGTCTCTGTCTTATGGACATAAACTGCAGCGATTGCAGCATATGTTCCACCTTGGTATATTTATTACACTGCAGTATGACTCTCATAGCTCGGTTTTGCGCTTTTTGCAATTTGCTTAACTGCGTTTCACCCATGTCAATCAGCAACGTCGCACAATACTCAAAATGCGGAGCTATGATTGACTTATATATCGTGCATCTGGTATAAGCCGATATGGAACTACCTATTCTATTGAGAAAACTCGTTTTTTCCCTATTTTCTTTAGCATATAATCACAGTGGCCGTTGAATCGAAGTCTATCGTCAATAATTATACCTAGATACTTCATCATTTCCACACGCTCTATCTCAGTTCCATCCAAGCACTTCAACGTAATATTACCTCTTAACTCTTTTCTTATACTTCTAACTATCATGTATTTCGTTTTCCCTGCATTCATTTTTAATTTATTTATATTCATCCACCTTTCTACTATAACAAACACCGTATTCATTTTTCTTTCTAATTCTGCGCTACTTTCTCCCTCCACGTATATTAAAGTATCATCCGCAAACATTTTTATCTTACATTCTTCTGGACAGACTTTGACTATATCGTTTATATAAAGTATAAATAACAAGGGTCCCAATACAGATCCCTGTGGAACTCCATATTCCGTTGCCATTAATTTTGACCATTTATTATTAAATCGCACCTGCTGTGTTCTATTCCTTAGATATGAGCTTAACCATTCATGGACCTTTCCTCTGATTCCATATTGATATAATTTCCCTAATAATCTTTCCCTATCTATCGTTTCAAACGCTCGCTTCAGATCCATGAAAATTACCCCCACCATTCTCTTTTCACTGACTATCAGTTTCCATTCGTCAACAATAGTTTGAATCGCTGTTTCACATGAATAGTGTTTTCTAAAGCCCGATTGATGTTCAGTTATAATACTATTATTTTCCAAATACCTTTCAATTTGCTCTTTTACTACCAATTCTAACATTTTCTCAAATATAGGTAACACATTAATAGGCCTAAATTCACTCGCCTTCTTAGCTTTATCTACTTTTGGAATCGGTATTATTGTAGACGTTTTCCAACTTTCTGGACAGCAACCATCTCTCAGGGAGTTATTTATTATATCAACAAATTCCTCTTTTATTACGCAAAACGTTGCTTTTAATATATCACTAGTTATTCCCTCTTCCGTGCCTTTCTTATTTGGCAGTCCTTTAATAATTTTCTCTAGATGCTCTACCGTGATTTCCTCAATTTTCCATAGTTTCCATATTTTCTATAGCATAGATAATTCTTTTTCCTGCGCCTGTAGACCGGTCCTCTATTATAGATTTTATTATACTATTAATACTCTGTATATAATATAAGTTAAATTTATCCGCTATATTGCACCCTATTGTATCATAATCTATGTTATCTAGTATTTCAAAATCTATATCTTTTATTTCTTTTGCACATACTGGCTCGCCTCTAATAATTTCTTTTAAAGTTTTCCACATAGTCGCAGGATTTTCCTTATTAAAATCTATCATATTTTCATAATATTCTTTCTTTTTCGTCCTGATTAGTTTTACTACTGCATTCCTATTAACTTTAAATTGCAACCAGCTTTGTTCTGAATCAACGTACACTGCTTGCCTAAATGCCTCATCTCTTTTATCCGCAGCCTCTCTTATTACATCTGAGAACCATTTTTTCCCTTCCCATACTTTCGGAATTCTAAATTTGCTCTTCGGTGCCATTACATCTAACGCATTTACTATACTATTGACAAATTTTTCTGCTCTCTCACTCACACCCATACATACACACTGCCATCCTTGGCTTTCCTGTAATTTATTTTTTACTAACATAACAAATTCACCTTCATCAAACTCTTTGTAATTCCTAGCGCTAAATTCTCTATATTTACTTTCAATTTTATTCACACTCAACTCAACTTCTAGCCACGCGTGGTCCGTAATTTTGGGTTCGTGAATTACTTGCACTCTTTTATTACTATTAGCGAAGATTAGATCTATAATTGTTTGACTATCTTTCGTGATTCTCGTCGATTCGTTAACATACTGTTTCATACCCAAGCTTAACATTGCCGTTTGTAATTTCTTCGCATAAAACGAGTCCGTCATAAGATCTATATTAAAATCTCCTATTACAATGCATTCACCCTTTATTACTAACTCCTCTACTATATCCTCAAAAAATCTCATGAAATCCCCGTGCGATGCGCTTGGTGAGTGATATATTACCATTATCACTCCTTTATATAATTTATCTTTCACTTCTACCGCGACACACCAACAATTCGATTCTAATTTTTGTACTAACACCGTCTCGCAAATAATATCATTCCTTACATATAGAACAACGCCTCCTGTATTTCTATTTTCAGCATTACATCTAGTTATATTATAACCAGAAACGTTCACTTCACTGTCTTCAATATCCTCGGTCAATCTGGTCTCCGATAATGCTAAGAACGCAGGATTCATTTTCTTCATAATCTGATGTTGAATCTCATCCTTATGCGCTATCAAACTCTGCGCATTTGTATATAGTATGATTTCTTCTTTCTTCTGTAGTTGCTATTTCTCCTCCCAGCCTGCTCTCCTCTTCTCTTCCTGTAACGCCCTCTTAAAAGTCGGACATTCACGGCTGATAGCTTCATGGTTGTCATTTATCTTCAAATTGTATGTTCGATTTTTGAACATACAGTTCACACATTTCTTCTCTGTCGCTGTACAGACACGCGAGCTATGATTCCCCGCGCATTTGCAGCATGTTTCTTCTCTCTTACAATTTTCCGCAATATGAAAATATCCCCAGCACTTAAAACATCTTTTGACACTGATGTGATTAAATGCAGGACACTTCTTCCATCCTACATTTAGTTTTGCTTTCTGCAATATCATCTCGTGTGTCTCTTCATCTACTTCCATTATTATTGATCCTTCTTCATTTCCTCTTCTTTGATCGTTATTCTTCATTCCATTCCACCATTCTCTTCACAATTCGCATATTTACTGTATCTATTTTATTCTGCTTCTTTATCGTATTTATAAGCTCATTATCATCTAAGTTCATTTCTTCTAAATTTATATTAATAATTTTTATCTTTGGTTTCGATTTAGACTCCGTCACTTTGTAATTCTCTCCCAGTTTAGCTTGAACTGTCTCTTTCAACTTTTTTATCTCCTCTCCAGTTTCACATCCCATGATTACTACTCCTTTGCTTCCTTTTTTTAATTTTGTTACTCCCATTGCCATATTCTTTATATCTACCTTCTCTTTTATCATTTTCTTCGTGTCTTCACTCTCCTGTTGCAATTTCGGTTTAACAATTATAAGACTCTCTTTCTTCTTCTCTTTAACCGCTTCACTGTAGCTTCTTTGCGTTCCTCCCTTCGATCCATACTCTATTCCC
Source organism: Pogonomyrmex californicus (assembly GCA_024349325.1). NCBI lineage: Eukaryota > Metazoa > Arthropoda > Insecta > Hymenoptera > Formicidae > Pogonomyrmex > Pogonomyrmex californicus. The sequence continues at coordinate 1,204,852 of JAECZD010000025.1, forward strand.
TGTATTATTTTCTTCAAGTTTTCCATCTCTTGTTTAACACTTCCTAATTCTTCTTGAACTACTTCTTTAATCATTATTTTAATTTCATTTTTACGCACCGTTTCATCTTTTATTTCTTTCACAGTTCTTATAATCCAGTCTATTTTTATATCAATACTTGACCCTTTATTTCCACTGCTCGATGTTGTGAATACTCCTGTAGATCCTGTAGATCCTGTAGATGATGTCCTATCTCTCCCTGCCGGTGCCGGAGCTTTCTCACTATCAGTTAAAAATTCCTCAAATGGGCCTTTACACGGCACGTACTCTTGATTTCTGTCGATAATTTTATGCTTATTTACACATTCTGGATGGTAAAAAAGCTTTGGGCAATTTTTACATTTAACAACTCTGCTCTTAATTGCCTTCCTACATGCCGAGCATCGATACTCTGCATATTCGTCTTCCATGCTGATAATTATCGGCCGAAACCGTTAGTATCAGCATAATCGATCAGTCACCTGTGATCCACTTTCACACGTCAGCACTATTATGTCCACGTATAATGCCTACTGTCTTGTGAGACTTCAATGTCCTGAATAATAAATTCACTGCTCACATCCACCGATCGCCAAATCCCGGCTAGATAACTTTCATATCCAACCTCGATCTACGGCGACATAACTTGAAACACTTATTTTATGTCTTTTCTCACTATTTGCGCATGAAAACTCACTACTTTGACGGAGCGATGTGACACACGTCTTCACATCGAGAGAGAGAGAGAGAGAGAGAGAGAGAGAGAGAGAGAGAGAGAGAGAGAGAGAGAGACAATAAAATCTACGATACATCGAAATCGACCGCAGTCTCGAAAAATTGCTCGTCATGGTCGTGCCAACGTTCGTAGATCTGCAAGGTTTTCTCGTTGGGGGACAGTTTGTTGTAAAGGAGTTTGCCGCTCTCAGAAAACGGACCGTTCTCTCTCACTATATTTTCGCAAGCCCTATACCATGGCATTTCCTCGCAAGTGCCGACAAGTCTCGCGCACGTTGGGTGATACGTCATCACCATAGACTACGATGGGACGACGGAACGATTCCATACAGCGAAGCTAAGAGTTTGATTACAAAGGCTGTGCATGGAACGGAAGAAAACGACGCCGACGACGACGACGACGACGACGACGATGACAGCGATGCTGTCGTATATGTCAAGGGACACGAAAAACGACAATGGCTGTGGAATTTGCTTCTGGACGATGAGCGCGTGTACATCGAGATTCTGGATGCTGATTACGAAAACGTAGATTCTCTAAACAATCTGGACGCTGATAATACTATGCGATGCGAATATCACTATACTAATTGCGCATTACAAAATGTATTCAAATTATTTAATTGGTGGTCAGATAACCATAAATGAAATAAATATGATATACGAATTATGTTTTTTACTTCTTTTCCATGCGTTGATAATTCTAACGATCGACGTACCGCTTCTTATCATATAACGCCGAGAAGTTTATCTTGTCGGGATGACTCGCGCGCGCGTCGAGCAGGAATGTAAGTCAGTGTGTCGATCATGGACATGACAAAGAAATTGAATCACGATTTAAAAAATCCATCTACTGTGATCCTGCACACCCCATGACCCATTATATATCATCGACAATTTCTTTGTCTAAATCGGAACATCATCATAGGTCTCCCCGATTTGTTTATAGCAGCCGGAGTATCGGCGCTTCTCTTGACACGCCGCGTTCAGTCTCATGCAATGAGTCTTGTGGAGGCATTGAAACGTGGCCTCGATAATAATTTTTTTGTGCGCGAAGAATCACTGGTGCGTGAAAAAAAAATTGCTTTTGAGTGAAGAACTTTTTGAGTGCAATGCAATGGAATTACCACGCGTCATTATCTGCGCAAGATTCAACGAGGCAGAGTACCGTGGTAAACTTTGTGGTATTTGTGGAAGAACAACTTATTTATTACATTGACAACAATCCTCTCATTGGTGCCGCGCAATTGCCGTGGTCAATACCTTTGTATGAATATATTCGTGCATTGGCTTTGGCATAAGAAGAGGAGGAAGAGGAGGAAGAGGAGGAAGAGGAGGAAGAGGAGGAAGAGGAGGAAGAGGAGGAAGAGGAGGAAGAGGAGGAAGAGGAGGAGAATAATTATTTAGAAGTCCCCCCCGCGGGTTAATCTCGCGATATGTGAATGAAGAAGTGCTCGAAGACTCTGATTATGACAGTGATGATACTGACTGAAGACGATACCGACTGAGACGAAGGAGTCCTTAACCGTCAGTAGACGTTCAGACTCGATTCATCAAGTATTAAGTGCAAGTTCTACTGACTGAATACTAAGTTCGTGCGAGAAACTTATAAGGTAAATATTGTAAAAGAAAAAATTTAAGTGAGTTAAATAAAATATAATATTAATTGTGAAATAAAATCAAAAGATGAAACCGCCAACGAGCCAAGAAAGCGTGAAAGCAGTAGACGGAGTCATCCCGGAGGAGTATCCGGAAACTTACGAGCCACTTCTGCTGGGAACATGCGTAAAAGCTATAAACTCTGCCAGTGTCATCTACAGAGAAGATGACGCTCCTTTTCGAAGGATATGCGAAGACTGCTTTCATGCAGAAGTGCAAGACTTTAATCGTGTTCGAGTAGCAATAACAAACTGGCACACATTATGTAAAGTAGTGCCAGAAAATTATGAATTAAAAAGAAAATGTTTTATTTGTCATAAACTTTTAATGGAATATAATATAGCTTCAGATTGTCGCGAGTGTATTAAAGAGTTTATAATTAATAATGAAAAATATTATTGGTTAGATGAGATAGATATATTACAAGACGAAGAAAATTAAATTTAAGTTACTAAATAATATTTTATAATATTTTTTTACATTTTATATTTTGTTATATTTTAAAATTTTAGTATTTTAGAATTTATTTTCTAATATATTGTATATGTTGTATTCCATCATATTACATTCTTAAATTAATGTTTTTTTATATTTCGTTATGTTTCATTATTTATGTTTAATAAAATATATTACATTGACCTACACAAAATTGCAAGTTTTTAACACGTGCCCGATAAAATGATCTTACCGTTTTAAAGATATATATTTCATACCGTCGACCTATGTGGAATATTTTTGCATGTGATATCTAATTTCGGAGTGTATCAAATGATATATAAAGTAGATAAAAAAATAAATAACATCAACCATAAAATTAAGAACAAAACTTCGATTATAGATTGTGAATTATTAGCGTACACAATAAATAATATTGTACACTATGCATTACATGACCAATAATGTATATTATGATAAATATTACTCGGTTTATTCTCTATTCTTCCTTTCAATTCAGCGGTTTCAGGTTGCGCTGCGATAACGAGTCGCGTGCCGACGCATCTTGTCGCGAATAATAATATCACTCATAATAATAATAAATTACTAATATTTAAAAAATCTCCTTTAAAAAATAATTAATTTTAAATAAATAATGAATTTTAAATAAAATAATTAATTTAAAAAATTAAAATTACAAAAGATATCAAGACAAAACGAGATACTTTGGTGGAAAGAGAGAGAACTTAAGAAAGAGGAAGGAAGAGAGAGAGGAAGGAAGAGAAGAAAAAATGGTAAGAGAGAGAACATGATGTCGATTTCTACGAAAAAAAGCCATCATAGGTCTCTCTGATTTGTTTATAGCAGCCGGAGTATCGGCGCTTCTCTCTTGACACGCCGCGTTTAGTCTCATGCAATGAGTCTTGTGGAGGCATTGAAACGTGACCTCGATAATAATTTTTTTGTGCGCGAAGAATCACTGGTGCGTGAAAAAAACAATTGCTTTTTGCGTGAAGAACTTTGAGTGCAACGTCTTCGCAATGGAATTACCACGCGTCATTATCTGCGCAAAATTCAACGGGACAGAGTACCGTGGTAACTTTGTAGTATTTGTGGAGGAACAACTTATTTATTACATTGACAATAACCCTCTCATTGGTGCCACGCAATTGCCATGGCTAATACCTTTGTACGAATATATTCGTTCATTGGCTTTGGCACAGGAAGAGGAGGAAGAGGAGAAAGAGGAGGAGAATCATTATTTAGAAGTCTCGTGCAATGAGTCTTGTGGAGGCATTGAAACGTGACCTCGATAATAATTTTTTTGTGCGCGAAGAAACCCCGCGGGTTAATCTCGCGATATGTGAATGAAGTCTCCCTCCTGCGAATAATCCGGAGGGAGTAAAATTATTTCATGGATTATTAACATTTTTCTTTTTTGTGTGTATTTTGTTACAGTGACCGAGTGCTTTTTTTCTTGGATTTGTTAAACATTTTTTTGTGTGTATTTTTTACGTGACATTTTTTTCTTGGACATTTCTTTTTTTGTACTTTTGAAGTGACTTTCGTACTGACTTTTGTACTTTTTTTAAGTGACTTTCTACCTCAACCTGAGTCTTTTTTTAATTTTTTTCTTTTTTTATTTTTTACTCGGTGGCGGTGGCGGCGGGCGCGGCGGTGGCGGGCGCGGCGGCGGCGGTGGCGGGCGCGGCGGCGGCGGTGGCGACGATGAACGCGGCGGCGGCGCCCCCTCCCTCCCTCCCCCTCTGACGTCATGTCCATGCGTCCAATTTTTTATATCATCTTCGTTATTTATCTTTTGGTAATTATTTATCACGGTGCTCTGAAGATATCAATCGTCGACGCTGTTTACATTCAATGGCACTGGGGGGCCCGACACGCGCCGTCCCCCTCCCCCTCCTCGGTTGCGCGCAGTTCCCCCCCGCACACCCGCACCCCCCTCAACGCTTCTGAGTTAGAACCCGCCTTATATTCCTACTCATAACAATTGTACATTTAACTTTCAAACTAATAGGACCATAACTTGGAGCCACTTTTTTGATATCAAATCTTTTATAGATAATATACATATTAATCAAGTTAAATGCAATTTTATGATATCGTTATTTTTAAAAAGAATTAATACATTTAACTTTCGAGGTAATGGGACTATAACTTGGCCTTTTTTGATATTAAATCTTTTATATAGATGATATACATATTAAGGTTGAGTAACAGATAAAATAATATTTTAATTTAACAAGATTGTGATATTATTACGTCCAGTGGACTGCACGATTCTTTTCTTTTCAAAAAGACGAATAATATAATTTTCTTCATATAAGAATATCGATTTCTTTTCCCATTAACAAGATACTGAATTATATTGAATTTCAAGAAACAAGAGAAAGATGTCTAACCGCTCTGACTATTATAACGATACGTTTAATTTTAAAAGAAATTTAAAAGAATTAAATAGAATCTGCAAAGAATTATTATTATTATTAATAATGTCCCGAGTTAGAGCGGTCGCAAGTCCGAATACTGTGACACGTGCCAAGCAGAGGCGTAGGAGATATCTAATGTAGTAAACATCCCACCCTACACACACACACACATGCGCGCGCGCGCGTGCGCGCGCGCGCACACGCACACACATACACACATTTCAGAGTTCCTGCCACCGCCCTTGCCCCTCAACCAAGATTCACACCCTGATCATCCTACATAAATAGGGCTGCTTCCGAACCGCGGCAGCATTATTAAATAATTTTTCATTAGTATCACTTCCATTCATTTAATCAACCATTCGAACCGTTCGATTCAGGGCACGAAGATTTCAACTTTCTGAAGAGAAGTCGAGACTTGCTCTTTCGAAATAATTGCCCCCGCAAACCAACAGTGAGTTCTACATTCATTATTATAAATTATTATAAATATCAACTATTAATTATACATTTTCAGATTTTTATTTCTTTCCTTTGTTCGATGACACTCTAATCTTCCCTTTTCTCTGTCTTTTTCTCTTTGAACTGGTCTGAGATATGCGAAGCTCCCGTAGTTCTTCTTTCCCTCTCTCTCTCTCTCTCTCTCTCTCTCTCTCTCGATGTGAAGACGTGTGTCACATCGCTCCGTCAAAGTAGTGAGTTTTCATGTGCAAATAGTGAGAAAAGACATAAAATAAGTGTTTCAAGTTATGTCGCCGTAGATCGAGGTTGGATATGAAAGTTATCTAGCCGGGATTTGGCGATCGGTGGATGTGAGCAGTGAATTTATTATTCAGGACATTGAAGTCTCACAAGACAGTAGGCATTATACGTGGACACAATAGTGCTGACGTGTGAAAGTGGATCACAGGTGACTGATCGATTATGCTGATACTAACGGTTTCGGCCGGTAATTATCAGCATGGAAGACGAATATGCAGAGTATCGATGCTCGGCATGTAGGAAGGCAATTAAGAGCAGAGTTGTTAAATGTAAAAATTGCCCAAAGCTTTTTTACCATCCAGAATGTGTAAATAAGCATAAAATTATCGACAGAAATCAAGAGTACGTGCCGTGTAAAGGCCCATTTGAGGAATTTTTAACTGATAGTGAGAAAGCTCCGGCACCGGCAGGGAGAGATAGGACATCATCTACAGGATCTACAGGATCTACAGGAGTGTTCACAACATCGAGCAGTGGAAATAAAGGGTCAAGTATTGATATAAAAATAGACTGGATTATAAGAACTGTGAAAGAAATAAAAGATGAAACGGTGCGTAAAAATGAAATTAAAATAATGATTAAAGAAGTAGTTCAAGAAGAATTAGGAAGTGTTAAACAAGAGATGGAAAACTTGAAGAAAATAATACAGGGAATAGAGTATGGATCGAAGGGAGGAACGCAAAGAAGCTACAGTGAAGCGGTTAAAGAGAAGAAGAAAGAGAGTCTTATAATTGTTAAACCGAAATTGCAACAGGAGAGTGAAGACACGAAGAAAATGATAAAAGAGAAGGTAGATATAAAGAATATGGCAATGGGAGTAACAAAATTAAAAAAGGAAGCAAAGGAGTAGTAATCATGGGATGTGAAACTGGAGAGGAGATAAAAAAGTTGAAAGAGACAGTTCAAGCTAAACTGGGAGAGAATTACAAAGTGACGGAGTCTAAATCGAAACCAAAGATAAAAATTATTAATATAAATTTAGAAGAGATGAACTTAGATGATAATGAGCTTATAAATACGATAAAGAAGCAGAATAAAATAGATACAGTAAATATGCGAATTGTGAAGAGAATGGTCAAAGTAAAGAATAACGATCAAAGAAGAGGAAATGAAGAAGGATCAATAATAATGGAAGTAGATGAAGAGACACACGAGATGATATTGCAGAAAGCAAAACTAAATGTAGGATGGAAGAAGTGTCCTGCATTTAATCACATCAGTGTCAAAAGATGTTTTAAGTGCTGGGGATATTTTCATATTGCGGAAAATTGTAAGAGAGAAGAAACATGCTGCAAATGCGCGGGGAATCATAGCTCGCGTGTCTGTACAGCGACAGAGAAGAAATGTGTGAACTGTATGTTCAAAAATCGAACATACAATTTGAAGATAAATGACAACCATGAAGCTATCAGCCGTGAATGTCCGACTTTTAAGAGGGCGTTACAGGAAGAGAAGAGGAGAGCAGGCTGGGAGGAGAAGTAGCAACTACAGAAGAAAGAAGAAATCATACTATATACAAATGCGCAGAGTTTGATAGCGCATAAGGATGAGATTCAACATCAGATTATGAAGAAAATGAATCCTGCGTTCTTAGCATTATCGGAGACCAGATTGACCGAGGATATTGAAGACAGTGAAGTGAACGTTTCTGGTTATAATATAACTAGATGTAATGCTGAAAATAGAAATACAGGAGGCGTTGTTCTATATGTAAGGAATGATATTATTTGCGAGACGGTGTTAGTACAAAAATTAGAATCGAATTGTTGGTGTGTCGCGGTAGAAGTGAAAGATAAATTATATAAAGGAGTGATAATGGTAATATATCACTCACCAAGCGCATCGCACGGGGATTTCATGAGATTTTTTGAGGATATAGTAGAGGAGTTAGTAATAAAGGGTGAATGCATTGTAATAGGAGATTTTAATATAGATCTTATGACGGACTCGTTTTATGCGAAGAAATTACAAACGGCAATGTTAAGCTTGGGTATGAAACAGTATGTTAACGAATCGACGAGAATCACGAAAGATAGTCAAACAATTATAGATCTAATCTTCGCTAATAGTAATAAAAGAGTGCAAGTAATTCACGAACCCAAAATTACGGACCACGCGTGGCTAGAAGTTGAGTTGAGTGTGAATAAAATTGAAAGTAAATATAGAGAATTTAGCGCTAGGAATTACAAAGAGTTTGATGAAGGTGAATTTGTTATGTTAGTAAAAAATAAATTACAGGAAAGCCAAGGATGGCAGTGTGTATGTATGGGTGTGAGTGAGAGAGCAGAAAAATTTGTCAATAGTATAGTAAATGCGTTAGATGTAATGGCACCGAAGAGCAAATTTAGAATTCCGAAAGTATGGGAAGGGAAAAAATGGTTCTCAGATGTAATAAGAGAGGCTGCGGATAAAAGAGATGAGGCATTTAGGCAAGCAGTGTACGTTGATTCAGAACAAAGCTGGTTGCAATTTAAAGTTAATAGGAATGCAGTAGTAAAACTAATCAGGACGAAAAAGAAAGAATATTATGAAAATATGATAGATTTTAATAAGGAAAATCCTGCGACTATGTGGAAAACTTTAAAAGAAATTATTAGAGGCGAGCCAGTATGTGCAAAAGAAATAAAAGATATAGATTTTGAAATACTAGATAACATAGATTATGATACAATAGGGTGCAATATAGCGGATAAATTTAACTTATATTATATACAGAGTATTAATAGTATAATAAAATCTATAATAGAGGACCGGTCTACAGGCGCAGGAAAAAGAATTATCTATGCTATAGAAAATATGGAAACTATGGAAAATTTTGAGGAAATCACGGTAGAGCATCTAGAGAAAATTATTAAAGGACTGCCAAATAAGAAAGGCACGGAAGAGGGAATAACTAGTGATATATTAAAAGCAACGTTTTGCGTAATAAAAGAGGAATTTGTTGATATAATAAATAACTCCCTGAGAGATGGTTGCTGTCCAGAAAGTTGGAAAACGTCTACAATAATACCGATTCCAAAAGTAGATAAAGCTAAGAAGGCGAGTGAATTTAGGCCTATTAATGTGTTACCTATATTTGAGAAAGTGTTAGAATTGGTAGTAAAAGAGCAAATTGAAAGGTATTTGGAAAATAATAGTATTATAACTGAACATCAATCGGGCTTTAGAAAACACTATTCATGTGAAACAGCGATTCAAACTATTGTTGACGAATGGAAACTGATAGTCAGTGAAAAGAGAATGGTGGGGGTAATTTTCATGGATCTGAAACGAGCGTTTGAAACGATAGATAGGGAAAGATTATTAGGGAAATTATATCAATATGGAATCAGAGGAAAGGTCCATGAATGGTTAAGCTCATATCTAAGGAATAGAACACAGCAGGTGCGATTTAATAATAAATGGTCAAAATTAATGGCAACGGAATATGGAGTTCCACAGGGATCTGTATTGGGACCCTTGTTATTTATACTTTATATAAACGATATAGTCAAAGTCTGTCCAGAAGAATGTAAGATAAAAATGTTTGCGGATGATACTTTAATATACGTGGAGGGAGAAAGTAGCGCAGAATTAGAAAGAAAAATGAATACGGTGTTTGTTATAGTAGAAAGGTGGATGAATATAAATAAATTAAAAATGAATGCAGGGAAAACGAAATACATGATAGTTAGAAGTATAAGAAAAGAGTTAAGAGGTAATATTACGTTGAAGTGCTTGGATGGAACTGAGATAGAGCGTGTGGAAATGATGAAGTATCTAGGTATAATTATTGACGATAGACTTCGATTCAACGGCCACTGTGATTATATGCTAAAGAAAATAGGGAAAAAAACGAGTTTTCTCAATAGAATAGATAGTTCCATATCGGCTTATACCAGATGCACGATATATAAGTCAATCATAGCTCCGCATTTTGAGTATTGTGCGACGTTGCTGATTGACATGGGTGAAACGCAGTTAAGCAAATTGCAAAAAGCGCAAAACCGAGCTATGAGAGTCATACTGCAGTGTAATAAATATACCAAGGTGGAACATATGCTGCAATCGCTGCAGTTTATGTCCATAAGACAGAGACTATATTATAATGTGTGTACGTTTATCTTTAAGATTGTGAATAACATGCTACCGGAACAATTAAAAGATCAATTAGAGTTAGTGGGGAGTAAAAATGAAAGACAAACGCGACAAACCGGAGATATTATAATAAGATTTCGTAGAACAAGGAGTGCACAAAAAAGTATGTTCTATGAAGGAATAAAAATGTACAACGCGTTGCCAGCCGAAATAAAAAGATGTGAAAAACTAGAAATGTTTAAGCGAATGTTAAAAGAGCATATATTAAGTATAATTAGTGTATAATAATATAATTATGTATATGTATATGAAATAGCTGAGCTAATAAAGTTCAATCAATAATTAGGTCAGAGCTCAATGCCGGTTCTTTTCTCTCTCTCTCTCTCTCTCTCTCTCTCTCTCTCTCTCTCTCTCTCTCTCTCTCTCTCTCTCTCTCTCTCTCTCTCTCTCTCTCTCTCTCTCTCTCTCTCTCTCTCTCTCTCTCTCTCTCTCTCTCTCTCTCTCTCTCTCTCTCTCTCTCTCTCTCTTTGAGACAGACGTGTGTTACATCGCTCCGTGAAAATCATAGTTTTTACGGTGATCCGAGAGGACGGAGAGGAACAAGAGTTTCCACAGTGGTGGTAGTATCGACTATAAATATGTGTGTGCGTTATCTAGTCGGAATGTGTTGAATGATCCAAGAAAGGCGAGAATTTATATGTAACATTCTGGTGCTTGAAAGACAGGTCGATTAAAGTGCCGACGTGGAGTATTCGGCGACCGCGGACGCTAAGGTAACTAATTAGTGGAACGCGTGGTGATTTATCGATATTGAGGATAACAGTCGGTAATGAGGACATGCTTGAATCTGATTATGCAGAGTATCGTTGCTGTGCGTGCAAGAAGGAAATAAAAAGCGTTGTGCTGCAGTGTACAGCAGCCTGTGTGAAATTCTTCTTTTATCCGGGATGCGCTTTCAAGCATAAAGTACATAATAAGCAGGATGAATTAGTAAGATGCGAAGGACCATTTGAAGAAATCGTTGGCGACAGTGATAAGATAGAAATGAAGAAAACGCCTGCAGCGGGTGGCAGTAGAGACAGATTGGGATCAACAGGATCGACGGGTTCGACGGGAACAGCAGTGACTACATCAGGTGCGAGCAAACAATCTGGAATAAAGGTGAAAATTGATTGGTTGATTAGATCAGTGAGGGAGATAAAAGATGAAGTAGCATGTAAGAATGAGTTAAGACGATGATTGCAAAAATCATTCGGGAAGAGTTGGAAGAGTTGGAAACTTTTAGGCATGAACTTGAAGAAGTGAAGAAGAATATGCAGGAGAAAACCACTGGAATAACAGGATATGGATTAGGAAGTTATAATGCGACAGTAAAAAATAAGAAGAAAGAAAGCATCTTAACTGTCCAACCGTTAAAGGAACAAGAGAGTGAAACTACCAAGAAATTAGTAAAAGAAAAAGTAGATATAAAGAAGATGGAGGTAGGAATAACAAAGCTGAGGAAAGGAAGTAAAGGTTCGGTCATTCTGGGATGTGAGAGCGAGAGAGAAATGGAAAAACTGAAAGATACAGTACGCGAGAAGCTAGGTGAAAAACTTCAAGCTAGGTGAAAAACTTCAAGATCACAGAACCGAAAAAAATAAGATCGAAAATAAAAGTTGTAAATGTTGGAGAAGAAGAAATACAGCTGAAAGATGAAATTTTAATTGATACGATCAAGAAGCAGAATACAATCGACGGCAAAGAAGATAAAAAATTTGACATAAAAATTGTGAAGAGAATTGCTGAGGGCGATTCTTTAATATTAGAAGTAGATGAACTGAAAGTAGATAAATGACTCAAGAGCTAATGCTAAGAAGAGAGAAAATAAATATCGGATGGAGGAAGTCGTGTGTTCAATCATTACAGTGTTAAGAGATGTTTTAAATGCTAGGGTTACCACCATATTGCCAAAAATTGTAAGCAGCAGGAAACATGTCATAAATGTGCTGGGAATCACAAAGCAGGCGATTGTAAGGCAAAAAAGATGAGATGTGTAAATTGTATGCACAAGAGTAAAACATACAATTTAAAGATAAATGACGAACACGATGCTTTAAGTAGAAAATGTTCGACTTTCATCAGAGCGCTGGAGGAGGAGAAGAAGAGAACTGGCTGGGAGTTCTCTACTAAATAGCAATCACGGAAGGAATCAATTGTATACACGAATACGCAAAGTCTTATGGCGCACAAAGACGAAATTCAAGATTACATGAAGATTACATTAAATGTGCCGGGATATGATTTAGTTAGATGCGATGGGGAAAACAGAAACAGAGGAGGCGTTGTGATTTATATAAGAAAGGGTATCAAATATCAGGTAATAGCGAAGAAGAAGATAGAATCTAACTGCTGGTGCGTTGCGATTGAGAAGAGAGATAATATATGCAAAGACGTGATTATAGTCGTGTACCATTCACTAAGTGCTTCAGATGGCGATTTTATAAAATTTCTAGAGGATATAGTGGATCTTCTAGTAACGAAAGGTCAATGTATTATGCTAGGTGATTTTAATATAGATTTAATGACGGATATGTTTTACGCGAAAAAACTAATAAATGAAATGTTATGCTTGGGCATGAAGCAATATGTAGATAAGCCGACGAAGATCACAAAAAACAGTCAAACTTTGATAAATTTAGTTTTCGCAAATACCAAGATAAACTGTAAAGTATATGATGAGCCAAAAATATCAGATCATTCATGGATAAGCGTTGAATTTAATATAAGTAATAATAATGTAAAATATAGAGAATTTATTAGTAGAGATTTCAGCAAATTTCAAATAAATGAATTTTTATACGAAATAGGAAAAAGATTGGAGTAAAGAGGTAATTTAAAGGTAAATGAAAATGCAGAGAAGTTTGTTCAGAATATGGTAGCGGCGTAGATATCATAGCACCAAAGAAAAAGTTTAAAATTCCCGTAAATTTTCTAAAGTTATGGGAAGGGAAAAAATGGTATTCGGATGATATAAGATTAGTTACAAATAAAAGAGATGAAGCATATGTGAGGGCGATATATACGTGCAATGAACAAGATTGGCTGCAGTTCAAAATTAAAAGAAATACGGTAGTTAAATTAATTAGAAATAAAAAAAAAGAATATTATAAAAAAATGATAGATGATAATAAAAATGATCCTGTTCTAATGTGGAAAATCTTAAAAGAAGTCATAAGAGGAGAGATTACAGGTTCAAGAGAAATTAATAATATAGATTTTGAAATATTAGAGAATGTAGGAGAATGTACTTTAGCGAATAAATTTAATATATTTTATATACAGAATATTAAGGAAATAATAGAATCTATAAGAAAAAATGACAGTAAAAGTACAAAAACTATCTTTGTTATAGAAAGCAGGGGCATAATTGAAAATTTTGAATGCATAAATGTACAGAAATTAAAAAAAATTGTTATGGCATTGCCACAGAAGAAGAGAACAGATGAGGAGATATCTAGCGATATATTAAAAATAAGTTTTCAAGTGATAAAAGATGAACTATTAAGCGTAATAAATGAGTCATTAACAAATGGTATATGTCCGGAGGGATGGAAAACATCTACGATAATACCGATTCCTAAGATAGAAAAACCAAAGAAAGCCTGTGAATATAGACCAATTAATATATTACCAATTTATGAGGAGGTTTTAGAATTAGTTGTAAAGGAACAAATTGAAAAGTACTTGCATAGCAATGATATTATAACAGAACATCAGTCGAGATTTAGAAAATATCATTCGTGCGATACAAAGTGTCATTGATGATTGGAAGTTGATAATTAGTGAGGGAAAAATGATAGGAGTAATATTTTTGGACTTAAAACGGGCATTTGAAACGATAGATAGAAAAAGATTACTGGGAAAATTAGATTAATATGGAATGAGAGGGATGGTATTAGAGTGGTTTAAATCATATCTAAGCAATAGAACACAACAAGTTAGATTTAATAATCAATGGTCAAAGTGTATCAAAACGGAATATGGAGTTCCGCAAGGATCGGTACTAGGGCCTTTGCTGTTTATAATTTATATAAACGATTTAGTAGAATTTTGTTCAGAAGAATGCAATATAAAAATGTTGCAAATGATACATTAGTATATGTAAGTGAGGAAAGTAGTGCGGAATTAGAGAGGAAAATGAACATGGTACTTAGCATAGTAGAAGAATGGATGTGTAAATAAGAAAATGAATGCAAATAAAACAAAATACATGATAATCAGAAGTGTAAGAAAGGAGCAAAAAGGTAATATTATATTGAGATGCTCGGACGGAATTAAGTTGAAACGCGTCGAAAAAATAAAATATCTTGGCGTAATTATCGATGATAAGCTCCAATTTAAAGATCACTGTGATTATATGCTAAAGAAAATAGGAAAAAAGACTAGTTTTTTAAATAGAATAGGTAACTTCGTATCAGCATACACTAGATGTATTGTACATAAGTCGATCATAGCACTTTGAATACTATGCTACGCTATTAGTTAAAATGGGAGAAACGCAATTGAGTAAACTTCAAGTAGCTCGTGTCATGAAAGTTATTTTGCAATGCAATAGATATATCAAAGAGAGAACATGCTGCAGGCACTGCAGTTTATGTCTGTAAGGCAACGATTATATTATAATGTGGGGGTATTTATTTTTAAAATTTTAAATAACATGGCACCGATGGCGTTAAGTAATCGATTAGAAATAGTGGGAAGTGAATGTGATAGACAAACGAGACAGGCCGGAAACATTGTATTAACATTTCGTAAAAGTAGAAGTGCGCAAAAGAGTCTGTTTTACGAAGGAATAAAAATATACAATTCTTTGCCAACCGAGACAAAGCAGTGCGTAAAAATTGAATCGTTTAAGAGAATGTTGAAAGTATATGTGGCAAATGGTATATAATAATTATGTATATGTATATGAAATAGCTGGAAAAGCTAATAAAGTTCAACCTCTCTCTCTCTCTCTCTCTCTCTCTCTCTCTCTCTCTCTCTCTCTCTCTTCTCTCTCTGAATTGGTCTCAGTTATGCGAAGCTCCCATTGTTCTTCCCTTTTCTTTCTCTCTCTCGAACTGGTCTCGAACTGGCGATATTAAAAAATGATCTCATCGTCGTCATATTGACGGTTGGAATCGACGAAAAAGTCAGGGTCGAACCAAAAAGTTTAAACAGATATCGAAAGAGCAGATCGAATCATCAACATTAGCTAATACTACTCCTGAATCCTCCTTAACCCAACTCTCAGCATCTTCATTTAACTCTGTTCCTCCTTCCGCTCCGACGCAACATCAATACCAACCGATCTCACCTAGTTATTCTCCCGTGCATCCATTCGATGCAGAGTCCCTTTTAGACTTTTACGCCCTATCCCCAGGTTCTCTATTTCGAGATTGCGAACCTCTTTTTGAGGATTTAGAAGACGAGGAATCCCATCCTATCGAATTAATAAACCCACCTCCCGCGGAACATCAAATATACTCCCTTCCTTAACCCTCATGCAATAATCTTCAGTCACCCCATACACATATTATACACCATATACAATTTTATAATTTTTCTTGTTATATTTTTGTAATCTTCCTTTATTTGATTATTATGTAATTACTAGTTAAATTAATCAGAGAATATTAATTGTATTACCGGGTAGGATTATCATACCAAAGATTCACTCATACATTCATAAGAATCTCCCTCCTAAGAATCCTACCCAATGCCCTTCGTACTTATGTAACACCCGCTCTATCACACATACATATACACACTTATACAAATGCTTCTTCTCTTGTTTCTTCCGCTCTTTATTATGTATATCTTTATTTTTACTAATTAAAATCAATGTTTAATTTTAATTTTTATTTTCTTTAAAACCCTTGATCTCTTTTCCTCATCCCATTGATCGCATGAGGTCTTTCCCTGGTAATAAGAATTAAGTTTCTTTACCAAAAAACGACCGATGAACGTACTACGTCTACAGCGAGGTGTCATAGTGATTTTTTATCGCTGACCCAGTGCCAAGACAAACAATGCGTTCGACTCGAGATCACATTTCAACGCCTGACTCTCAAGAGAGCAGCTGTTCGTCCTTCCATTCCATTCCTTTCATTTAAATCTCTAATTCTTAATTTTACAATTTACTCTGGACTGGACGTAACAGATATAACATTTGGGCTTAAATAGGAAAACTCTTAAGTGCAAAGATATATATTTAGATTTTATTTCTATTTTTTTATGATCTTGAATACTTAAATAAAAGTTTAATTTTCGAGGTAATGGGACCATATCTCGGCGCCATCTTTTTAATATTAAATCTTTTATATAAATGATATATATAGGATTGAGTATTAGATACCATTTGAATTTAATAAGATTGCGATATAACACTTAAATAGTACAAAGATCACAAAGATACTAGCATCTAGATTTTATTTTTTTAATTTGATCACAATTAGAATTGAATTAGATATGGCAATTTTATAACATAATTTTTTTTTTAAATTGAAACTCCTACCACATTAGAGTAAAGAAATTCTTCAATGAAGATACAGAGATACATAACACTTAAGTTTCTTTAAAATAAAAGATATTGTCAGTTAGATTCTATTTTTTAACTTGATACAACAGTTTCTTTCTTTTTTCAAGCGCGCTTCTATATTTGACACCCTTTTTTTACTTTTTTTAAAAAGGTATTTTTTTAATGATATCATGCATTTTGTAGTGTTAAGCATCTTTTGCTTGAGAAGCGCGCCTATACTTGACACCTTTTATATAACAAATATAATTGACATTTTCTTTATATAAACAATACTTTTGAGAAATATAATTATAATATTTTGCTTAATACATGTTTAGTAAACATTTTTTGTAGAAATAATATATAGATATCTTTAGCACTTTTAGGCCATTGCTTTTTTATAACTTGCGCATTATCAATTTCAAGCCAAGTACTAGATGTTCTCTACACATGTTCGTATAATGACCCTTTTTGATACAAATTCCATGATGAAAAATAACATTTATTATCTTATATGTTTGTCCAGCTATTAGTATTTTAGTTGTACAGCACATAAGCTAAATTTGTGTGGTATTTTTACTAATTTACCATCCTGTAAAGAAAATGATATTAAATGTATAATAAGTATATCTTTCGTTAAAATCAATTCATTTTTAAAAAATATGTCATTTCTTTTACAACGTTCACACGTTGATTTGTCAAACGATTGACGCTAGTGTGATGAAAATGTAGTTTTTAATAGATCATTAAGATCAAAATTTTTCTTTTTCATATTGTTAATAGAAATGGAAAGAAGAGTATTATTTTTAGTAGTAGACACAAACATGAGTCACTTACACTCTGAAACAATCGCCGCGAAACTCAACATCGTTGACCATCAATCGGACGCGCGGAAAAAGAGTAAGCATACTATCTCGCTCACTCTTTCGTTTTCTACTTTCTTACTCTCGTTATGCGTACACATTACTGCAAAGACCGCGGAATCTTAAATTTGATAGAGACTTTTTATTAATAATCAGTCAATCTGAATCGTGACATAAAAAGCAGAGACTGTAATAAAAAATACATTTCCCAATTTTTCACGAAACATATTGTATCCAATGATCCGCTGGGTCAATAAGATTAATAATGATAAATATGCGCTTATCAAAAGAGATATATTAGTAGTAATTTAAAAATATTTATAAATACATGAATTATGATTGCAAGTAATTGTACGAAAAGAATACTCGACCAATTTAGCATAATTTATAATTCGAAGCACAACATGTTATGAAATATATGTTTATATAGATATACCAGGTGTATGCATAAGTTTTTTCCGGTTTAACTAAGAGATGTCGCCAGCGAAAAGTACGCAGCGTATTAATTTGACACATACATCATTTTGTTCGTCTGACATTTAAAACTACAAACACACACAAGTTGAGTCAAAAACTAGCGTCTTTGTTTTATCGTTCAGTGATCATGTCGAGTTTTGTGCCTGAAAAAGAACATTTGCGGCACGCATTGCTTTTTTTATTTAATCAAAAGAAAAAGGCTGTTGAAAGTTTGCTGGTAGAAACATATGGTGAACACGCTCCATCGATTAGAACATGTGAGACATGGTTTCGACAATTTAAAAGTGGTGATTTCAATGTGAAAGACAGTGAGCGCTCTGGTAGACCACAAAAATGCGAAGACGAGCAATTGCAGGAGTTATTGGATGATGACCCAACTCAAACTCAACGGCAATTAGCAGAAGCATTACATGTATCACAAAAAACAATCAGCAGACGTTTACGAGCAATGGGAAAGATCAATAAACTCGGTAAATGGGTCCCACACGATTTGAATGAACATCAAATGGAAAATCGCAAAGTCACTTGTGAAATGCTGCTTCAACGCCACGAAAGGAAATCATTTTTGTATCGAATTGTGACGGGTGACGAAAAATGGATTTATTTTGAAAACCCGAAGCGGAAAAAATCGTGGCTTTCACCTGACGAAGCCGGTCCATCAACACCAAGGCCAAATCGCTTCGGCAAGAAGACCATGCTCTGTGTCTGGTGGCACCAGAGCGGTATTGTGTATTATGAACTCTTGAAGCCCGGCGAAACCGTTAATACACAACGCTATCGCCAACAAATGATTAATTTAAACTACGCATTAATCGAAAGACGATCGGAATGGGCCAGAAGACATGGCAAAGTGATTTTGTTACACGACAATGCGCCGTCTCACACAGCAAAACCAGTGAAAGACACCTTGAAATCGCTTGGATGGGACATCCTTCCGCACTCGCCGTACTCCCCAGACCTGGCGCCATCTGACTATCACCTCTTCGCATTAATGGGGCACGCGCTCGCAGAGCAGCACTTCAGCAATTTCGAGGAAGTTGAAAAATGACTCGACGAATGGTTTGCCGCAAAAGACAAGTAGTTTTTCTGGCATGGTATTCATAAATTACCTGAAAGATGGGCGAAATGTGTAGAAGCCGATGGCCAATATTTTGAATAAAAAAAATTAATTTCCCTTAAAAATTACGTGTCTTTTTTTACTAAAAAACCGGAAAAAACTTATGCATACACCTGGTAGATATAAAAATCGGTACGAACGAACAATATAATTTATGACAACGATGAAAATATAATTTATGCATTTCTTTCTAAATTAGAGAAAGAGAGAAGAAAGATGGAACAAATAAAAAAAATTAATGTGTTTATTATTATAGTGATATCAGACATTTTAGTAGTATTATCCATCTTTCTATATTCGAAAATAGCATCTTAACACTTTTATACTTGACATTTTTTTTCTATAATAAGCACGAGAGTAAATAGGATAGAGAATGAAAGAACGAGCGAGAGAGCATATTTTCTTTTCTACTTCTATATGTTATTTCACGTTATTTCACGTAAATTATAATCATTTTTATACACAATATAATTGTGTATTGTTTATATAATTGTAAATGTAATTTTACAATCTTACTTACGACACAAGAAATTAATTTTATTTGTACACTACAAATTTATAAATGCGCGGAAAACTATTACAATGAATCTTTAAATCTACAATGAGAGTTGTAATTTTACACATAACTTTTTATAAAATGTATAATAAAAGAAATATTACAATCATAATTAAATAATTAATTAAATTAATAATTAGATAATCATTAAATAATCAATAATTAATCATTATTTAATTATTTAATTATTATTTATTTATTATTATTAATTATTTAATTATTTAATGATTTAATTGATTATTTAATTATAATTGCGTAGTAATTCTTCTATTTATTCTTCTATTTATTATACATTTTAAAAAGAAGTTATATGTAAAATTATAACTATCATTGCACCCTCCCAAATAAAAAGGGAGGGTATGCGTCACGGCGGGGCCCGACCACGAACCAGTCGTGAAAACTCGTAATTATTTTGCGAAAAAATACCACCTCAGTCAGGAATCGAACCTGGATCTCCTGCTTACCGGGCAGGCATCTTATCCTTTCGACTACCGAGGCATGTGATGATATTTATCGCAATAACGTGTTTAGAACAACACGTCAACAATACAATGACATACACACATATACATATATTACAATATACATATATATATGTATATATGTATCTCTCGAATCCCCACGACCGGTACTCCAGAGCGATGTTGGTCTCTCACTCAATGGATGCAGGTCGGACTGCAGCGGCGACACCCTCCAACGCCATTGGCAAATATACAAATAATCCTCCTGGTGCGCCAGTGCTCCACCGCTTACGCTTGTAATTTGTAGATCCATATAACAGTTTTACGCGCATTTTTAAATTTACAATGCGCAAATAAACCTCTTGTGCTAGAGATAAGATTGTAGGATTACAATTAAATGTAAGTGTATAGAAATGATACGATGATATAATGTAACGTGAAATAATACTTTTACGTATAGAAATAATACTTTTTATAATTACATTATTGCAAATTCAAATTTTAAATTTACAACATAATATTTATTCCGAAAATACTTTATAACGACACCCGACTCACCCCCCTCAATTATTAATAATATTAAGGCGTCCCCGACCGATTAATCGTCGGGGCGTCGACACGGCGATCCTTTCGCGATCCCACCGTCGTGAAAATCCCGTCGAACAACGGACGCGGCAAAACAGAGATCACGCGGCTTCACGTGCGCGCTGCGTGGACACGCACACGGTAAGGCCCCCGCCGCTGGCCCCGCTACCAACCGCACCACCGAACATCCTCGCGGAATTCCCGAGCGCGTTCGGCGAATTATCACGAGGATTCCGGCAAAGGCATCCTTCGGAACTACACCGACCCGAGTTCGGCCGACCCGTACTCGACGACTCCCGACCGACGGCCGGCTCGGGTATATTAGGCGACTCCGAGAAATAATCGAGACCTACCTCCTGCGAGACAGTAGCCAGTCCAGTACTACTCTCGATACTCCGAATCATCTCCAAAAAACGATCTAGGGTGCTACCTATCGTGCCAGGAGCTTCTGGCCGATCGCTCCTTTGATCCAGAAGCGCACAAGCTATTCACAGATTGAGGAGCTTCTCAATCTGGGCTCCGGAAAGTAAGCCCTTGTGCACATCTTCCACCGCTGACGATCGAGAAGCAGGGAGCTTCCTGCATTCTAAACGTCATAGCACGAATCCCTGACAAACCATACACGCAAACAGCTGATCCATCACAACAAGCCGGCCGAAAATCCCGCGCACCGTCGCGCCCGCGCCGCGCCTACCTTGAACGCGCCGAATTCGCGGAACCGACCGCGAGTCGAGCGATAATACAATACATAGAAACTGCGCCTCTTTTCACCGTACCAACGGCGAAATTCAGGAAAATACTTGTAAATATTGTACATACAAAAACCTCAGTCAGTCGGAACTGTAAATATAGACTTAGATATATATAAACTAAAGAGGCTCACAATATTTTATTTCTCTTACCAAATCCTGACCATACCCGACCGACGCTATCCTGCAAAACCCGATCTACGCGAAGCAAGAGACGTTTTAACTTATTTTGATTTTCACATTTTTATTTATTAACAACTTTTTATTATTATTAAACATAATCTTCCTTATTTTTTAATATAGTTTCGCGAATTCATTATTTTTTAAAAATAATTTTTATTTTAAAAATTATTCGGTTGCTTAAGATAACTGACATTCAATGTTTAAACCCGCAATGATAGTTGCAATTTTACACGTAACTTTTTTTAAAATATATACTAAAAGAATTATTACGATAATTGTGATAATTATTGCGATTAAATATTTAATAATCATATTTAAATAATCAATTAAATAAATAAATAATCATTGAATAATCAATAATTAATCAGAACAAGAGGGAAAAAAAGAAAAGCACGACGTACAGAGATACCGCGGTCTCTCACTTGCACTAGCGTCGAGTATGAGACACCAAAATCGGTTCAAATCACGTCCGATTATGTTTTTCTCTCGATCGTGTCTCGCGTTAAGGATGTAACATCGAATTGCCTCTATTAATTTTCCCTCCGCTCCGCGATCTCCTTCGCGCTCCGCGGAGACATGGACATATGCGCTTCGTGTGTATGTGTAGCGGCCGCGCACACAAACACTATTCCAGTCGGTGCGTGTACATTGAACAGTGGCGCCTTCGTTACAGAAATTGCAACCGTAGATGAAAACCGGGCGACGACGATAACGATGATGTTTCTTAAAGTAAAAATTTCTAAATCAAACTTTGCGTAGCAATATCTCCGCTCATAGGGCACGTAGCAAAAAAATAAAAATACTTTTATTATGCAAGTCGAACACAAGCTATTGATCAAACCTACTTCTCTAATAGCACTCGTCTATTCTGAGAATGTTCCACGGTATATCACACAAGTATAATATATTCGAAATATTCTCCGAACATTCGAAATACATACTGCGATATACTGTGGAATATACTTAGAATGTTACTACCGCTCACTAACCTAATTTGTAGTATGTACTGGAGAATATCCCGCAGTATAAGACAGGCCATAGGATGAAAATTGTTTAAAAACAATATATCATGTAAGGCATGCACAAAGGTATCCCAGACAGTCCCAGCCAATGTAGAGCATGAAAATCTATAATATACGTGACCTCTTACGGAAAATAAGTAAAAAAAAATGAATAAAACTGAGAGAAAGTAATGAAACATTTTTTATCTTGTATGATTGCATGTTTTTAAAACGATCACCCATCCTACTTGGCGGCCTTTCCCTTCCTGATAGTCAATAAATAATTATAAAAGGCATGTGAAATGAAGCCTGTTCAGGCAGAAAACACACGATTTGACAGATGTTGAAAGAAGTGGAAGAAATGATACTTTCACATATAATGTCCGACGATAATTTTGTAATGACACCCGACTCACTCCCATTATTTAAACAATAGTTGCGGCCCCGACCGACCAACCGTCGGGGTACCGACACGGCGATCCCCGCGATCTCACCGTCGGGTAAAATCACGTCGAACACCAGACGCAGACAAGCCGATATCGCACGGCTTCATGTGAACAGAGCGTGGGTAAATAACAGACCGCGTTGGTTAGGCCACCGCCGCCGGCTTCGCTACCGACCGCGTCACCGAACATCTTCGCAGAATCACCGAGCGCGTTCGACGAATTATCTCGAATATTCCGGCGAGATCATCCCCGGAATCGACCCCGACCCGAGTTCGGCCGACCTGTACTCGACTACTCCCGACTGACGGCCGACTCGGGTATATTAAGCGACTCCGGTGGATGATCAGGACCTACCACCGGCGAGACAGTAAGACGAGTCAGTAAGGCAGTACTACTCTCGACATTTCCATTCGTATCCAACACAAGCGACCTAGAGTGCTTCCTATCGCGCCAGGAGCTTCTCAACCTGCCGGTCGCTCCTCTCATCCAAAGAGCACAAGCTTTTTCACAAATTGAGAAGCTTCTCAACCTGGATTCTAAAAGCAAGCCCTTGTGCACACCATCCTCCGCTGACGGTCAAGAAGCAGGGAACTTCCTGCCTCTCAAGCTACAGCACAAATCAAGCATCCCAAGCTCAGCCTGACAAAAACGGAAACTAGACGTACGAACAGCTGACCGATCAGAAACACGCGTTCCGAGACCCCGCGCACCGTCGCGCCCGCGCCGCGTCTACCACTGTGAACGCCGGATTCGCGGAACAAACTGCGAGCAAAGCCTATTGTAACGATTCCCGGAATACGCTTTTCGCAAAACATAAGACCAGATTCCGGGATAAATACATTGTAAATATTGTACATACCGAAAACCTAGTCAGTAAACTGTACATACATCAGAGTAGCTTAAAATATAAATACTTGTATATAACGAAATAGTTTCTCGATATTTTATTTCTCTCCAAATAATCCTGACCACATCCGATCGACGCTATCCCGCGAAACACGCTAACTCAGGAGCCGCGAGGAACCGAAAACGTTTTAATTTTATCTGCCATCAATTTTTCATCCAGATCCATTTATTCTTGCAGCAATTTTCTCTATTGTATTCAGCGGGTAGTATCGTCGCTTTAAGTTTTTGTTTATTGCTGATGGATCCATGCACAGTCTTATCCTGTTGTCTTTTTTCACAACTACCATAGGAGAAACCGCTGGTGTTGGTTTAGTGACCAATACTATAATTTTTTATGCAATCATCGAGTTCAGTTCTTTTTTTACTTGATCTCGTAGCATGTGTGGTACCTTCCGGGCTGGGCAAATTGGCAGTGTAGGATTATCAATCAGGTCTATGTTATATTTAAACTCTTTTAAGCATCCTATGCCTTCAAATAAACTTTTTTCTTCTTTTGACAGGCTTTCTACTCTTTTCATAAGATGCATTTTTACGCAGGTCGACCTTCCCATTATCGGTGTCACTTCTTTCTCAACTACTATGTATTTGACTTCCTTAGTAACATCTTTAACTTTAGTTTCAATTTTTGATTCTCCAAGTACTGGAATTTTATGACTGGAGAATGAGATCAAGAACCTAGTTGTACTGGGTTTTATTTTAGCTTTTACTTTGTCAGCTATCTTTTTTGTGATGACATTGCACTGACTGCCTGAATCCAGCTTGAACTTTACTGTGATGTGCCCTGACAATGTTGCAGACTGGAACCAATCATTTGTGTCTACATCGTCTTCTACAGAGCAAACACAAAGTGAGTTTCCACTTTCTGCGCTGTCACTATTTTGTTCTTGTTCTATTGCTTCTATTTTCTTTGTTTTACAGCATTTTGTGAAGTGATTTCTTTTGTTGCAAATTTTACATACTTTCCTGAAAGTTGGGCATGCTTTTCTTCCGTGAGTAGTATCACATCTTTCACAATGAAATTTTTCTTCTTCTTCTTCTCACTTTTTTCTTTTTTATGCTGTTTGTTCTTATTTTTCACATTTTGTCTGTTGCAGTGTATCATCTCTACAGTAGTTGTTTGCTTCATAGAGTTTACCTGCTTCTTAACCTGCTCTGCGGAATGGCAAATGTCTACGATTTTTTTGAAGTGTTAGGTTATCCACGGTTAGCAGTTTTTCTCTTGTATCATCTTTTTATGCCTACTACTACACGATCTCGGATAATACTTTCTTCTAATGATTCATAGCCGCAATTTTTTACTTTGGTTTTGAAGTTAATCAAAAATTTGTCGAAATGTTGTTCTTCCTTTTGACTTATGGTGTTGTATTTCTCGTACGTTTTGTTGATTTTCGGCGTGAAATGATTGGTGAACTTCGCTTTGATCGTGCTCAACGACTTGCTTTCGGCCTCATTCAAGTTAAATGTATTGTACACAACTGCGGCATCGGGCCCTATGCTTGTCATGAAAATAGGATTTGGACTTCTGGCTTCTTGCTTGCAATGTTCGTAGCCGTCACGTACCCATCCATTGTTGTAGCCAAAGTTTCCAAGCGACAACCACATTTTCGGTCGAGCTGTTTGTCGCGAAGTATTTAGGCGGTTTTATATGGCCTATTGATTCTTCGTTTGATGGATTTGGGTTTGTCATCCTTTATGTTCGGCACCATGTACAATATATAGAAATGATATCACTGTTTATTGATAGTATTTTACGATTTAATGTAACAGTACACGTGCTTGTTACAATAGCAAATCGGAAGTACAATTTGACAGATTGTAGGGACCGTTCACATTATACTATTACGGCGCGTTCACACTAGTCCTATGACAGGGCCTATTTAGACGAACTTGTATAGCAAGCTGTTTTATTTTTTACTAGCATCTAAAAAATTGTCGAATGTTAAAGTCTTAAAAAATAATTGTCTAAAAAAAGATTACGATTCTTATTAATGGAATAAAATTATGATTCGACATAATAATAACTGCTGAATTAAAATTATGTCATGACATAATTTTAATGTAAATTCAAAATTATTATTATGTTGATATATAATAGTAATAATTTTAAATGTAATAATAATTTTAATTCAAGGAATTATTATTATGTCACGACGTAATTTTAATCAATTATTATTGTGTCGTATCATAATTTTAATCCATTAATAAGAATCGTAATCTTTTTTAGACAATTATTTTTTAAGAATTTAACATCCCAAGTAGCAAGATGACGTCATAATAACGTTACTTAAGTAGCAAGATGACGTCATTATGATACGTTATCTTGCTACTTGGGATTCGATGCAATTTTTTAGATGTTATTAAAACTAAAACGAATGCCATATTAATCTTTAATTTTTATTACGTCTCGACATAATATTAAGTAACCGAATAAAGATTTTATTACATAATAAAAATTACGAATTTAGATTATGTCTAGATACAATTTTAATTCGATTAATTAAAATTATGTACAACACATAAAAACAATTCTAAATTTTCATTACATTCTGACATAATATTAAATGATCTAATTACTATTATGTTTGGGCAAAAATAATTTCAAAGTTTTATTATATCCCATATAATTTTATTATACCCCCTATAATTATAATTCAATTATAATTAAATCAAATTATTATTATATCGCGACATAATAATTTTTGTATTTTTTATTATGTTTTAAACATAATTTTTATTTCGAGTTTTTATTATGTCTTGACATAATATTATTTCATTGAATTATTATTATGTCGCAACATAATTTTAATTCACCACTAGGGATTTTGAAGTTTTTGAGTTGACAGCACTGATGGCGCCAATGCATATTGTTGCACACGTGATTTTATCGGGTATTCACAAATAAAATCAAACTTTTACTAATGCAGACATATATTAGTCTATTTCTAATAAGTATACATTTCAAATTAAAATGTCAGACGAGAGGGAACTAATTAATCGTTTGTTAAGAATAACAGCTAATGCGTCACAAGAATCAACACAAGAAGAAGTAACTTTTCATCTTTGGTGGCAGCTACTCGAAGAAATTTTTAGGAGAAACGATATTACATCTAACGTCGTGGACGAAAAAGAAAGAAAACGTTCAAGAGAAAAGTTGTTTTGATGTAATTGACACACGCTGATTTTTTTCCATCCAATGTAGTATTAAAATTCTTAAAACAGAGAGGATTAGGTATTATCTATTATGTATTATATATTATATATTTTATATTTATTTAATTAAAAGTATTCATATATTAATTTACAAAAGACTAAATTTTATTAATGTATTATTACTGATAAATTTCATGTATCCAGGTCTATCTAACGAGTTGTTTGGAAATGGAAAGAAATTCCTCATTTGATGAAATAAAAAAAGACATTGTTTCACTTTACTATCCTTATATTCAAAATTTATTAAGAATGTGCGACTTTACATTGGGTAGAGTAGATAAGTTGAAGAAAGTCATTCTTTTTGGAGATATTTAAAATGGAATAATTTGGAAAATCAGTTAATGCAAAGTAAAATTATAATATTGCCTTTGAACAACTTTCCGGATAATCTTATTGAAGAACCAAATGCTTCTCTTTCTGGAATATCAAGAAATAGTTCGCTATCTTTAGGTCATACATATCAGAAAAATAATAATTTTGACAATACTGGATTAGATCAAACTTGTCAAATAGTTCACTAACTGTATCACGATCTCCAAGAACTGATCGTCTGTCACGAACATTAAGAAGAACACAATTCAAAATAGTCGATACAGATGAAGAAAAAGAATTTGATGAAAGCTGTTGTATTTTTGAGGCACGTGGAAGAAAATACGTGATTACGTTGAACAAAACTAATCCAGTGATTTATTAACTCTAACTAACTTATACATTTCGAACAACCAGGAGCCGCGAAGGTACTCTCTCCAAAGTCGCCGGCAGACAGCCCCCGCCGAAAATGCGACACCACACACTCGTTCCAGATGGCGCCAATCAAAGCGCCCGCGTAATTTAAACCTAACCTAACACCCTCTTTTCTTAGAAAGTGCTATCCTCCGTATCAAAAACGAAACATAGTACCGCTTCTAAAATCCTTAAAACTAATTTGCGGAGCCGTAACAAGAGATTCCGTTTCCCCCAACTGCATCTCCTTTTCCTAACACATCTAATCGATATTATCCATTTGTGTAACAAAATTATGGAAACGTTCCGGCTTTTTTTTAGCCCTACTCGAACGCCGTACCGTTTCCGGCACTTCTACTTGTACTGTTCCCTTAATGGGCGTACGATTCTCTCATTGCGGTAGAGGAAGCTGCAATGGTGGTTCTGCTTCGGGTTCAACCCGAACCTGTTCTTCTCTGTGTACTTGTACTTGGATCTCTTGTTCCGTGACTCGTTTTTGATTTCCGCCTACCTCAAGATCCCAATGCAGGATATACGAATCCTGCATCGTTTGATCGGGAGTTCCTTCCCCTATCTTCCTTATTTGGTTTACATGCCTTTTCCATATTCGTTTATCGTCTAGCTCAATTTGATAATGTAGTTTTCCTAATCTTTGGATTATCCTACCGAATCTCCATTTAGATTTTCCGATATAATCTCTACAACTCACTCTCTCTCCCTCATTGAAAAATACAATATTTCTATTATTATTTACATCGCTATTTACATAAGTTTCTTTGATTGGTACAAGTAAATCTAGTCGTGTTCTCAATTTCCTACCTAAAAATAGTTCTGCCGGACTTTTCCCGGTAACCGCATGTGCCGTATTTCTGTATTGTAGCAGCAATCTTTGTAATTGTAAATGTACATTTTCTTTATTACATTTCATACTTCTTAAGGATTTCTTTAAAGTTTGTACAAAACGCTCCACTTGTTCATTTGTAGATGGGTTATACGGTGCTGTATTTTTCAAAAGAATTCCGTTTAGTTTCAAAAACGACCTGAATTCTGTAGAAACAAACGTACGACCATTATCACTCACAATGACCTTAGGGAATCCGTATGCTGCAAAAATTTCCCTACATTTTTGAATTGTAGTTTGTGCCGTTATATTTTTCAATATGTGTACCTCAGGCCATTTTGAATATGCTTCGACTAAAACGAAAAAATTATATCCCAAGAAAGGTCCAGTAAAATCGATATGTATTCTATGCATTGGAGCTTCAGAAGGTTCCCATATATGCTGTTCTACCTTCCTCGGGTTATTTTTGAAACTATTACATTGGACACAATTTTGTACTAATTTTTCAATGTCTGAGTCTATACCTGGCCACCAGCAATATCCCCTCGCTAAATTTTTCATCTTAACAATACCAAAATGACCTACGTGCAATTCTTGTAAAACTTTGAATCTTAAAGTTTTTGGAATTATTGCTTTGTGACCACGTAAAACGACGTTTCCTTGTATCGAAAATTCTTGTTGGTTTATATGCCATCGTTCATTCTCTGGAATTTCTTTGCCTTCTGCTAACAACATACGCAACCCTTTTAAAGTAGGATCATTTTCAGTTTCTTTTGCTAACTAATCGCTTGTAACCGATAATGATTCAATTGTTTCCAATTGAAATACATCAACTGTATCGTAAATGTTTTCATTATTTTGTATAGGTAACCGTGATAAACAATCTGCGTTATCATGTAATTCTGATTTTCTATATTTGATTTCGTACGTAAATCCTCTTAAAAAAATTGCGTAATGTTGCATTCGCATTGCAGAATATACTGGCTACCCTTTTTCAGGTGAAAAAATTTGTACCAACGGACGATGGTCTGTAATTAGTAAAAATTTTCTCCCGTATAAATACTGGTGAAATTTTTTAATCCCGTATATAATACTATAAGCTTCCTTATCGATTTGCGCGTACTTCTTTTGAGTCTCAGATAGCGTTTGTGAGGCGAATTGAATGGGTTTCTCTGAACTATCTGGATATAGATGGGACAGAACTGCCCCTACACCGTATGGACTCGCGTCCGTTGCCAACATAAGAGGTAAATCTGGGTTGAAATGTACTAAAACTCGTTCATTTTGAAATTCTTTTTTCGCTTTCACGAACGCTCTCTCACACTCTGTAGACCAAACAAATTTACAATGTTTTTTCAACAAATTATTTAACGGTCCCAAAACCGTACTTAAATTTGGAATAAATCCGTAATAATTTATTATTCCTATGAATGATCTCAATTCCGGTTTTCGGACGCTCCATTTTATCAATCGCCTCAATTTTACTTTGATTTTTATGAATACCATCCTTATCTATTGTATAACCACAATAATCGATTTGATTTTGAAAAAATTGACATTTATCGACATTAATTTTTAAATTGTAGTCATTCAACCTTTGAAAAACTGATTCGATTCTTTGTAAATGTTCTGTGTCCGATCTACCAGTTATTTTAATGTCGTCTAGAAAAACGGTTACACCATCTATTCCTTTCAATATATTTTCGATTTCCCTTTGCCATATTGCTGGCGCAGATGCCACTCCATACATTAATCTAGTCGGTTTGTACAATCCCTTATGTGTGTTTAACGTTAAAAGTTCTTGACATTCTTTTTTAATTTCCATTTGTAAATACGCTTGTTGGAGATTTATTTTGGAGAAGGTTACTCCCCCAGCCATTGATGCAAAAAGTTCATCAATGGTAGGCAGAGGGTGCTCATCAATGATTAGTTGTGGATTCAATGTAGCGCTGTAATCTCCACAAATTCTAATTTTATTATTTGACTTCAACACAGGTACAATTGGTGTAGCCCATTTTGAGGAATTTACTTTTTCCAAAATCCCTTTCTTTTCCAGATCTTCCAACTCCTTTTCTATTAACGGTATAAGTTGGAAAGGAACTTGTCTTGCTTTCAAAAATACTAAAGTTGCCTCCTTTTTCAAATTTAAACTTGCTTGAATACCATTCATTGGTTTAGAATCTCCTGTTATTAAATTATGAAACTTTTTCAGTAAATTATTTAACTTCTCATTTCTATTTTCCAACCTACAAATAACTGAGTGAATGTTTCCTACTCCTTCAAAAATTGAATTCAAATTCTTTATTTGATGAAGCCATTCTCGGCCCAAAAAAGGTTCTTTTTCGATATCAGTCAAATATAAATTTAAATTGTATACTTTATTATCGAATTCTACTTTAACTACCATAAATCCTTCTGTGTTTACTCTCTTATTACAATATGATATTAATTTTAAATCACTTTCATGGATAGACGAATATGGAAATAATATTTTCGCTTGGTTTATATTCATAATTGTTACTGGAACCACTATCTATTTCAAATCTCAGATATTTCTTATTTACCTTTAAGGTCACGTACAACTTATCTCGCGCGTAGACTTGTTCCAAGTGTAAAATTTCTTCTAAGCGGTTTGTTTGATTTCGCTGTTTAAAACATATTTTTTGTAAGTGTCCTTTTACGCCACAATCATTGCATCGGACTTCCTTATTTAATGTACACCTTGTTGCTAGGTGTGCACCTCCGCATCTATAACATTTTAAATTCGAATTTACATTATAAGTTTTATTTACATTTGTATTGACACTCGTATTCTTATTGAATTTGGAATTGGAAACTTTGTTCCCGGTATTACCTTTCTCTATGTTTGACTTATCTTTGTACTTGTGTTTTTGCTGCTTCTTGTTTTGTAAATGTGCGACGGTCGCTGTTTCTCCTTGTAGTTGTTTCGCGCCTTTTTCCGATAACTCCATCGTCGTAGCCGCTTGAACTGCCGTATCGTAGTCTAATTTCTTTTTTCTAGAAGCCTCGCTTGCATCCTTTTATCCCGTAGACCAAATACAAATTGGTTTCGAAGAGCTGTTTTTAGGTACGTTCCAAAGTTGCAGTGTATGCTGAGCTTGTGTAAAGCCGATGCGAATTGCTGTATCGATTCTCCTTCCATTTGTTTACGTTGATGAAAACGAAAATTTTCAGCAATTTCTAATGGTGCTGGATCGTAAAAATCCGTTAGTTTTTCCGTTATCGTTTTATAATCTTTCTTGAACGGATCTTCTGGATCAAATCTGTCGCAAAGGACATCGAAAGCATTCGGTCCGATGTAGTGTAATAAATACGGTACTTTCTTTTCCTTTGGAATATTAAAAATTGAAAAAGCTCCTTCGAGTCATTGATGCCATCGTTTCCACGTAGTAGTTTCTAGATCGAAAGGTTCAATTGTAAACGAACTAGGAATTTGTGCCGTTGGAACTTGTGTGGCTGGTAGTGCCATATTTTTCGCACAGTAATCACTGAAATCTTTTTCTTATTTCACTCGAAACGTATAACGTAACGTTGACACATGTACTTCTTCTTTGTACTAATGGAAAGTCACGAACTTTTTTTTTTCTTCTTTCTAATCACATCCTCGTCGCCAACTGTTGTGTATTTTTGAGGCACGTGGAAGAAAATGAACAGTGATTACGTTGAACAAAACTAATCCAGTGATTTATTAACTCTAACTAACTTATACATTTCAAACAACCAGGAGCCGCGAAGGTACTCGCTCCAAAGTCGCCGGCAGACAGCCCCCGCCGAAAATGCGACACCACACACTCGTTCCAGATGGCGCCAATAAAAGCGCCCGCGTAATTTAAACCTAACCTAACAAAAGCGAAAATGATCAATCAGGTATGTAATTAAAATTATATCATTTAAGTACATGTAGCGTGTTTAGTAGTGTCGCGCTCGCGGCGGTCGTGAGTCGCGTTATATGGATGAGCCGCGCGCGGAATAACAACTCTCTTAATAAAAACCTAAGAACTTTATTAATAACAAAGCAATTACAACACCGTGACACACGTCCGTC
The DNA here is from genome assembly GCA_024349325.1 of Pogonomyrmex californicus. Taxonomy (NCBI): domain Eukaryota; kingdom Metazoa; phylum Arthropoda; class Insecta; order Hymenoptera; family Formicidae; genus Pogonomyrmex; species Pogonomyrmex californicus. The sequence continues at coordinate 1,237,710 of JAECZD010000025.1, forward strand.
CGCCTCAAGTCTCCGCGTAACAACAATCCCCTTGACAACTGCTTCACAACCGCGTCGGCAAGGAACGATCTTTAAATTAGTAATCGATGTGACGGCAGCGCCGAGCGGAACACCGTTCGGTCGTAACACTACCCCCCTTTTTTTCGAAATTGTCCCGATAATTCCAAAGAATTCCCTCGCAGAAAAGTCGGCTTCTTCTTCCATGATGAAGTTCTCAGGGAATCTGTCGGCTTCCTGCTCTATCCCGAGCTGCTGCTGCGGATTACCGAGTGCCGAATCAATCCCAAACTTCACCCCTCCCGGAAGTTCCGTGCCGCTGCGAGGTCATCTTCCCTCTTCTTCCTTCTTTCTTGATGCTTCTTTCTTTTGTGTTTATGTCTTGCGCACTTCTCTCTTGAGTCTTCGGACAAGAGGGGAGAAAGCTTCCATGGATCCTCACGTCCTTTCGAACACCCCAAGTCCCCGCCTCGGCATTTGCTCTAAGTCCCTCGGAAAAACCACGATTTAAAAAAACCGAGGGCGAGGCAGTCTTCTTTAAAAAAAAATTTCTTTAGCCGGATGTTCAGGCAGTAAGCAGAAAATCTTCCTCTCAACATCGGTCTTGCACAACTCCTCTTCATGAAAACCTTAAAGAAAACAAAGAAACAGAAACAGTAACTTCCTTTTAAAATAAGAACATCTTTCAATTCAACATTTTCTCTTCTTCGGACGGTAAGAACAATCGACTTCCCCATAGGCTCCGATAAAAACCACGATCCAATTTAGAACGCCTTCCCGAAACGGAATTTACACATCTAAACGAGTTCCATTTTACAAATACCTTTCGGACACTCGGAAGAATCTTCGAAGATTATTTAATTTCCTTATTTACTTGATTTTCCTCCTATCTATAATAAAACCGAAACATTCGAAGTCCGTGCCAAACTTAAAAAACGTATACACGTTCGTCCGACAATCAATCCGTGCCGAAAATCCATCATAAAAGAATTTTCTTTAACTCAAAAGCGCGCAAAAGCAAATAAAAAGAAAAACAAAATTTATTTCATAAAAGCGAAAAGAAATTGATTAATTAACGACTGGCATTTAATGCTGTCATTCAGTCCCCGCTCAGCTCGTTCCTCTGCTCGGCTTCTTTCATTTCGCAGGCCTTCCTTCCTGCAGAAACCGTACGTTGCCTTGCCATGCCGCTGGTCCTTGCCGGCGCTCGTCGCTCCGCCATTCCAATAACAATCTGTTCGATGGATTCTACGATCCCAGACGAGCCCCCAAAAATGTCGCACTCGCGGCGGTCACAAATCGCGAATCGCGTTATACGGATGAGCCGCGCACGAAATAACAACTCTCTTAATAAAAACTTGAGAATTTTATTAATAACGAAGCAATTACAACACTGCAACACACGTCCGTCAGCTTCAAGTCTCCGCGTAACAACAACCTTCTTGACAACCGCTTTACAACCGCGTCGGTAAGGAATGATCTTCAAATTAGTAATTGATGTGACGGCAGCGCCGAGCGGAACACTGCTCGGTCGTAACAGTAGAAGAGAAAAAAGTGATAAAAATGATAAAAAACTAGAAAAAATTATTGACATTTATTTTAAGTTTAATGGTAATTCTGTTTAATTCGGTAATGTTAATTCAGTTTAAACATAATAATAAACTTATCCCAAATGGCAAAATGCCAGCAGTATGCCAGCACTGCAGTAGATCCGATCATGACTTCGCAGCAGATTTCAAGCTACTGCTTCCCAATTAAGCTTAGTTTTTTGCGGCACACCTTCTTATCATAGAATAACGACAAAAATGCAATAAAAATCGAGCATTGCTTGCTATCTTATTGTGTCAGCAGATATGTAGTAGATATTGTGCAAAGTTTGTCATATCAGATACTGGCAGAAATCGAGCACAGTGTGCCGTCACGATGGACGGTAAAAACGCAGCAGAAATCGAACCTGCTAACATAACTTATTGGCAAATTAACAACAGAAATCGAGCAAATTCTGTTTCATAAATATTTAAATTACTATTACTAAAAAATTTTGAAAAAGTCTTTATTATTTTTTCTATCTCTTATTTTAGAAGAATAATTTTTAATTATTTTACTAATGATGAAACTAATATATTTTTTACAGCACAAATAAGTTATAAAAAGCTTCTTAAAGATATAAAGTTATGATTCTTTTGATTTTTATATAACGTATCAAATAATTTATCAAACATTGTACATTTTATATAATGTACTATTTCCCAGGTACTACACTTCGTCAACTACCTTGTTGGACAATTACGTCTTGCATCAAGTGGCATATATAAAAATACATAAATCATAAATGCATGTTGAATATGATTTTGCTTATATCGAAAGTTTGATAAATTTTGCATGCGAGAAACAGACGCAATCTAGCGGTAGTTTTCTAATTATTGTATTTAGTGAGAGATGCAGAGTTTTGTACGATTTCTGTTGCCGATTTGTCGGCAGATTATGCCAGCAGGCCCTACTTGATTTCTATTACAATTTTGCCGCCACAACGTGACGGCACATTGTGCTCGATTTCTGCTGCGTTTCTGCCGACACACTGATAAGGCAGATCGTGCTTTATACCTGTCGAAATTTTGCCGTCACGATGTGATGGCACACTATACTTTGTTTCTACTGCGTTTCTGCTATCAGTATCTGACGTTACATATCGTGTTACATTCTTGCCGCATTTCTGCTGTGTGAAAGAATAAATATACCAGATATTTACTACATTTTTACAACATGTTTTGACGGCATATCATGCTACATTTTGAAGTATTTTCTATTGAATATTGTGGTTACACAAAATGCTTGAATTCTGATGTATTTATGATGACAAGCTTTGTTCAATTTTTACAGCATTTTTGCAACATGTTATGATGCAGAGCTTGCTCGATATGTGCATTTTTGCTGGTATCTGTTACAGCAGTCCATGCTGGATTACTATTCAATTTTTGCATAACATGTATCATAATTTCGCAATTTGTGCTTTTGGCACAAAATTTGCTATCTGAGTATAATGATCGAATTTCAAGTATCCGAGGAGAAACTATTATCGAGAAATGTCTAATATTTCTCTTCCAGAAGATGCAGAAGAAATCACTATTCATGTATGCAGAAATAATTGCCTTTATGATTTATTAAATTTTTATATGGATGCATTAATAAAAAATTGTGCGTTACTTTTCTTGGAGAGATAGGTATTGATGGGAGCGGCCTTACTAAGGAACTGTTTAATCTTTTCTTTGTTAAATGTGAGGGAATATTTTTTCAAGGTGAATATTGTATAGTCCCATACTTGGAGTTAAATAGATTAAATAAATTAGATAAGTTCATTATATTTGGACGGATCTTACAACATATGTTGCTTTTGACAAATCAAATTCCTGCAAAATTATCAAGAATTACATTAATGCTCATTGCAAATCCTGAAAAATTTGTCAAATCTGATATTTTACTACAGGAACTATTGCGATATATAAATCCATATTTGCGAAAGATTTTGAAAAAAGCTCTAAAAAATTTTGTCTCTAATCGAAAAAGAAAATGAGACTATTCAGGATTTTTTTCAGGCATATTGATTTTTTGCGAAACCAAGTTCCGATACATTTTCAGAACAATAAATATATTAAATATATTAAATATTATTGCTACAAAGAATTGCTATTTTAGTAGAGAAATCAAAAAGATCGATTGCAAAAATTTGGCACGGCGTATCACCAGAAAAGTATCCTAATTTCTGAAATAATTGTGATTTTGATTCTTTTAGATATGCAAACATCTACTGCAACGAAAATCATTAATTGTTTAGTGACTGATCCTTACCTATCGAATGAAGAAAATGATGTATTGCATTATTTTACTATGTACATTCAATGTCTTAACAGAAACAAGCTGATAAATTTACTGTTTTTAATTACTGGATCTTTTCTCATGCCCACCATTATTAATGTCAAATTGAATTTAATGAAACAGTAGGTTTAAGCCAAAGACCAATATTTACTACATGTACAGATACTATAACCTTACCAAAAACATATGCACATTATAATGACTTGAACATATGTTTAAATACCGATGAAATTAGAGAATATACCAGCTGATTGATACTTAAATGTATCATTTATTATTCAATTATAGATTAAAATCGGAATATATGTTAAGACAAATAGATTAATCTTTCTTTATTTTACTAATAATCTTGAATCCTTATGACAATTTTTGACAATTTTCAATTAGTTTTACTTTTTTAGTAATAATTAGTAATAAATTGATATAAATTAAATTAAGATGATTTTTAATTTGAAACAATGAGATTTAATCAAATGTAACCAAAGTTTTTAATTCTTTATGATGATCTTTATACAGTTTATTTTGTTTGTGCAATTCTATAATAACTATATAGCCGATATTTTTTGAGTTTTAAAAATTAACTAGTTTTTTATTTAGAATTTTAAGAAATTGCATTTTAATTTTTGTTTAATATTTTGTATTGGAACATTTAAATAAAATAATAATTATAGTAATTATAAAAACTTATAATATTAATAATTTATATTAAAAATAGAACATGTGTTTTATATAAAATAAAAATAATATTTATATTAAGTAATTGTTTATTTTATAAACAAAAATAGATTATAAGTTTTCCTTTTTTTATTTTCTCTTTTTTTAATGAAAAGATAAAATTTATCTAATTTCTCTCTGTGAATTTTATTATTAGAATTGTGATAACATAACATATTATCAGGTTCTCATTTTATAAAAATAACGAATTTTTAAAACCAACTTAATTTTTTTATTAAGAACATATCTGTCTTTTTTCAGAGAAAATCAGATATTTGCATTACACTAATTCATATTTGTTTCAATATTGTTATGAGACCAATAAACTCAGATTTTGTTTTAAAATTTCCATGTCCTATTAATGTAATTCTTTTGTAACTTTTTAAATCAAAATTAAAGAATTACTAAATTTTTACAGGAAAATTATCGATCTTTGAACTGTTATAACTTTGTGAAAAAAATCACGTACGATAATTTTCATGAGCTCATTTTAAAGAATAAATCTTTTACTTTCACTTCCCTCAATTCATCTTCGTTCCTTTACATTAGGAAGTGAAATTCAAGAAAAATTCAAGTAACTCTTGAAAATTTTACAAAATCAAACGATTCTACGGAGTTGCAAAAATTTTTTTCGCGATTCAAATTAACGTGAATTTGAAGATTGAAATTTACCCTTTAAAACGATTTATCAAAAATTAATCTAAGATTTCTTCATCGTTTTAATGCATTTTGAATAGTTTTCCACAAAAATGTCAAATGCTGCCGACATTAATATAATTCAAGATATATCAGGAGTTGGCTAGTATATGCCTGGTATACGTTATCTCGTGTATATGCATATGCACGCGCGCGCGCGCGCGCACACACACACACACACACACACACACACACACAAATCTGATCGTGAAACCTCCTTATAATATATTAGCTAATGCCGGCAGCATACTTGACACATTTTTATGGAAAGTTATTCAAAATGAAATAAAATGGTGAAAAAATTGTAGATCAATTTTTAATAAACCATTTTAAAGAATAGGCATCAATTTTCAAACTTATATTAATTTAAATCGCAAAGAAAATTGTTACAACTCCATAAAATCGTATGACTTCGTAAAATATTTTCAAGGTTTAAATTAAATCTTCTTCTTAAATTGTCTACGTCGTTTCCTAATGTAGAAGGAGAGGGATCCGATAGCACATAACGCTGATTGACCAATTAAATATAAAATTTTCTGATTGGTGGTCCATTGGAAAATTTCTAAACAGCTGATGTGTGTGGATGTGTGCTATCGCATTGTGCGCTAACAGGACCTTCCCCGTAGAAGCATGTGGAAGAATTTTGAAGGAAAATAGATTGGGGAAAGTGAAAGTAGAAGCGTCGCTCTTTAAAATAAGTCTAGGAAGATTATCGTACGATCTTTTTTCACAAAATTATAACACTTCAAAGATCGACCAATTTTTCTATACAAATTTAGCGATCCTTTAATTTTGATTAAACAATGATATAAACGAAAAATTTCTTTATAATTCGCAAAAATGATAGATGTACCAAAGAAAGAGTTGTGTTTAATTTTTTACAAAATATCGAGCGTTTTTGTCTTTAGTAAACAATCAAAGTTAAAAAAAACGTGTTTTGTTTCAATATTGAATAACGGTGAAAAAAATCGTACAGCAGTCAACAAGTTCTCAAATTAAAGTTAAAGACTTTTTCAAAAGTTATAAACAGCATTTGTGTGCGATTTTTAATGATGTAACACGCCTTGGTAAATTTCATAAAAGATTTTGTTATTTGATGATGTTTGTATTTATGTAACTCTATATTATAAAAATCTATATTATAAAAAAAATCAATATAACCATTATTTAAAGGACCGACCTAAAAAATAGAGATTTCAAGCTTTAAGTGTTTTTAAAGCGTTTGAAACATATTTATTATAATAATTTTTATAATAATTTTTAATAATGTTACACTTTCTTGAATCTTGTTTATTTTTGGAGGACCAAATAGATGAGCCTTTAATTTTGCTGTCAACTATAATTTATTTATATTAAATTACATATTAACTTACAAGGCTTTTGTGATGTGGAGAAATACACAATTTGGCTTTCATCCTTAATAGCACATGATATTCGAATCATTCGAATATTCTACACTTGTATTGAAAGTACTGTAGTCATACGTATTATTGCCTAATATACCAGAGAATATTCATATGACATCTTGATGATATATCATTTCTTGTATATTCTTAAGCTCATCTTCAGAATATACCGAATATACCCTATCAGCTCATGATCTTATACGAATATTCTGTATTTATACTGAATGTACTGTGATCATATCGAAGATTATTCGTATAAAATCTGTATAGAATATGATTTGTCGTATCACAAGATGACATCATTATGACGATGATTTAAGATTATTTTTCGTCATTCGACGTCAATGTACTAAATAAAATAAACGACGTAAAATAAACGTAACATTTGTCACGAAATATTACCATTATAAATATATCATCATTTAATCGTCATTTTTAATGACTAAATAATGAAATAACATTATTAATTATTATCTTTTTTAATTAACTGTAATATATAAATAAGAAAAATATTTCTGTTACGTCCAGTGAACTCCACGATTTTTTTCTTTCCAAAAGACAAATAATATAATTTTCCTCATATAAGAATATTGATTTCTTTTCTGATAAGATATTGAATTATATTGAATTTCAAGAAACAAGAGAAAGATTTGCAACCGCTCTGACTATTATAATGATACCCTTAATTTTAAAAGAAATTTAAAAGAATTTTAAAAAGAATACGCAAAAGAATTATTATTATTATTAGTCCCGAGTTAAAACCGTCGCAAGTCTGAATACTGTCTTGGTACGTGCCAAGCAGAAGCGAAGGAGATATCTAATGTAAACATTCTACCCTCACACACGCACACACACACACACACACACACACACACACACACACACACACACACACACACACACACACACACACACACACACACACACACACACACACACACACGCACGCGCACGCGCACGCGCACGCGCACACACACACACACACACACACACACACACACACACATCTCAGAGTTTCTGACCACCGCCGGTTGTCTCTGACCTGTTGTTCCTGCTGGTATTGTCAGAAAAACAATATCTTCTGCATTTTCCGGTCTATTTCTTGCAATTACATTTGGACACTGACTAGTTCACGAATCCAATAATAAAACATTTCGAGCCAACGTTTGGAAAATAAACTTCTCTTAACCATATCTCAAACTGATGAGAATGTCAATTTTCCAGATTTTGAAACCATAACATAAATATTAATTATTTTCCCTAAACATTGTTTCCTCTATTCTTGGGCCGAATGTTCCAGTAGGTTCTTTTAAAACAATAAAAAGAGGAGATAATAACTTACCATCGACTGAAATTCTTGGTTGGATGGTATAACTATGTGTTGTTGCCGATACCGATTGCACTACGCCCTCAACTCTTTTTATACCTTCTATTGCTAATGAACGACAATATGAAATTTCAATTGGAAAATGCTTTGGTCTGAATTGTATATGTTTTCGAATCCATAACGCGTAATATAATATTTAACATTTTCGATAAATCTATTGCTTTCTGCTTCTAGATATTCTTTTGATTTCAGAGTTTTCTTCGTTATAAATTTTGTGATTTTTCGGGAAACAATGTTGTGCGCTACCTTGGATTGTTTTATCCATATACGTGATGCTGTATTCTGGAGCATGCTCTTCTTGTGCTTTGAGAGTTCATCGAACAATATCAATGTCATGAATAATTACTCCTTTCTGTAAATTTTCTTGGAATTTAATGTATATTTAATGTATATTTAATGTATATTTAATGTATATAATAAAATTTCTTTCAGCTTTTCCAATCTAGTCCCACCTCTGTTGACTTGTTCCTTCCATCTTCGTAATTGGCGTAACGAAGTAACTTTTTAAAATCTACATTTTATGTGCTCTAGCGATATTGATCTAACCTGAATTATTAGGTTTCCAAAACTCAACAGCTCTTTTTTTATATTCAATTGGAATATCATCTGTTACACATGTCACTTCACATAATCTATATTTTCTTCTTCGCCTCCTTCTTCCGGTATTATTAATTGTACTTCTGGTATATCGAAAGAATTTTCAAAATCACTGTCTTCTTTCTCAATTTCAAATTGGTTCTCATATATTTTTTGTAGCATATTTTCCATTTCCTCTTTTTTCCTTCTATTTCCTTTTATTTGTAATTTGGAATTTCTGGTAAATTCAAAAAACAAGAAGAAAGTAGCAATATTATCACGTTTCTTGGATTGAATTCCATTTTACCTTAAAAATTAGAAACACTTAATTATAAACATATACGTAAAAAGTATTTGTTTTTAAAATAAAATAAGTAATTAGTTATTTTATACTTAAAGAATAGTAACGCTTCATTGTATGCTTATTGTATTTATATCATATTACTTATTATTGTTGTAGCCCGGATTGAGTTACAAGATTGTATTTAAGGAAAGTCAGGTTCGCCGAGCCTTAGGAGTTAGAACTCCGAGCAGGATCGTAGGTGGAAGATTCTTCTGGTCAAATATTATTACTCACTTTTATTAAATAGCTGATTTATTGGAACGGATTCTTGACAATGTTTTGTGTGAATCTCGTTATTATGGATAACGACTGGCCATAACGAAGTACAACTGTTCTGTTATATATTGTGACTACTCACTCTCGGCGATTTAGCGACCGTTTTTATAGTATTTTAGCAGTATCGCGTTTCATCGCCTTATAATTCTAAATCGGACCATATATGGTCAAAACAGCGCTCTCAAATAAGAAGGGAGGGTGTGCGTCACGGCGGGACCCGACCAGTCGTGAAAACTCGTAATTATTTTGCGAAAAAATACCACCTCAGCCAGGAATCGAACCTGGATCTCTTGCTTATCGGGCAGGCATCTTATCCCTTCGACTACCGAGGCATGTGATGATATTTATCGCAAATAACGTGTTTAGAATAACACGTCAACAATACAATGATACACATATATACTGTTACGTCCGGGGGACTTCACGAATTCTTCTCTTTCGGAAAAAGATAACGGCTGCTAATCAGAAAATGAAGCGCTTCGAACGATCTAAAGAAACCCTAAATAAATACACAAAAATTCCTCTCGAGATACGTCTTATTATCAAAAAAAATAATTCTTGGGATAGACAGCTTTGTCGGCACCGACAAGTTTATAACATACCAATAAAAATAAAAAATATTAACAAAAGCAAATTCCTAACGGATAAGAAACGCGTCGGATCGTTCGAGGGTGACACTCCCCAAATTGGTGGGAAAACTAAGGGAAACGCCAATCAAGAAGAAACGATTAGCGGCCGTTGGCGGCCACACCAATGAATGATTGAGGGTGTGGAATGGCGGGAAAATTTTCACTAACTAATTTCATCATTCGCTAGGAAATCTGGAAATATAAAAACAAATCACAATTCACAGAACACCACTCCCCTCCTTCCTCTATATTCACAATTTTTCTAAACTATCATTCGACAAGCCAACGCGGAAATCCATCACGCCCTCAGATATTCCCACCCCTTCGGAACCCTTTAAAAACCGCGACTTGGAGCGGATCGCTCTCTTCTTTCTTCACATCGCCCCACGTTTTGATGGACGGGATCATCCGAGATTGTCGCCAATTTTTTCGGTTAGAATCTGTGCGTGATACCTTTATTCACGTGTGATACAATCCATGATCCAACGTAGGCACCACACTTCTCGCCCATCACCAGCGCCCGCCACGACAAAAGTAAGTTTTTATTACCCCTTTCTCGCGGTAGATTGGCTGTTTGGTTCGCGATCTTGACATAATTGCTTTCTTAAAATTCTTCAACATTCCGAATGGGCAAGCCGCCGATTGACTCGGTGAAGCTGTCTTATCACGATTCCTCAATTCTTCTATCACTCTCACCTCACTCTCTCTCTCTCTCTTTCTCTCTCTCTCTCTCTCTCTCTCTCTCTCTCTCTCTCTCTCTCTCTCTCACCTAACTCTTGTATTTATATAGTGAACCAAACGAATGCCATCCCGAACAAGCGAACGAAACGGGCATTGCGACACCTTCGGGAGAAGCTCAATAAACGAATTCGTCGCGAAACCGGACACGCCGAGGAACTCGCGGAACGCTTAATCGAAGTAGAGCCGAGACTCTCCGACATCTCTCTACACCAATACCGCCCTCCGCTCCGCGGCAGACTTTGAGAAACAGTGCACTCCAGAGCACTTCGACGTGGAAAAATTCTACGACCTCGTCAATTTCCCCGCTGTCCCACCCATCCACCTCCTGAAACCTTTTACATTAAAAGAAAATTTAAACCCGACAGCCAGTTTTGGGATCAAATCTCAAGACACCAAGTTAACGATATTATCCCTATGTACATTTCCCGTGACCCTCTTCCCTACCTTGTTCCAGTGAAGGCTTTCCGCAGCGCTCATCCTAATCCCCCGCCACACCTGCAACCCGATCCCATCGATATGCTCGCGATTACCAATTTTTTGCCCCAATTGGAACAATTGGGTATATAGATATCAGATTTTTTTTGTTTTGTTATTTATTATTATTTGAAATTTTATGTATAAAATTTTTGTAACCAGTACTTCCATATTCAAATGTACACAGTAAAATTTGCGCCACTTCGAAGAATCTTAGAATTAACATATTGTATTTCCTTTTTTTTATTATTAAATCAGTTAACTCGAATTCCATCTCGATTTATTTACCCAAAAACTTGACCCTGAATCGTTCACGGCTCCCTAAGGATCGCACGAGATCCATCCCTGGTAAAAGAGATTCGGTTCTCTGACCAAAAAACGGACCACCGATAGCGCTGGCGCAGGTAAGAGTTATAACGTCACCGACGCTGACCCGATTCCTGTCCCCTTAACGCGCGTTCGACTCGCGGATCGACCTCACGACGTCGGTCTGTAAGAGCAACAAAGGTTCCGTGCGTCCACCCGAGTTCTCCTCCTCCAGACGGAAGATATTACCTTTTCTCCAGAACCTCGGACGTAACAATATATTACAATATACATATATACATGTATGTTACAATATACATATATACATGTATTCTTTCGAATCCCGAACGACGAGTATTCCAGAGAGATGGTCCTATTTTCTCGATGGATGCAGGTCAGACTACAGCGGCGACACTCTCCAACGCCATTGGCAAATATACAAATAATCCTCCTGGAGCACGACAGAAGAGATTGCATCAAGCATGGCTCGAGCCCCCGGCTCTAATATTCGATATGATCACAGTACATTCAGTATAAATACAGAATATTCATATGATATCATGCGCTGCTAGGATATATTCGGTATATACTGAAGATGAGCTTAAGAATATACGAGAAATGATATATCATCAAGATGTCATATCCTCCGGTATATTAGGCAATAATACCCCAGACAACATTATGACGTCTTAAATATTATGAGACATCTTATTAAATTATAAAAAAGATGTCTTTAAGACGTCTTTAAAATGTCTTATGATCCGATTTATGACATCTTTGGGATGTCTTAAAGACGTCTTATTTTTCAATAAATGACATTTTTTAAACGTCTTTCAAACGTCTTATTTGAAATTTTTTGGACTCTATAATTTTTTGGATTCTATAATGGCATAAAAATTATGTATACGAAAAGTATTGACAAGAAGAAGAATACGATTTGGAATTACTAAATAAATTGGTATATTGTTGATATAATAGTTACACAACTTTGATTTATCTATTGTAATCAGAAATCAATTTTGTCATTAGAAATGTTGTGTAGATATTAAATCATTGATATATCGATTTATCAAGTAATTCCAGCTTCTGTTTCGTATTCTTCCTCTTGTCAATACGTTTCCGAATAATTTCATCTTAATTGCGTTTTTGTATATTATAATAATATAAAATATTAGAATACTAGATAAACTGACTGCCAATATTTTTATAGGTTACATTACATCGAAATTGGTCATGTCGTTTATTCCAATCAATAAATGTGTAATCGCTTCTCAATAAATGTCACAGTTGGTAATGTAAATAACTATGTTTGGAACTGTCATTTAGAACTTTTAGAGGTTATATTGATGACAGATTGAGGTTATGGAACATATGTCTTAGAAAAGATGTCTTTAAAATGTCAGAAAGTTGTTTTTCTGATATAGTCTTAATAACATCTTTAAAAAGACATCTTTAAGACGTCTTTCTCAAGACGTCTTTAAGACATGTCCAAAAGAAACCAAAACACGTATTTATGACTTCTTTTGATAAAGTCTTAAAGACGTCTGTTATAAGACGTCTTTTAGACGTTTTTTAGACATGCATGCTGTCTGGGACGTATGATATCATGTGCTATTAGGGCAATATCGGAATGCAACCGTAATTTTGTGGACATCTTACAACCTGGGATATATTGAGGATATACTTCAGAAAAGCTAATTGCATACTATAGATATATTCAGTACATCTCCATAAATTATCAGCGAAAATTTACGAGATAAGATAACGCGGCATAGCAAATTATTAGTATATATTTGATATATCATGTATGTACGTATCTTAAATATCATGCGAATATTGCGATATACTTTTGCGATATCTTACAAACATCGTCAGCATCTATATTGCTGTCTGGGATAAATTATCGTCTTAATATAATAATAATTCGATAAATTAGTATTTATGCAGGTCTTTATAAATCTTGAATAAGGAAAACAACTAATGCGCAAAAATAGTTCCCTAATAGCACTCGTCTATTCTGAGAACGTTTCACGGGATATCATACAAGTATATTCGAGATATTCTCTGAACATTCGAAATACGTACTGTGGAATGTACTTAGATCGTTACTACCGCTCACTAACCTAATCCCTAGTAGTATTGGAGAATATCCCGCAGTATGGCCATAGGATGAAAATGATTTAAAAACAGTACATCATATAGGGCATGCATAAGGGTATCCCAGTCATATAGATCGTGACAATCTATAATATATGTGACACCTTTTACGGAAAATAAGTTAAAAAATGAAAAAAACTGAGAGAAAGTAATGAAACATTTTTTATCTTGTATCATTGGCATATTTCTAAAACGGTCACTCATCCTTCTTGGGATCCTACTCGATGCTGCTTAACTTCTATAATGGGATGAAACTTGCAACTGAAGTGATGATATAAGTGAACACGGATGTTTGACATAAAATAGATAGATTCAGTTAATGAATGTTACTATATTGTCATATAAATGATCTCAATTTTAAAATTTTGATTGCATATGTAATTCTTAAGTAGATAATTTAATTATATATCTAGAGTCGTGAACCTGTATTATGTTTAATGAGAATTATTTTTCTTATGAAAATTGTTTACAAATTGTTGTATATATTTTGATTACTTTTTTATGAATTTGTTAATGATTGTATTAAATATGGCAAATATTTTTTTATTTATATATTATAGTTAATTAAAAAAGATAGTAATTAATGTTATTTTATTATTTCCCAACGGAAATGTATATTGCGAAAATTTTCCCACCGGAAATATGTATTGCAAAAAATATCATTATATTTTTCGCATTATACGCCGCGTGCGGGAGAAGTTCCCAGCCTAACGTAAAGATATGGTCCTGAGTCGCTTTCGCAACATGTAGTCAAGCATTGTCATGAAGCAAGATCACTTTACGACATCCTTGGCCAGTAAATGGCCTCTTTTCTTCTAATGCATCGCTCAAATTGGTCAATTGTTGTTGGTAGCGGTCTGCCGTGATTGTTTCACCCAATTGTAACAACTCGTAATACAACACACCTTTCCAACCCCACCAGATACAGAGCAAAACCTTCTTGACGTGGATATTGGGCTTTGGCGTCGATGTCGAAGGTTGACCAGGGTCAACCCATGATTTTCTACGTTTAGGGTTATCATAAAGAATCCACTTTTTATCGCCTGTAATGATTTTGTGCAGAAAATCTTTTTTCCGGAACTTTGAAAGCAAAGTGAGTGCAGTGTCATGCCGACGATTTTTGTTGTCTTCGGACAATTCATGCGGAACCCATCTGCCTTCCTTCTGAATCTTTCCCATCGTATGTAAGCGTACGGAAATGGTTTGCTGCGTAATGCCAAGCTGTTCTGCAAGCTCCTTTTCAGTTTGCGCAGAGTTTATATCCAGTAGTGCTTGCAATTCGTCCGTTTCAATCTTTTGAGGGCGTCCAGCACGCGGTTCATCTTCAAGATTGAAATCAACTTGGCGAAATTTTTGATACCATCTTTTACATGTAGTATGACTTACAGCGTTCTCTCCATATGCAGCACAAATCATTGCAGTGGCTTCAGCAGCATTTTTCTTCAGATGAAACGCGAAGTGGATGAAAAATCGAATATGCTCTTTTGTTATTGCCATCGTGAACACTACTGATTTTTGAGGTTATGTGCAAACGCCAAACCGTATGGCATTTTAGAAGGTCAAATGTCAATGCTTTAAAACCGCAAAAGGGCGGGAAGATATATAAAATTTAAATTGTTATTTCGGTTGTATGAAATCTAAAGCTCAGAACTTTTTTGTACACCTAATATATATTATAGAGCCTACGTTAAAAGTCTGCTAAACCAAAGCGGCACATAGTTGGTAATATAATTAATTGAATTTATTTCATATTAAAAGACTTTAGCAACCAAGATCCTGCTTGCCGAGGAAATGCCATCCCAGACAGCAAAACGTTTCAAATTTGTTGTCATATAGCCGAAAGTTGTTGTAACAATTAATTTAAACAAACTCAAAACAAGGTGAGACAGTATTATGTCTGTCGCATTGAACTCAATGGAATGATAATTTTAATAATGACAAATCGATGGCAATATGTCAGCATCAATCTACTATTAACAACTTAACGACAACTTGTGTTGTCAATTTGTCATCCGCAATTATCAACATGTTGATAGCAAATTGACGACAACTTGAAAGCAACGTCATCATTGGTATGCTATTCACACTCAACAGCATGTTAACAACAACACGATGGCAACATATGCCAAATAATGAATGCTGCGTATGCTGATAATATGTCAACTAAATGTTCTGTGCCAGTTGATTTTTCTTGATAAAAATGACGGATAGAATCGGACAAGAAACAAACAAGATTTCTATCGGTTTCTATCGGTAGCTATCTATACAGATAAAGATAAGCTTACAGTTTAGCCGATAGAAATCATATCCATTTCTGTCCATAATGTTTACCAGAATTGTGCATTGTAAATATTTCGAAACAACACCGACAATGTTTAAGAAATAATAGAGAATATATAAACTTATTATTTTTGAAACAACAACGTGTGTCCAGAAATATCGCATTTTTTAACAAAATGGCAATAAAATTATATTAGAAGAAATTTTTAAACAGATTTGAAGACAACAAACTGTTTCAAAAACGCTTCTAATATAACTATATTACCATTTAATCAAAATTGTATTAATTAATCAGGGAAATCAGGGAATCAGGGTTGTTAATTTTTATTTATATTTCTATTTTATTTTCTTATTTTATTTTACTATATTATGTGTAATATGATTAATATAAAGTTGCAACGTACATCAGTTGCTTAGGATAATATATATATATACTTGTCAGTGTAATTAGAAATGAATGTTTACAACTTGTATATAAATCTCGAAAATTATATGTCTTTTTACTGGAAAGTTGCCATAAACGTATGACATTTCATATTATTAATACTTTGTTAGCATTGAACTATAATTAAAAATCTTCATGTTTGAAGACATATATGTGACAACGGATGGAAATTATTATATATGTTTTGTTGCCGTCATGTTTTCATCTTGATGCTCAAGATGAAACGATTAATCATTTGTTGTGACATGTTGTTGATATATTGCTGATAACATAACATACTACTATTGCTGACCGTTTGCTCTTAAAATTTCGTCAACTGATTGCATTCATAGCAGGTATATTGTTATATTCGTTGTCCTATTCGATGTCAGCAAATATATGGCAAATATATAACAACATGCAATGCATTAGTTCGCTCAATATGCTGTATCATACTTGACTATCTGAGATGTTTCGCGTTGTAATTTACTTCATGTTATATTCATTTTGTAATACAATACAAAATAAATTACATCCTATTTAAAATTCACATCCTATTTAAACTTTGTCTTAATAAGAATGGACATGTTTCAATTATAACAGAATATAAATTACAAAATTTAAAAATAAAATCGATAAATAAATAATTGGACTATATAAGCCAAGCCAGACGACGGAGGCTAATGATATATTTGAAATTATCAAACCATACAATAACTCTAACAATATTTCGTTAACCTAACAAACAATAAACATGACGAATTAAAAACAAACAATAAACATGACGAATTAAAATATACGTTTCGACCTTAAATGTGGTCTTTTTCAGTGTTTAAAAGATGAATTTTTCACGCAACGAAATTCATAATCATTAAAATTAACGGGCGCCTTACAGTTGTCTAATTAATAAAAAAGTCGTAGTCCCAACTGCTGTAGCAGAGTTCCGAAATGCATTCCATTTGAACATTGTATATCTTCAGTAGGTGTGACCAGTATTAGAATAATCTGGATAATGTAACGAAAATTATGTCTAAGGTTAAAAACTTAAGAATGTGGAAGAATCTAAAGCAAGGAGTAGAATCTAAGCAAGGGGAAATAGAATAATAATCAAGCCGTTAAAAAACTAATGGTGTCTCCAATTATCATGTATAATTATTGAAATAAGTTAAAGTTGAAGAATAAATGCAAATATATATTGTGTAAATTGTAAAATATGAAGCTAAGAGTGAAAATATGAAGCTAAGTTGAAGTAAAGAGTGGTCATACCTGGTCAAGTGCAAATACAGGTTGAAAGTAATG
Organism: Pogonomyrmex californicus; assembly: GCA_024349325.1. NCBI lineage: Eukaryota > Metazoa > Arthropoda > Insecta > Hymenoptera > Formicidae > Pogonomyrmex > Pogonomyrmex californicus. Next base: position 1,255,288 of record JAECZD010000025.1, read on the forward strand.
TGTGACAGTTGTTAGTAATGTGTGAGAGGTTGCAAGTTTCTCTTAGGAGTGCGGTAGAATATGTGAACCGAAATCCAAGATGATTAGTTGAGAAGGAGTAAAGAAAGGGAGAAGGGAGAAAGAAAACAAGGAGGTGGGGGAATAGAGTAAGAAGTAGGAAAAGAAGGGAAAATATATAGAAAGGAGGCAATTAAGAATAAGAGAGAGAGAGTTAAGAATAGGGAGATACATTAAAAATAAAACTTTTTTTGCATATTTCAATAGTGCATATTTTTAATGTATTTCTATAAAATTATATTGAATTTTTCAATATCTTACAAAATAAGAGAAAATATTATGTTGAAGTATAATAAAAATGTATTATATTTTTGTCGACACATAAAAATAATATTATATTTTTCCTCATCTTTCTTATGCCTTTTTAATTAAATTTTTGTCAGGATATAATTTTAAATAATTTCTTTATGTCTAGACTTAATAGTAATGCTGCTAAACAATTTTTCTTTTTATTTTAAATCGCGGGATTATTTTTTCATTATACATTTAAAATGCTATTAAAAATTAAAAAATAAAACGGCTTGCCATAAACTTTCATAGCAGCGTAACTATATGCCTAAGGAAAATTACCCAATCACATTTTTATCATAAAAACACATGTAAAATGCGATTGGATAATTTTCCTTATGCATATAATTATGCTCATGGTGGAAGGAATACATGGTGCGCAGCTCGACAGTGTCTTTTTCTGCGCTCTCCGTCTATTGCTTGTAGTAGACAAAAGCTACCAACTATGAAACGCGAATATATTTTGCACCGAAAAGTTGGTATGTTGAATCTCTCTTTGTTTACACACTTTATAATGCATCGTAATTTCTCTTTCTAATCTTCATGATTTCTGTCTTAAATTAAATATTGAATAAAAAATTAAATAAATAATGATAGTTGATAACCAATATAGAATAATTTATAATTTCTATTGGGAGGATTTTCAGCCGAATGATCATTCTTTCGAACTTCGAATCTTTATGATATACATGAGAAAAATGATTACAGATTACATAAATATTTTGATACTTTGCATGTAAATAATAATAATAAATCTTAAAATACTATATGTAATAATTATAAAAATTATAATAAACTTTTTTTTATGACATTTTAAACAGTTTTTTTTTCTAAAAGCATGACTCTGATGAGTGATCTAAATAGAGTATTTCGGTTCACATGTATTTTTTGGCCATTATTTTGCTGCGATAAAGAATAAAGGAAATTTGCATTAAAAAAAAACAGAAATAACAAACATTTATGCAATATTTATAACATTAACTTGAAACATAAAAGTACAAAATACAAAATACAAGAATATAAAAAAAACAAATGAGATTTATTATACAGATTTATTATATAAAATATATACAGCGTTTCTATAATTTTTGTTTAATTGTGCTGGAAATGACTTTTTCATTTCTTTCTTTTTTTTCTTTGCATCATTTATCAATCGTCTGTTTATCTCTCAAACTTTTATATACATGCGAGTTTTTACCACTACATTTATCAGAACTGCTGTTGCACCCACTCACTATACTAATACTGCACCATTTTATAGTATTAGGCTGATGGCAGAGAACGAGACGTAAGCATTTACGTTTACCATAAACGTAGATGTAGATTAAGGTAGAAAAAAAGGTATACATATCCAATAACTTTTCACGTATACGTAACCTCTTATGTATATGTTTTTCTCTGCCTTAACCTGTCACCTAGCGCTTATGTCTCATTCTCTGCCATCTACGTTACCTAGCGCTTATGTCTCATTCTCTGCCATCTACGTTACCTAGCGCTTATGTCTCATTCTCTGCCATCAGCCTTACAACAAATTTTCCGAATGTCTTGCGAACGAAAGTAACACTTGTCCACGTGCAAAACGGAGTAGTGTGTACACACGGAACAGATAAAAAAAGAAACTGCTCGAAGAAAATGCGTGAAACAAGAACAGATCCAGCATACCAATTTGATAACGCTAAACTACTTTTACTTTTTACAGTTGGTAGTATTTTCCTATTATAGACGGCTCAGGGTGACGTCCTATGGATACGGAATGTGCGCAATGCGGAACGCTCGTGATTGGTCCAACAAATGTTCCGTCAATTGCATTCCGCTGAAATGGCTGCGTTCAGTAGAGAAAGCAGATCAGTGAGCGTTCAGTGATTTTTCAATATGATTGGTCCTTGCCTTTAGATCTTCATTAAATGTAAGTATAGAAATCAATCATAATAAAGAATCACTGAACGCTCACTGATCTGCTTTCTTTGCTGAACGCAGCCAATGTATTTCCTATGTCCCATGGAGCGGAAATCACGAAAGCGCAATTGTCGCCTATCAATCGCAATGGATGCTTTCCAACAAGGAGAGTTTGGTGTTACACAGTGTGACACAGAGAGACACTGTAAGACACAGTTATAGAGTTTAATTGGAATACATAAGTTATTAAACACGAGTTAATTGGAATACATAAGTTATTAAACACGCTCACTAGAGAGCGTAAAAGACATAGGAGAAGACCATCACGCATAAACATGAGCGCATTTTTTTCGTTATCATCCATTATTGCCAATGCATTTTTTAAAGAATTATTGATATATACTGAAATAAATTTAAGTAAATTATATGTATTGATTATTTTATTGCTAGCTACAAAGCGCTTTATTTTATATTTGTAAAATAACTATGATCTTTTCGATTTGACATTACATGGAATCTCATTCATTTCAGGTGAGTATAATTCCTTTTCTCCTTCAAGGAAAACTTCTTTTCCTTTGAAACAAGCATGATGCTTAACACCATCTAATATAGGAATAATTTCTTTACAATACCGACAAAAGAACATATCTGCAATAAAACTTAATCCAATAGAATATGTACTAATAATGGATCATCAACAAATACGTAATATTTTTAAACTTATATAGTTCTTTAAATAAAAAAAAACTGAATATTGATTACCTAAGAATTCCGGGTTCGGTACTACGTTATTCGAACGCGACGAAGACATTTTTTTGCAAATAAAGGATGCGTTCCGTTTCTCGCATGATGCGCATGATGTATCATTTATCCTTATCACTATGCATTAAACAAGGATAAATGATGTATTATGCGCATCATGCAAGCTGGAACGCATCAAAATGACAATAATGACTGGAATGTATATTACCAGATTTAAAAAAAATAATTTTGCTCGATGTTGGCGCTATGTTGGCGCTATTGACGTCCGACACGGCCAAACTTAGGATCGAGCTGTATTTCGCAGTATCGTTCTGTGTCTCTCTGTGTCATAGATGGAAAACACCAGTGTAGACACTGTGTAACACAGTATCTATACTGGGGGTCGATCATGTAACTTTTCCCCTAGGGCGAAAACGTGAAAATGTGAACTTTTTCGCCATGTACCTTAGTGGCGGAAATCTAGGGAATTAATAAATATCCTTCGGAATTAGAGAAGATTAGGGCTGCGTTAGGATTAAGTATACGTAATACATATACAATTGGTTATTAAAAAATGTATATAATACTGTACCAATAAAATAATTTTCATTAGCTATAAAATCTATGAAACTATGTTTCATGATTTTACTTTCCATGCTACATATATAATCGCTGTACGTGAAAAGTGTGAAAAATGAAAAGTAAAAAGTGAAAAATGAAAAGTGAAAAATTTCACGTAAAGTTACATGATTGACCCTCTGGTGTTTTCCATCTATGACACAGAGAGACACAGAACGACACTGCGAAACACAGCTCGATCTTAAGTTTGGCCGTGTCGGACGTCAATAGTGCTAACACATCGAGCAAAATTATTTTTTTAAGTGTGATACTAATAATTCGAACTATAAAAATTATCAATCTATTACATTAAAAAATAAGGAAACTGGTAAAGTATTGTCATGATTGCCTCAAATAGAGAATATTTTATTGTATGATGTGAATTTTATAAGCATATATGTGTATATTTATGTATTGTTATATATTAAATATATACAGCTGCGGTCTGGACGAACGACGCTACATTGGCGTTGCTAGCGTTGTATGAAGCTAACATGTATATGTTAGATCATCCTAAAAAAAAAAACAAAAATATGGCTAGCTATCGCAGATGATCTAAGAGATTTCAACATTGAGATAAGACTATAAATTTTATTACAATTAAAGAGTTACTTTAGAGGGTTATAGAAATATTAAAATAGACAGCAAAAGATGTACGTATGTACGTGCATGTAAAAACAAAACCAATATATTTTCTAATATGTAATATAAATGACACATATCAAAAATTTTAATGTAAATGTATTACACAAGATTATTATAGATTTATAAAGATTTATAGAGATTTATAGAAAATGTTTTATCATCCATTGTAAATAATGGAGGTCTTTATTAGTAAATTTTATTTTCTCTCTTACCTACTATATTACTCTACCATATTACTTTCATGTAGTTCATTTTTACTGTAAATAGAGATCGTGAATAGGTACATTGCTGAAATTATTTATTAAAATGTTCCGCATATGTAATTTAAAATAATTGTTTTTGAAAGTCCATTTTCGAATGTATACATCAGTTAATTTTAATAACTTATAATTTATTATTACTTTGTGTTACAGATGTCATCACAGCAAGTAAGATGGAAAATGAATGCCTTAACAAACGATACAAAGAATGTATCGACAGCAACAATAAAACTGGAAGAGGTGCTGTTGAATTTCAATGGTTCGATCAACTCGATGAATTTTCGGGAAAAACAAAAAAAAAACAATGTTAAATCGGCTTATACTGTTTCAACGAAGTTGCCTTCCTAGATGACATCTAAGAATAAAGAATATAACACAACAGCCACTAACGAACAGAGTGAAGATAAAGGAAAGAAAAAAAAGGATATTGCATGAATGTCTCATTTTAAGGTGAAAAATACAAAGCGTACGGTCCTTAAAGAGATCTGCTCATCATCAAATATAGCTGCAAACAAGCAAGTTATTGAAGACGTAACAGCAACGATGCAGCCCGAGACGTTAAAAAAGTTACGCCCAGCACACGGAACTGCTTCAAACATTGCAAAAAGTAAAATTGAACTCGGAAAGCAGTGGCATCAATATCTGCAAGATAAAGCTAAAAGAGAGGTTAAAGAGAAAAATGGTACAACGACATAATGAAAAAAGGGAAAGAATTACTACAATTGAAAAAAAAACGAATTGAAAGAGAAAGAACTTCAACAGAAAAAGATTATTGCAAGTAACAAAGTGAACGATAAGCAAAAGAAGCACGCTGAAATGTTAAGTATTGAAAAAGAAAAATGCAAACTTTTGCGTACCTTTTGCGTATCTTAAAAAAGACACTGGTAATATGTCTCCAAAGTATCATTCTGATTTATCTGATTGATCATTGATGGAGAAGAATCCGTACGTCAAGAAACAATTAAAATTTAAAGTGTTCTCTGTAAAGTGCTTTTAACAATGTTGGAAACATTTTAAGAGAACACTTTAAATTTTAATTGTTTCTTGAGGTATGGATTCTTTTCCATCAACGATCAATTAAATAAATCGGAGAACACAAAAATGTTAAAACTATAAGTTCAATTTTTGTTAAGAAATTATTCATTTAAGTTTGAAATTTATTTTAATTTTAAAAAACTAAATTGTTATTCTAAAAAAGTCAGTCCTAAAAATATATAAATTTTATATTATATGAATTATATAAATGTTATGTAATATAAAATTATATAAATTATATAAGTTTTCATGATAAATACATTTATTTGTGTTGCTGTTTTAGTTGCATAACTGTAAAAGTACAAATTATACTGTAATTTGATAATTAAGAATACTTCTTATTTATTTTTAATTCAATTTATTTCATAGTACATAAGTATCACATATTTCACAATTAATTGTTATTACATTTTGTTATTATTGGGAAACCTTGAAAAAGTGCAATAAAACAGTATTACAAATCACTTTTAGAGTATTTCTTTATTTGCAAATCCATTTATTCACTAGTATGTAATTTTTGTTCTGAACATTTCGTTATTAATTGGGAAATAAAAACTCTCTGGGAAAAAGTTGCATTCTTCGATCTATTTCTTCCCCAGTATTTCAATATTTTCATTTTGATCATTATTATTAAGATTTACTGCATCATTATCATTGTAGTTCGGAAAATCATATGCATCCTTATTAATGCAATAATTATGTAGGATGCATGCACAAACAACTGTATTTATGACAAAAGGTAATTCTCAATATTCATTGAAAAATTTTATTCGACGAAAACGTCCTTTTAAATAACCAAATGCACGTTCGTTTACCATACGTGTGGAAGAAAGCAACAAGTTAAATTCATTTTGCTGTGGTGTTAGATGACCATTATCTCGAAATGGAAGAACTCAGCCACGATAATATGCTATATGCTGAATCAATTATAAATGTATCTCCTGGAAAAAATTTCTATTTCTTTATTTTGCTGTTTGATATAAAGGCGATCTTCTTAAAACGCGGGCATCATGCAGAGAACCAAGTTCGCCACAGTAAATATTAGTGAACCTCATTTTTGCATCAACAACTCCTTGCAAAGTAATAGAGAAATATTTTTTTCTGTTGAAATAATCATTTTCATTGATAGATAGTTTTTCTATTCTTATCGCTGTTCTATCAATTGCTCCAATCACATTGTTAATACCTCTTTTAGCTCGAAAAGCTTCACATACAGCAATATAATCTTCCTGTCATCTAATTGTATCCATCTAATTGTATTATTTAATTTTGTTAATAATCAATTTTCTACTCGACGTAAAATCCGAAATATAGAAGAAATAGAGATATCGAATCTGTCAGACATTGTACGCAGAGACTCAGTGTTTGACATGAATCATAAGAAAAGTAGGAAGCTAATTTTTGGAAATTGGCTTTTCGAAAGCATGTTTTGGAAAATGTTCGGACTGTTCAAATTCATCTAAAACATATTGTTAATTGCACTTAAATTACTGTTATATACTTAAATTACTATTAATTAATATTGAAATAAATATTCACTATGTTAAAGTTAAACTATCATTGAATATTTTTCTCTTATCATACATTTTTTACCAATTAAATGTAATGCTGAACGTCTTGATAACCGTAAATTCTCTTTAAATTCTTGTTCGGTCCACAAATCGACAATTTCGAGATAATCATTAATCCGATGCCTTTTACTCCCACTTGTCAAATGTTCCATTAAAGGAAAATATAGCAAATCAACATTTTCATCTACTACTAGAAGAAGAAATTGAGTTCCGTACTGATACTCATGCTTGACTCTTCCGAACTATCGTTCGAAGAGCTGTTATCACTTTCATTTGGTGTTTTAAGCAAGATAAACAATATTTCTTTTCTAATCTGTAAAAATATTTAATGATTAATTTTATTTCATTACAGTATTATAAATTATATATAACTAAGAAATTTATCATAATTGCAATATATATATATATATATAAATATATATAAAAATATATGTAATAAAACACTTCCACGTTCGATACTGATACTCCTAGAAAATAGCCGCGGCTTCCAAACGATAGTCGAATTTGCGTACATGTTTATGCGTGATTGTCTTCTCCTACGTCACAGTCTTTTACGCTCTCTAGTGAGCGTGTTTAGTAACTTATGTGTTTCAATTAAACTCTATAACTGTGTCTTACAATGCCTCTCTATGTCACACTGTGTAACATCAAACTCTCCTTATTGGAAAGCACCCAATATCTTTCTCCTAGAGTTTTTTGTTATGTATATCGGTATTAGTGTGTATTATTGGTTCGTATAAATTACGCTTTCGCGTTTTCCATCGCATGGGACATAGGGATTCAATTTCTGGATCGGAATCACATATACATGTATATACTTGTCAAGATTCAAAAATTTTATGTACCTATCACAGTCAAAAAACAACTTCTCCGGTAACGGCACATCAAGATACACTGAAAAAACAATTATTAGTATGGAGTCGCAAAAGTTATATTTAATTATCTGCACATTACTAAAATCTTTAAATAAATGTGCGTATGCATTTAAAAGGCAGGAGTTACGCCGCAAGATTGTAAAATTATATATATTGTATAATATTGCAATTAAAAATGAAAAAAAACAACGACAATTTTGAGTATGACCTATATTTAGCGCTGAAAGAAGACTACGACAAGGAGCAAGTGATAATCTTGTTAAGGAAATGTTGGCCGAAGATACGGAAAAATATATAGATTATTTTAGAATGCCACCTCAAATATTTGAAGTATTATTCGCATTAGTCGGACCAATTATTAAACAATATGTTTCGCGAACCTATTTCACTTGAGATTCGGCTCCAAATTACACTGCGTTATTTAGCATCAGGGAATAGTAAGAAATCCCTATCATATGCCTTCAGAGTTGCACACAATACAATTTCAAAAATAATATGTGAGACCTGTAAAGTTATTTGGAATTGTTTGAAAGATTCAGTTTTTCTCAAGGATAATGAAGAAAGTTGAAAAACTATAGCCGACGACTTTGAACATTTGTGGAACTTTTCAAATTGTATAGGGACCATTGATAGAAAGCATGTTCAAATTCAGGTATATGTACTAAACGGAATTTATTTATAAAATGTTAAAATTTTATTAACAAAAGATAAAAAGCTTTGTTAAATGTTAAAATATTTGTTTGATATATAGTATACATAATATAAATTATAATAAAAAAGACATATGTTCTTTTCTTACAGGCTCCACTAAATAGCATCATTGGATCAGCATATTATAACTATAAAGGTCATCATAATATTAATCTTCTGGCAATCAGTGATGCAAACTATTGCTTTACAATAGTTGACATTGGTGCGAAGGAAGACAAAGTGATGAAGGAGTTTTCCGTAACAGCGAAATTAAGAAATGCTTTGAAGCTAATTCAAACTGCCAAATCCGAGACAGATCGAAACTGATGGACTAAAATTACCATATGTACTAGTAGCGGATGAAGCTTTCCCATTATCGATGTACATGATGAGGCCATATCCGCGAAGTGGAAAATTTGATATTGGGAAGAAAATATTTAATTATAGACTGAGCCGTGCAAGAAGAGTTGTAGAAAGTGCTTTCGGAGTGTTAGTGAGTCGATGGAGAATATATTGAAAATTAATCCTTGCAAATATCAGCAATGCATGCAAAATTATTCAAACAACTATAGCACTGCACAATTTTATCATATAAAATGAAGAAAAATTAATTGGAAAAAAAACATATTTACATCTAATTACAGAAAATCCACATGCATAATGTTCGCAATATGCTTTTTTGTACAGGTCGAAGTAATAACAATGCAATTATAATTAGAGAAGCATTTTCGACATATTTTCAAGGTACTAGTGCGTTATCTTATCAATGGGAAAAAGCGTTACAAAATGATTTTTAATAAATTTGTATTTGTAAAAATAAGTTATAAATTGTATTGTAAATAGATGTAAGTTTGTAAAATGTAGGTATATTCTTAAACATAAAGATATATGATGACTTTGAGGAATTTATTTGCAAGGCTTATTTTTGTATGTATGTAGGTAATGACACATATACATTTTATTTGAAAATAACATTATTTAATATTAATTTTAAAATATAACTAAGAGATGACTTATTTGATATAACAAAACATATATATTATTATTATATTAATATACATATTTTATTTTTTTATAACATAAAAATAGGATTATAAAATACATTATATCAAGAAAATACAATATAGTATAGTAATAATACAGTAGTAATAATAATAATTATATAATAATAATTATTATTACTACTCTATTATAATATCTATATCTATTATAATAATTATTATATAATAATTATTATTATTACTACTCTACTATTACTATACTATACTATATTGTATTTTCTTATTAATAATAATAGTTAATATAATACTACGGAATATTATTATATTTTACTGTAAATATTTAACCTTTATATAAATTAAACTGTGTTATAATATCAAAAAAATTGTATTATAATATCTGTGACACTTAGCTATAATAAGTTTGTATTGGTTGATAAAATTTTTCCTGCTCCTCCATAACCATGTCAAGAAATTTTAATTGTAATTTTATTCGTTCTCTATATGGCAATTTTCTTAATCCTTCTCCTAATAACAGTACAAATCCGTCAATTCCATCAGGTTGCTTAGTGTCTCGTAATGCTGCAATAACAGCTTCATTAAATTCTTCATTCATTGTTCGATTTGTCGACTTTCTTTCTGAAATATTATTGATTTTTAACATGAAAAAAATTTAATAGAATTTCTAATAAAGTGAATACTAATATAGGATATACTTTTATTTGACTCCGAATTAGTACTTTTCATAGGACTCGAATTCAAAATGTTACTCATGTTCAAAATGTTACTGCATGTTGATTCAGACTCATGGCTTCAATTTCATTATCATTATCGTTGTTGTTGTTTATAATGTTTGTTGGTAAACTAGTATACGTCCTAAACAAAATGGTACTTATATTTTGGGTCACATCTTAACATTAAAGAAATAATTAAGAAATATTTAAGAATCTTTGAAAGAAAAGAATTAAATAAAGTCAAATCTAAAGTGTCAAATCAGAATTTGTCTCTATTTTAAATATCTATTTCAAATACCTCTTTTTACGCTATATTATTCAACTTACGGACTTTCCCAAGTCATCGTCCAGAAACTTCATTTGTTCATAAAATCGGAAAGAATTTCTTCTTTTATTTAATTTCATCAGCGGATCCATTTGGAATTATGGTAAGTATGGTAAGTATGTTCCTGGAATTATGGTAAGTATGTTCCTTTCTTTTTGCTTTTAAAAGAAAAAAGAATCTCTAAGATATCGGCATCTTTTTTTAGCTTCACTTATACTTAATATTCCTATGTATACATATCACAATCAGATAAGTTTTGTTCAGCTTATAAGTATATGTAATATTAATATTATAACAATAAGAACTTTATAACTATATTATAAACTTTAATTATTGCACTATTATACTATTATAAATAACTATACTATTATGATTTAATACTAAAAATTTTCAGTACCGAGATAGCAAAATGTTTCAAATTTGCTGTCACATAGCCGACAATCGTTGCAACAACTAATTTAAACAAACTCAGGACAAGGTGAGACAGCATTATGTCTGTCGCATTGAACTCAATGGAATGATAATTTTAATAATGACAAATCGATGGCAATATGTCAGCATCAATCTACTATTCACAACTTAACGACAACTCGTATTGTCAATTTGCCATCCGCAATTATCAACATGTTGATAGCAAATTGGCAACAACTTGAAAGCAACTCGTCATCATCGGTATGCTATTCATACTTAACAGCATGTTAACAACAACATGACGGCAACATATGCCAAATAACGAATGCTGTGTATGCTGATAATATGTCAACTAAATGTTCTGTGCCAGTTGGTTTTCCTTGGTAAAAATGGCGGACAGAATCGGACAGAAACAGACAAGATTTCTATCGGTTTCTGTTAGCTGTCTATACAGATAAAGATAAGCTTACAGTTTAGCCAATAGAAATCATATCCATTTCTGTTCATAATGTTTACCAAAGTTGTGCAAGTTGTAAATATTTCGAAACAACACCGACAATGTTTAAGAAGTAATAGAGAATATATAAACTTATTTTTGAAACAACAACGTGTGTCCAGAAATATCGCATTTTTTAACAAAATGGCAATAATAAAATTATATCAGATAAAATTTTTAAACTGATTTCAAGACAACAAACTGTTTCAAAAATGCTTCTAATATAACTATATTACCATTTAATCAAAATTGTATTTAATCAGGGAATGTTGTTAATTTTTATTCATATTTCGATTTTATTTTCTTATTTTATTTTACTATATTATGTGTAATATGATTAATATAAAGTTGCAACGTACATCAGTTACTTAGGATAATATATATATATTTGTAAGTGTAATTAGAAATGAATGTTTACAACTTGTATATAAATCTCGAAAACTGTGTCTTTTTGTTGGAAAATTGCCGTAAACGTGTGACATTTCATATTATCAACACTTTGTTAGCATTGAACTACAATTAAAAATCTTCATGTTTGAAGACATATATGTGACAACGGATGGAAATCATTATATATGTTTTGTTGCCGTCATATTTTCATCATGATGCTCAAGATGAAATGATTAATCATTTGTTGGTGACATGTTGTTGATATATTGCTGATAACATAACATATTACTATTGCTGACCGTTCCCAGATAACATTTGGTGAGGGTTCATATTGCGTAATTACACATCGTGTGTGCAAGAATGCCATCATGTCATAACGTGATGGGAGCACAAGTGCGAGCGTAAAAGATGTCACAATCACGCGTGATGGGACATATTGTGCGAGTATAAAAAGTCGCACAATGCAATCACGTATGATGGGGATATGAGTGCATGTATATAAAAGTCACATTTTATTGTTATGTTTATAATACATACATATATTATGTAGTATATATATATATTTATATGTAAATTCCAAATTTTAATAAAGCTTAAAAAATGTCAAAAATTTCAAAACATACATATATTATATAGTATATATTTATATATATTTATATGTAAATTCCAAATTTTAATAAAGCTTAAAAAATGTCAAAAATTTCAAAAATATACAAAATTTCAAAGTTTTCATATTTTTCAATATTTTCATAATTTCCAAATTTTTTGTTTTCCAAATTTTAAAAAATGTTTGAACAATCAAAATTTTCATATTTTTAAAATTTTCAGAAATGTAAGACATGTCAAAATTATCGAAATTATAAAAATTTACATAAATTTATATAAAAAACGTGATTGATCTTGTTTTTTTGCATAGCTCCTAAAATATGTTGATTACATACAATTTATAGATCGCGTATAAGCGATACTTTTACGAAAATATTTTTGCTAAAAATTTGCACAAATACTTTTTAAAAACATGCTAAAAAACACATCAAAACTGCAGGAGAAAAGTGAATAATAAAAAAAATAATAAACAATTTATACAAATTTTATTATGATGTTACAAAAGATTTTCATTTGCATTTATTCATTTGAAATCGTCAAAGTTGCGCGATTTTTATCAGCGAATCACAGCGAAGCATTTCTGCGCATACAATGGAACGTTCCCGTCGAAACAGTTATACCTAAAAATGCAATAGTAGCTGCCACGGTGATATGATGATGTAGCCTCTCGGTATTTCACAAAGAAAAAACAAAATTTTCTTCAGATAGTGCCTATTTAGTGCCTTTGGATTTTATTTTTTGCATAGTATAGTCGGTGTACGTTTTAGTAAGAGTACGCTTTACATAATCTTTGTAATTTGCATTTGTATATTATTGTTTCAATAATTTTCCAACACTTTTCTCTTCACAAAATAGTATAATTAAATATTTACTTTTTATTGTTACGAAATTATTATTAATATTATATTATTAATAATAATTTCGGTTACATGTATTACAATTATTATTATTATAATTGAGCTTCATTTAGTGTCTTTTTGCAGTGACTAAATAATATCTTTTGTTTCATAGGAAAGTTAATATCGAGTGAGATTTTGAAGAGAATCATAAGAGGAGAGTCATAATTTTTTTAAATAATTCAAACGGAAATTAGAGGTAAATAGTTAAAGATATTCATTTTTAAATAATATTACAGGGCCATTCCGAGTAATTGTGATGAAACCGATAAAACCATTTCAATTCACATTCTTATAAATTTATATATTTAAAACCTCGATGAAATATCGATTGTCAAAAATAATTTACTCTTGAAATATTCTTTTTACACATTCGGAAAACTATTTATTGTCCTAATATAATTCTGTATAATGCTGAGCTTTCTTAATTTGTGTAATCAGCTCATATGAATAAAAATACCAATATTTATCTGTTTTGTTTTTATTCTAAAAACATTATGAAAATAAATAAGATGGCTTGATATATGAAAAATATATATTTGCGAGTGAATGACCCTAAATTTAATTTATAATGAAATAGCATGTATCAGTTATTCAATTTTTTAAAGTGAATGTTTATATTATTGCTTATATGTACACCTGTATTATTAATACCTTACCTAATACATATACTTATCAGTTCTGGCAGTTTTCAAAACTGTTGCTTATATCTCTTTGTTTTCAAAAGCTTTAATGTACTTCATGGTGAATGAAAATAATTGAATTATAAAATAACAGCAAATAAAATAACAAATATAAAATAAATTTACAAATATTATTTATTGTGATTATTAATAACTTAAATTTAATAACTTAAAATAAATTAAAAGGTTCATACTTTAATAATGTACAAATATTCTTTAAAAAATATATATTTATATTTATTTATTTTGTTTAATATTATCTATTTATCATGTTTTATATTTATATATATTTATATTTGCTTTGATATATAAAATACAAACAGTTTTCATTTTAATGTTTTCACACTGCCCTTAAGAGTATTTTTGTTCTACTAATAATGAAAAAAATGTGTGCCCAATTTCAGATCGAAAATTAACAAAAATAATTGAAGATGACTTTAATTATAATAAAAAAAAGAAATTTCAACGCATTAATGTTAATTAATAAATAAATAACTTATTCTAAATATTGTGTAATTAAACAAAAATTCATTCACTTTGAGACAACTATACATTGTAATACATTAAATAATTGAAATACGTTGGTTCCATGTATTACAATTAAGTTTCTTTACTATATTTTTATTTTGCTTCATATATGAACATTAAATCGCAAAAATTTTTTAAATTTGTTAATTAATTTCCATTTGCATTTATAACTTACTATAAATTCTAAGGTTGGTGACTGTAAGAATTAGACGACCATAAGCGGTCATGAAAGAGATTCGGAATATAAACAGCCAATAGAGAAGAGCCGTCGTGGTCGTGCAGACTAAGTGTCGGATTGGTAAACGAGGGATCCCGAGTTCAAATCCCGTCGGTCTCCGTTAATTTTTTCCGAATCTAATAGATATCTTTCAGTGACTTTTAATGTTTTCATGAAAATGTAGTTTTATTTTAATATTAATAAAATATATAATTTTAAAACATATAATAATAGCATATTGTATATATGTTTTATGGAATCGAATAAAAGTTAAATACATAATCATCAAATTAAATACTCTTATTAATTTTCTTTTATTCGAATATATAAGAATCTGACTATAGTAGTTTTTTTTTC
Source organism: Pogonomyrmex californicus (assembly GCA_024349325.1). Taxonomy (NCBI): domain Eukaryota; kingdom Metazoa; phylum Arthropoda; class Insecta; order Hymenoptera; family Formicidae; genus Pogonomyrmex; species Pogonomyrmex californicus. Next base: position 1,270,605 of record JAECZD010000025.1, read on the forward strand.
TTTCAAAAATGTTGTGTGACTTATGTGCTTGTTACATTTTGCATTTGCATGTGGTGCTGTTATTGAATGAATTTTGCAAGATTAATTCTAACTGTCAGTTCTGACAGAGTTCGTGCTTGCACTTGTTTCATTCAAATAAAATATTACAATGAGCTACATATTCACACAACTTTCACGTCAGTACTTTATAATCAACAGACACAAATTAGCGACGATGTCTACGAAATTTAAAACATTCCTTAACCTCAGTGCGAGGCACAAGTGGAGGCGATTGTCTGCAAGGCAAGGTCGCCTAAGAGATTCCGAATCTGCAAAATTATGATGATTCTACTTCAGACGCTGTCTCAGAAAATGATCCTGTACTAATTCCAAACAACATCCTGCTCTACCTGCCTATGAAGATGACCTACAAAATGATGAAGCACAATCTATTGGTAACGACATGGAAGTCATTGAAAAAAAAGTGGGATACGATGAGAGCACTGGTGAAGAAAAAGAGGAAGAAGACCATGCTGAAAATAATGAAGAAAATGATGGATACAATGTAGATGAACAAAATAATACATCGAGTTCCTCAGAGAAAACGATGATGTGGCAGAAAACCGTGTTAATTTGATGAAGAGTGCAAAAAATGAATAAAAAATGCATTTTTAGAAGCAAATTTAAACCATAAACAAAGAAATATACTCCTTAAAACCTTACATAAGCTCCCTTTTCACCTGATTCATCTCTCTAAGGACACAAGAACATTATTGCAAACACCCACTGTTGTTGCTACTAGACATGTTCAACAAATATGTGGAGGGGAATATCTACATATGGGACTGAAATCTACACTTATGAAAAAATTGGAAAGTATTCCTTATGAAATGTTGCCGAAATATGTGGAAATAGATTTCACTACTGACGGCGCACAAATTTATAATAGTGGCACAGATCAATTTTGGTCTATTCAGTACAGAATTTTTAATTCCACTATAAGGATAAGGATAAGATAAGGATAAGAGGCCGATAATAGCAGATGTATTTAAAGACAAAGAAAAACCATCAAATGTTTTCAAATTTTTTGATCAATTTGTTCAAGAAGTTGTTGACATAAGAGAAGAAAGTGGAATTCTTATATGTAATCGACGATGAATATGCTCGATGTTTCATTGCGAATGCATTTGCAAGGGCATTTGCCTTAAATCATTATGGACATACATTTCCAAACGCATTCTCAAAATGCAAAGTGGAAGGATATCGTTGTGAAGAATTAGGCTTTCGTAGAATTATGATGTTTCCAGGAATACGTCATCCACTAAGAACAGATGAAAAATATCGTAATATGATAGACGAAGATCATCATAAAGGCCAAAGTTACATCCAAGTCCATTACATCCTGTACTAAGACTAATCACGCAAGTTCCTTTCGAACCTATGCATCTCGTATATATAGGAAATATTAAGAAAGTTCTGCATACTTATATTCAAGGAAAATATGGGCATCAAAAATTAAGTAAGAGGAAATTGGATATTCTCGATTCAAGAATGACGAAATTGAAATGATATTATCCCACTGAATTTAATCGCCGTTCGAATAAATTAAATATGTTTCATCACTTTAAAGATACCGAATTGAGACAACTGCTACTATATACGAGGGTAGTCTGAAAAGTTTTGAGCCTAACATAGAAACAAGTATTTTTTCGATCAAATATAGTTTATTTTTCAACATAATCTCCTTTTAAGTGGATACACTTTTCCCATCGATACTCTAACCTCTTTAACCCCTCCAAATAGTAGTTGGCGTCTTGCTCCGCAAAATAGGCGTTTACGTATGCGATGACCTCCTCGTTCAATGAAAATCTCTATCCTCCAAGCGAAACTTTAAGCTTAGGAAACAGGAAAAAGTCGCTGGGGTCGCCAGATCTGGTGAATACGGTGGGTGGTCAACCAATTCGAAGTGCAGTTCGTGAATTTTGGCCATGGCGACCGCCAAAGTGTGAGCAGGTGCGTTGTCTTGATGAAACAGCACCTTTTTCTTCTTCAAATGCAGCCGTTTTTTTGCAATTTCTGCCTTCAGCTTATCAAGTAATGATGCGTAATACGCTCCCGTTATTGTTTTACCTTTTTCAAGATAGTCGATATAGTCGACATAGTACACACAATTCCGTGACTATCCCAAAAAACAATCGCCATTATCTTCCCAGCTGATGGAACCGTCTTCACCTTTTTCGGAGCAGGTTCACCCTTTGCAGTCCACTGTTTTGACTGTTCTTTTGTCTCTGGAATGTAGTGGTGGATTCAAATTTCATCTACAGTTATGAATCGACGCAAAAAATCTGACTCGTTTCGCTTGAACCACTCCAACAGGGCCTTGGAAATGTTCATTCGAATTCGTTTTTGGTCCAAAGTGAGCAAGCGCGGCACCCAACGCGCGGATAGCTTGCGCATATCCAATTCTTCAGTCAATATATGACAAACGCGTTCTTTCGATATGCCCATAGCCTCTGCTATCTCTCTAACCTTGATTCGACGGTCGTCCAGTACCATTTGGTGAACATTTTCGATGTTATCAGCGATGGTCGCAGTTTTTGGCCGTCCCGAACGCTCATCATCAGCCAAGCTGATACGACCACGTTTAAATTCAGCTGCCCATCTTTTTACGATGGCAAATGATGGGGCAGAGTCCCCGTAAACAGTCCAACTCGATTTTAATTTGCGCAGGCGTATTGCCTTTCAAATGTAAGAATTTAATCACGGAGATATTCAATTTTTTCCATTTTTACAAAAACACTGACAGCGACTGACACAAATGACTGTCAAACAACAACTGAGCGTCCAAAATGGCTGAAATTTTCACAAAAGTCTTTCAAAGCATATACTATTGTAGTACTAGAATGGTTTTGACGAGTAACGTCATCTTCATGTTAAGGCTCGAAACTTTTCAGACTACCCTCGTATACTGCTCCGGCTGTCCTATAAAATATTTTTAGAGAAGAAAATTATGATCATTTTCTTTTACTATATTGTGTGCCAAGAAGCTTTAGAAACCTATATCACTATGTGTGAGCAGTTGTATGGAGAGCAGTGCATGGCCTTTTACACAGTAGCCGATGTTAGGCAATTGGATTCTTTAGACATTTAGTGCATTTTGCGAGAATAATATACTCCAATTTCACAAATATTAGTTAGAAAGCCGCACCTCGCTCTCAGCAATATTACAAAAGAATATTCGAATTGAATGACCGTCTTGTTGCACCCATCGAGAATAATATTGAAATTCGTGGTTCGAAAATTCATACAGAGGATCCTCTAACAGAAAATATTCCCGTCCGTCTTTGCCGGCAATTTAAGAAACTTCAAATTGGAAAAATTACCTTTTCAACTTCCGTGACAATTGCTGTTTTCTTAATAATTTAGAAGTTTGCGTAATCAAGAACATTGTGCAAATTGAAGGGAATACCTTGTTTATTGTTAAAAAATTTCGTATACAAATTAATATGTATGATGTTGGGGTGACAACCAGTTTTGTAGGAATGTATCATTGCTCTAATTTTATAAATATAATCGAGGCAATCAATTTAAATAATGTAAAAGGGAAGATGTACAGGATGCCCAAATGGAGCGACGAAGAAGGCCAGGAAGAGTGCATTGTTGCAAATGAATGGATCTGCGTATCTTTCCTTACATCCTCAATATTAAATAATATTCTGTATCGTATATAATATATTATTAATTATTGGAAACTACAAAATTATACTATCTGCTCTACTAATAATTAAAATGTATATATAAAAGCATCTAAATAAACATTCGGTGTAATATTCACATTTAAAATAGTAAAAATTTACTGTACCATGCAAACCTAATACAACAAAAACGACAACAATATTTATAAGGAAAAAATTATCATTAATTTTGTGAAATAAAAATATTTGCAGACGATTGAATATTATCACTATTGAATTTTCGAAATTCAAACTTTGAATATGAGCAAAGCATTAAAAGAAAAGAAAACTTTAAAAATTTCTACTACCAGTGGCAGAGTAGTCACGCGTCCAAAACGTATAATGACAACTTCCTTTGACGATACGGTTAAACAAAGAAAAAAATTCAAGGATGAAAGAAATATGAAAGCAGAATTGGACCGATTACGTTCGTAAAAGAAAGGGATGAGCAAAAATCTGTTAATGCGTCGCTGGAAAATAAAAATCTTCCAAGCACATCGAAATACATAAACACTGATCCGATACACATAGAAAATTTGTAAGTAGATATTAATATAAGTAATTAAATATGTTTTTCTTCATTAATAACAATTTCAATTTTATCGCTCCAAATTCAACATTACTTTATATGAATATAAAGTATCAATTTAAAAATTCGAAACTTTATAAGCTATGTGTAATATAAATGTAAATTAGTAACAATAAATAATTTATGAATATATATTATATATTGAGTATATACAGAGTGTCTCACAACCATCATATAATATTTCAATAGTGTATTCTAAAGACAAAGTAGAAAAAAGGATCTTTATGTTACTACGAAAATGTTGCTACAATAATTTTCGAATTATAACCGATCAAAGATAATTAGTAATATCGCGTAGAATTCGCGCGCTCAGGCTCTTTTTTGTCAAAAATGCAAAAAATCTTGATTCTCAAATATAAAACTAGATTATTATAATAGATTATTAATTAGATTATTATAATAAAAATTAATAATAGAATTCATAATGCTATTAATAATCCGCTGCTAAAAATTATTAAGTGAAAATCAATAACAGATCCCATACAACACATTAACATTGAATCAACGTTTTAGAAACGTTGAGTTGCAACTATGCTGATGTTGAATCAATGTTGATCAACACTGAATCAATGTTGCATAAACGTTGTTGCAATGTAAAAATGTCCGCGAATGTTGATTTATACTTGTAATGTCTACGTCTGATGGACATTGACACAAAATTGTTTCAACGTTAAATCTATGTTGATGGAACATTGATACCAATATGACGTAGATTTTAGGTTTTTGCCACTACTCTTCCACGATTTTACGTATATTTTACTTTTATAATGCAATTTTAAATTGCCTATTATTACTAATTTATATATGAAATTATGATAATATAGCAAAATAAAACATAATTTAATACAAATGAGAAAAATAAGAGATAATAACATGTAAACCAAGCCGAATCTTTTTGCTAGAAAAATTTTTGTTTATTGAAGTAACAATATTAAACATTTCGACCTGTATTAAGTTATCTTAAGTAACATCTGAGGGAAAACATAGAATATATAAATCTTAAAACAAATTTGTGTTACATTAAAATGAGATTGCTATTGAAAATTGCTATTGAACTTACATAAAATCAATCAAAAAGACAAATAAAAAAGTCTCCAGTCACTTGCTCTCAACAGGTAGAAACATGATAAAGATCAGGTCAGACAAAGATATTCCTTAGTGATGTCTAAATAATATAAAAATCAATTAAAGTGTTAAATCACACAAACCGTCAAAAACGTATTAAAATTAGTCAGATAAAAAGAAAATCACAAGAAAATAGTCAGAAACTAAAAAGTCGGAGGTTGGGAAAATAAAAGAATAAAAATAAAAATAAATAAGAAATAAATATTTAAAAAATAAATAAAAAAAATTAAATTAAATAAGAAATAAATAAATAAAAAATAAAAATTATTATGTTGAATTGTAAAATTATAAAGTCATTATGTCCATAAAAATGAGTGAATAAATATCCATGAGCGAAAAGTCGAGTAGTTTGTATCAAATAGTAATCATTACTGTTGTCAGAAAGACGTGTAAAACAAACCGATACAGGATTAAAGGAAGGAGACAAGAAAAGGAATAGGAGAAGTGGAAAGAGAAACAATGTGTGGTGGAGATGGAACAACAGGAAGAGGAGGAAAGAAAGAGTTAAATCGAGGATAACTGGTTAAGGATAGGCAGATAATTGTCAGGTAAAAGATCCGTGTCGCTCTGTTTATTGAGGCCATGTTGTTTTTGATGTAAAAAAATTTCAATGAAAATTTAATAAATTGGCGACCTTTTTTATCTGATTTCAGAAAAAAATTTTAATGAATATTTATATACATACATATATGCATATTCAATGTTGTAACAACATTTTACAATCAATGTTGAAAAACCAACACAGATTAGATTTAAAAAAAACATTCGTACATCTATATGAAACATTACAACGTCTCATCAACATTTTTTGAATGTTATGTGCTGTCTGGGGATAACAGATCGATGCGCGAGTTTGTGTAACTACAAACCCAAGCGCGCGACTTCGCGATATGACTGTTTATCTTTAATCGGTTATAATTCGAAAACTATTGTAGCCTCAACATTTTCGTACAAGGATTTTTTTTTCTATTTTATCTCTAGAATACACTATTAAAATATTGTACGGTGATTGTGAGACACCCTGTATAATATTTTATTTTATTACATACGTTTATTTGTTATTTTCTATTTAATAGAAATGAAGCAATTACTAATGATAAAAATCAGACATCTACAGTTTCCCTCACGTCTCGAAATTCCCTTGATAATAATTATATCAGAATAAAGTGTGGAAGTTCACCTTTTCCTGTTATGTTGTAGAAGGAAAGAATAGTACGAATGTGCCGAATACAGGAGAAAGCCACTGAAAAATGTGGCACTTCCTTCGGTCATCATACGCATATGCATGACAACAAGTGTATTAAGTGCCATGATACGAGGGTAGTCTGAAAAGTTTTGAGCCTTAACATCAAGATGACGTTACTCGTCAAAACCATTCTAGTACTACAATAGTATATGCTTTGAAAGACTTTTGTGAAAATTTCAGCCATTTTGGACGCTCAGTTGTTGTTTGACAGTCGTTTATGTTAGTTGATGTCAGTGTTTTTGTAAAAATGGAAAAAATTAAATATTGTGCCGTGATTAAATTCTTACATTTGAAAGGCAATACGCCTGCGCAAATTAAAATCAAGTTGGACGCTGTTTACGGGAACTCTGCCCCATCATTTGCCACCGTAAAAAGATGGGCAGCTAAATTTAAACGTGGTCGTACCAGCTTGGCTGATGATGAGTGTTCGGGACGGCAAAAAACTGCGACCACCGCTGATAACATCGAAAATGTTCACCAAATGGTACTGGACGACCGTCGAATCAAGGTTAGAGAGATAGCAGAGGCTATGGGCATATCGAAAGAACGCGTTTGTTATATATTGACTGAAGAATTGGATATGCGCAAGCTATCCGCGCGTTGGGTGCCGCGCTTGCTCACTTTGGACCAAAAACGAATTCGAATGAACATTTCCAAGGCCCTGTTGGAGTGGTTCAAGCGAAACGAGTCAGATTTTTTGCGTCGATTCATAACTGTAGATGAAATTTGAATCCACCACTATATTCCAGAGACAAACGAACAGTCAAAACAGTGGACTGCAAAGGGTGAACCTGCTCCGAAAAAGGTGAAGACGGTTCCATTAGCTGGGAAGGTAATGATGACTATTTTTTGGGATAGTCACGGAATTGTGTGTATCGACTATCTTGAAAAAGGTAAAACAATAATGGGAGCGTATTACGCATCATTACTTGATAAGCTGAAGGCAGAAATTGCAAAAAAACGGTCGCATTTGAAGAAGAAAATGTTGTTCCATCAAGACAACGCAGCTGCTCACATTTCGACGGTCGTCATGGCCAAAATTCACGAACTGCACTTCGAATTGATTGACCACCCACCGTATTCATCAGATCTGGCCCCCAGCGACTTTTTCCTGTTTCTTAAGCTTAAAGTTTTCGCTTGGAGGACAGAGATTTTCATCGAATGAGGAGGTCATCGCATACGTAAACATCTATTTTGCGGAGCAAGACGCCAACTACTATTTGGAGGGGTTAAAGAGGTTAGAGTATTGATGGGAAAAGTGTATCGACTTAAAAGGAGATTATGTTGAGAAATAAAACTATATTTGACCGAAAAAATACTTGTTTCTATGTTAGGCTCAAAACTTTTCAGACTACCTTCCTATACTTGAAAAATTTAAGTAACTTGTTGAAATATTTCGGATATTAATCGAATAAATTGACTCTTCTGTGTGAAAAGAAATTTCAAAATTAATTTATTGTCGACTATAAAAATTGTTTGCCTTATGGTATTGTGACGTTCCATATGTTCTAGAACAAAAATTACATGTAATTTTATAAGTTCAATAATTCATATTAGATTTTTGTTCTAGAATTTATGGGGACTCTTCAACATTTATATAAGACCTCTTCAATAGAGGTGATAATGTTTTTATTCTCAATGCTAAACAGTAAAGTAATTGAGATTTTTTTATATCTATATACATTTTACGGGTAGGAGAAACGCGAATTTTATTTTTCTTGGTTAATTGGTGTTATTTCTTTTCTAACTTTGTTGCGAGAAAATATGTAACATGAGTTTTATAAAAACATTTTCAACTTACTCACTCATGATAGTATGATATACTATTATAGTGATATTATCTACAATATGTGATATATCTTACATGATTTTGTTCAAATAATAAATTTTTAAAAAGTGATTTCTTAATTAAATAAATATAATATAAATATAATATAAATATTAAATGAAAATAATATCATTCTTTGCAATAAAATTTGCAATTACATTATAAAAATTTAATAGTCTAAAAGTTACAATAATATTTTATATTTTATTTTATCTAATTATATATACTTGTATTTTATAAGATACTGGAAACCCTACTTGAAGCACACAGAACAATAATTTTGCAAATAAAAAAGATCTTAGAAAAATTGTCAGTGGGTACAGACGAGATCTCTAAAACGTTTTACGAGTCTTTCGATGGCTTTTCATTGAAATCATTGGAAAACTTTATGACCTTGAGAGTGAAACCAAAATAAATGAACGCAATAAATTGGTGGGTAAATTTGTAAATTCATTACATTGTACAATTTAATATGTATCAGTATATATATGTTACTGGAATATTAATTGGATATAGCATTCAAAAATGATATAATTAATAATATATCTTATTTTTATTTCAGTGTCATTATTTACAATCTTTGGGAGATGTGAAATTGAGAGAATTTTTGCATACATCTCTAAAACACATAATGACTGACGAATTAGTTAATCACTTCACGTAGCTCAATGGGGAACTGAGGAGTTTGGCAACACAAAAATGTCTAATTTATTATACAGTTAGATATTTTATAATTATAATTATTAATATATAACTAATTATTTATATTCATTTATATAATACAATTATGTTAATCACACATTCACATACACGCACGCGCACGCACACGCATATACATACACATTACATAAAACACATCTTTCATTGATTTTTAACATGTTTATAAATTTATTTACTCATGTAACTGATACTATATGGTTCATTTTCTTTTTTCAGTTGCAGCACAGAAATACCCGCTTTTTAAAGGTCCTGAAAATAAGATAGAATTTAAAGCAGAAATGCTGGAGGCATTTTTTAAAGCAACGATATCGCAAGAAAATGAGACAAGTAATTGCTGAGTTTGAGACGAATCAGAGTCTACCATTGAATCCGATACCAAAGATTAATCCAACAGGGACATATGGAATTGCCACAGTCAGACACTTGTTATATATTTTTACAGATAAATTAAGTGTAGATAAATTGCAGATATATTGAGTTTATATAAAAAAATATATTGATAAAAATATATTGATATTTTATATATACAATATGTTTATTTTCTCAGTTTCTATGTATACGTTTTATTGTTTCTTTTCAAATATTATTTTTTTATTAAGATATCTTTCATGGTAATATGTTTTTTTTTTGTTCAATTTAGATAGCTACATTCCAACGAATTACTAACATTTTCACGCTTTGTGTATAGTTCTCAATATAGGTTGAAGCACTTTGCAGTTTACTGTAGATTTTTTACATGCAAAACTATTTGATTTACAGATTTATAAAATACCATAAAAAATTCCAACCATTACGCATTTTTGTTACATTTTTTCACATGCTTTTATTGTTCACTAATGCATGCGGGAGCGTCCCGTTTGATCACGTTGCGATTGACCACAGCTACTCACAACGGCTGGTGCCTAGAAGTTCCTCTATTCAAACGCTATGAATGGCTGGTAATCAATTGCAACGTGACCAAACGGGCCCCATTCATGCATGCGAGCAATGTTTGGAGTCTCATTTAAAGTTCATATTATCCGCACGCGTGCGGCGACATTCATGAGTGCGAGCAATATGAGTCTCATATGATGAGACGCATCTGTCGGGTGCCGTGAGCGCAAGCGGGTGATACCCGTTTGACCACGTCCCGATTGACTAGCCATTCACAGCGCTTGAACAGTGGAAAAATTCTAAGCGCCGGCTCCTGTGAGTGGCTAGTGATCAAACGGGTGTTACCCAGCGCAAGCTGTGCGGATAGTCTGCACGACGTGCGCGCTTCGTGAACTCACTGTGCGCGCATTTTGTTATCTGGGTTTGCTCTTAAAATTTCGTCAATTGATTGCATCCATAAACAGATATTGTTGTATTCGTTACGTGTCCTATTTCGATGTTCTATTTCAAATATATGGCAAATATATAGCAACATATGCAATGCATTAGTTCACTCAATATGCTATATCCATATTTGGCTATCTGGGGATATGAGTGAATACATAAAACAAGCATAATCATCATACATGACTAAAATATACGAACCTCCCAATGAGTTACACACTTCTTGCCAAAGGGCATTTTTTTTTTAAAGTGCTTCTATTGCTTACTGCTATTCGATGATCAAATAACGCTTTTCTTGGGATACATAATATATCAATAACTCATCAGAGTCAAATTCTTGCAAATTGTTATCTGACTGCTGCACAATGGATCTATCATCCTCATCTACGAGAGATGCTATAACATAGAGCAACAATAACATTAGCAAACATATGAAACCCAATCTACTTTATATTATTGTTAGATAAGACAAATCATTTTTCAGTGGATAATTAATGACATGTTTTATCAAAGGATATATTTTCTTAATTTTAATAATACTTACTGACAATAACTACCAAATTTTCATCTATATTTAGACGATGACAATCCTCACTGAATCGATGAAAGCAAGAATGTTTCAACAAATCAAAATTTTGGAATTAAAATTTGGGATATTATATTTATTATTAAAAATTCTGATAATTCTAGTAGTTTTTATTAATATTGTTTTCTGTTCTTACAAATTTCTGTTGAATATTTGCCATTTTTAGATCTATTCTTTTCATCTTCTTCTTTTCTAAAATTCATCTTGACAACTTAACGAACTTGCCCTCGTAAAACATATCATACACATACACAAGTACCGATGCGTATTGCGGATAAAATAGAAATTTGCAGAATAGAAATCGGCGGAATGAACGTAACACTGATTAGATCACGAGCGTTCCGCCAATTTCGCATTGCGCATGTTCCGCATTCATGGGACGTTACCCTCAGAGCAAAAGTGGGCGTGATTTGGCCAAATTGCACACACCATGTATTCCTTCCACCATGGTTATGCTCAGCTGGGCTGAGTTCAGAAACACTGGATGTATCATTATCCGTGTTTACCGCTGCGATTTACGGTATTATTCATTGTTTTTCATCGAATATTAAAGGATAAAACAAGGATAAAACAAGGATAAAACAACCTGGGTGCACTCGGGTGTTATTTCTGAACGCACCCCTGCTATACGTTTGCTGAATAGGTCCTTAGTACCGGTTTACAATAAGTTGACCAATCATAGTCGATTATTTTCCTATTTTTCGACTATGATTCGTCCATTTCTTATGGCTTAAGACTTATGACTATTGTAGATCGGGACTTATGAAATGCGGTACCTTCAATCAATCTCGTGACTTTAAAAAGCAGTCATTCAAAAGCGCCGCTGCGATTTACGGTATTATTCATTGTAGATGGCAGCAGCGGTAATTTCTACGAAGTATTTGTAGTGGATGAGAATAGGTTGATGAGATATAGTAGGTTAGCTTAGTCTGTTTTGTGATCTGTGTACGTGGTTGTATCGTGTCGTTGTGTCGTTAAATTCCTTCCGATTTTCTCAGTTTCTTTTCCGCAATTTCGTCTTCCGGATTAACATTACAGAGCTGGGTAATTGCATATTGCAAGAAACCAGTAGGTGAGTAATATTTATTGCAACAATCATTATAAAACGTAACCTCTAAAAGAGCGGCTCCTTAATGTTCTACATCGGATGACATTTGCACGTATCTTTCCTTCTTCTTTTTCTGCCTAATTTCATCGTTCAAATCTACATTTGCAATTATCGATTGCATATATTTCATGCTCTTATCGTATGTTTCAAGTTTTTGAAGCATTCGATTGCATCGTAGATGCTTGCTCCTATCATTCTTACAACGAAATAAATGCTTAATCGATCAGGAACATATATGATAAATAAATAGGATTTCGCAAGCGATTTCGTGAAAAATGAATTTCAATGAAGGATTATTAAAAGTAATTTTAAATTTGATATTAAAAATTATGTACATGTTTACAAAAATCACATTCTTAAACAATGCATTAACAATTGTTTGTTAGTGACATTTTTTGACAATTTGATAAATATAAATTTAAAATCGCGATCATCAAAATGACAAAATAAGCAAGCCAGTTCTGAATAGTGTCAAATTAGATACAAGTATTAATATTTAGTTTTAATATCTTTTTATATCACTTAATTTTTATATCACTTAAAATTATTAGAAGGAAACTAATTATTTGATAAATGATATTATTAAAAAATTATCTTTTTCAAAAAGGATTAAAGAAAGGTACAAAGTATGTGAAAGGCTATTGCACAAAATAATGTTGTTTAATACATCAATAAAATCTTTTAAATATGGCATAATTAGAAAAGAAGTATCAATAATATTATTCAAATTATTTGTTTTTTTTAATAATAATTTTGCAATGTTATATTAAAATTAAGTCATACTAAAATTAAGTATATGCATTATATAGAATTTTTTTATTGTATACTTTTATATTAAATACATTTAATAAATATAATATAGTATAATTCTATACTAAAACATGATGTTAAAGTTAAATTTTTTTTTTAAATATATTTCTATAAAAATCCTTAATGTACCATAGCAAAATTATTAATAAAATTATTATTTTAAGAAAAACGAATAATTTGAACAATAACATTGTAATATATTTCTTTCTTTTGTTAATATTTTTGTTAATATTTTTTATTTTAAATTATGTACTAAATATTTTTAAATTATATTTTATATAAACCATGTTTCTTTAAACTAATATTACAAAAGACAGTGTAGACAGTGAATGCATAGATGCTATAGATGATAATTAAAATTTACAGATGTTTTCTATGTTTACTATAGTGAATATATTTGATCACACATAGTAAAATATTACATACTGTATATGGTTACATAGTAAAATATTACATGCTGTATATGGTTACATTATTCTTAAGTAATATTAGTTAATTTTATAATATCTTTAAATCTCTCCAATTATCTCTCAAAATGCAATTACATATTTTTTTATGTAAAATGTAGCTTGAATAAATTTTATTTGTATAAATATAACGCACACTGAAAAAAATTTTCTTAATTTTAGATAATATATTTACTAAAATTAGATATATTAATATATTTACTAAAATTTTCACTTGAGTAAATAATGTTTATGATATAAAACTTTTTAATTTGATTAGTAAACTAAAGCATTAAAAAATGACTTTTTGAAGAATTTACTTGAATCAAATTCGGGTTTAGCATATTACAGTGTAATAGTTATTAAAATATATATTAAGTGACTTTTTAAACTACTGAATCCAAATCTTTTAATTTTAAGATTAATATTTTAATAATTTTAATAAATATTTGTTTAAATCCATATCTTTAAAATTTCTCTGTGAACCTGGCACCCGATTTTCGAAAAATTAACTTTTTTATATGGAAACAATTAGTATTTTGTTTGTAGTTATTTGTAATAACAATAATTTTGTTTGTAGTTCAATCCATTAAAAGATATCAAAATTTAAAAAAATGACTTGCACCCGACATTAAGATATTTTAAATCCGCTTGCGCAGTCTTTTTCAGAATTGTTTGTAGTTGTTTGTAGTGCTTTTCGTTTTGTTTGTAGTCGAACCGTTCAAAAGTTATAACATTTTAAACAAATGACCAAGAGTGAACTTTATCTCTTTTTACTGATAGCGCACAATCGACTACAGATGAAACGAAAAGCAACTACAAACAACTACAAACGATTCTAAAAAAGACTGCGCAAACAAATTTGCCCTATCTTAAAAAATGACAAAGTTCACTCTTGGCCATTTGTTTAAATTATCATAACTTTTGAACAGTTTGACTACAAATGAAATGAAAAGTATTACAAACAACTACAAATGATTCTAAAAAAGACAGCGCAAACAGATTTGCGCTATCTTAAAAAATAACAAAGTTTACTCTTGGCCATTTGTTTAAATTGTTATAACTTTCGAACAGTTCGTCCATAAACGAAACGAAAAGCATTACAAACAACTACAATCGATTCCAAAAACACTGCGTAAGCAAATTTGCACTATCTTAAAAAATGACAAAATTTACTCTTGGCTATTTGTTTAAATTGTTATAACTTTTGAATGGTTCGACTACAAACGAAACGAAAAGCAAACAACTACAAATAATTTTGAAAAAGACTGCGCAAGCAGATTTGCGCTATCTTAAAAAATGACAAAGTTCACTCTTAGCCATTTGTTTAAATTGTTATAACTTTTGAACGGTTCGACTACAAACGAAACGAAAAGCATTGCAAACAACTACACACGATTCTAAAAAAGACTGCGCAAGCGGATTTAAAATATCTTAATGTCGGGTGCAAATCATTTTTTTAAATTTTGATATCTTTTAATGGATTGAACTACAAACGAAATTATTGTTACTACAAACAAAATACTAACTGTTTCCATATAAAAAAGTTAATTTTTTAAAAGCCAGATTCACAGAGGTCTTTAAAGTTATAAAAATAATGAGTACTTACAAAAATAAATATTTTTTCACAAGTACAATTAATTATATTTAAAGAAATATATACTGCAATAAAGTTAATATATTCAACAAAAACAAAAAAACGATCGTTTGATAAAATAATTATTTCATCATTATTTTATAATTATTTTATAATCATTCAATGATATGAAAAATCTTTTAAAATAATTCGAGCAGTACGTGGCAGATCACCACCAGATGGGTGCGGCGAAATTTCATTTTTCGTAGATAAAAACCATGCAAGATAAAAGACACAATATTATGAGATTATCAACAATTTTTCTGAAATTTTCACTGAATTTTTTTTTGAAGGCGAGTCTCCAAAATGAGATTCTATCCAAATGAAATTCTTCTAAAAGAAAGGCTCCAACATGAAAGTAAATTAAACATTATTTTGACGATATAATTATTATTTAAGGGGATAAAAAAGTGTTTTTATAAAAATTTCAATATTTTATTGAATTACTAACTTATTATTAATTGACATTTTTAAATTATTAACTGAAATTTTTTTCAAAAAAATAATAAGATCGAAATGCTTTTCGGTACCAGACTCCATACAGTCGTATTGAAACTTTCATTGCTATTTTGAATGTAGCCTCCTAAACAGCGAGTAAGAAGTTCATTCCTGCTTAATTTTTCATAAATTGGCTCTATAGCCTTAAAAACATCAATATTGAGAGCTGGCTTATGATCATAAACATCGAGTATATTAGTTGCTTTCGCTTTCTGCCATGTAGTACACCATGAGTCGGCACCGGGTGGGCCATTTCTCGTGCTGTGACTTTTCATTTGCTGAAAGTTTGTAGTACAGCGTGGCCCAAATTTCATTTCTGGAAATGGAAAGCAAAAAAATTGTTAAATTTCGAATACAAAATAAAGCCTACGAACAGTCACTTCAACGGTTACACTGATGCTCTAATGTTGTATTTCTATAAAGGAGATTAAGTACAACTTTTTTATGAAGTTAGCATTCGATGATTAGTGTCCTTTTACTTGGAGAGCTGAAATGTCTAATCTCGCGCCGCGGCGCGCTCCGAAACGCTTAGCAGTGCCATAGAGTTTCTTACGATATACGCTCTAATTCAGTTAAAAAAATTTTTTTGTTATAAATCCAATTGCTACTTACTTTTTTGTGATAATAAAGAACTGTTTAAGCAAAAGAAAAAATTTTTTTTCGATTTTTTGAAAATTTTACCGTAGTAATACTCCTTAACGTGAGTCGGGGATTTGCGAGTACCCAAGATTATCGAACCAAATTAAAAAATAACACTGGTAATATTTTTTATTTAAAAAAATATAACCTAAATAGTATGTTTTTTTGTATCTCCATTAAAAAGTCATTTTATTATAATCTAAATGGTAATTTTCCTACTTAAAAAAAATCATATTACGAAATTGCCATATCTAACTCAATTTTAGTTACATGTAACAAAATTAAATAAAATACATTTTTTAAAGTAATTGTACATTTAACTTTCGAAGTAATGAGATCTTATTATACTTGACACCCTTTATTTATTTTTTTGTAAAAAGAAAATTTTATAGTTGTTTGATATCAGACATTTTGTAATATTAACCATCTTTCTATATTCGAAAAGCGCATCTTGATACTTTTATTTGACATTTTTTTTCTATAATACGCACAACGAGAGTAAATACGAGAGAGAACGAAAGAACAAGCGAAGTAGCATACTTGTCTTTTTTCCGCGTCCGATTGGCGGTCGACGATATCGTTGTGTTTCGGCGAGTTTGACAATTGCTGATACTTCGTTTCGGAATGTAAGTGATGGTTATGTCACTTTTGCTAAAGCTAGCACCCTCCCCACAAAAAAATTGAAAAAATATATATATCCAAATTAAATGCTATTTATGTGCCGTTCTAGTCCCGATTTTTGTGCTCGTGCGGTTTCGCGGGAAATGGGAATTGAAAATGGGGGTGCTGGCTTAACGAAAGTTAGCTCCTCCCCCCCACCTCTATTAAAATTACACACACAAGTTAAAAAGCACAAGTTAATAGCTCAGAATTATGTGCTATTTATGTGCTTCTAAACGCTATAAAAATAATTGGCCCCTCTCTAATAGTTTACAAGATGTAGGCCAAAAAGTAATATACGTGTCAACCGTACAAGAATAAAGTACCAATTAGAATACAGATGGCGAATCAGTTCTAGGCTTAAAATATTTCTCTATTTATTCCCAAAATATGCGAGACCCAATCTTTGTGCTTATCTCTTATAACTAATGAACCACCCCGAACATTAGCACCGCACCTACGCATAAAAGTAAAGTACCAGTAAAAATAGAGATAGCGAATTGGTTCTAGACTTTTAATGTTTCTTTATTTATGTATTCTTAAAATATGCAAGACTCGATTTTTGTGCTCATCCCCTATAACTAAGAAACCTCCCCGAATGTCAGAACTGCACATACGTATAAGAATAAAGTACCAGTTAAATTACACAGTAGTGAATTGGTTATAGGTTTAAAATGTTTCTCTATTTATGGTTTTTTCGTGCAATTTCAATGATATGTTAGGGATGAAGTTTCGATGTTGACTTTTTCATATGGCATGAGCACAAGTCATAGGTGATGAGCACGAAAATTTGATTTCGCATATTTTGAAAACACATAAATAGAAGAATACTTTAAACCTAGAACCGTGCTTTCTTTATTTTAACGGGTACTTTACTATTGTTCGTTTGGGGTGGTGAAACTAACGTTCAGGTTGATTTATGAGTCATAGGAGATGAGCACAAAAATTGAGCCCTGCATGTTTTGAGAGCACATAAATAGAGGAATATTTTAATATAACAGATCATTATTTGTATTTTAACTGGTACTTTACTCGTATGCGTATGTGCGATGCTGACTTCACGGGAGGGTTGTAAGTCATAGGGGATAAGCAGAACAATTCGTTGTTGCATTTTGCATTTTGAGAGCACATAAATAGAGGAACATTTTAAGCCTAGAATCGATTTGTTTTCTTTATTTTTATTGGTGCTTTACTCTTATTTGTTGGGGCGGTGCTAATGTTCGGGATGATTTATTAACCACAAGGGAGGAGCACAAAAATTAGCTCTTACATATTTTGAGAACACATAAATAGAGAAACATTTTAAGCCAAGAGCCGATTCGCTATCTTTATATTTAATATCTTTATTTTACTCTTGTTTTATTGGGACGATGCTAATGTTTGGGGTGGTTTATTAGTCACAGGGGAGGAGCACAAAAATTGAATCTTCGTTGAACTTTCGTTAAGTCAGCACTCCCATTTTCAATTCTTATTTTCTGCTAAATCGCGCGGGCACAAAAATCGGGACTAGAGCATAATTAACATACCATATAAATAGCACTTAATTTGGGCATATATATTTTTTCGATTTTGAGGGGGGGGGGTGTTAGTTTAACAGATGTGTTTATGCGCCATAATCTATTATCTTGTAGGTAAGTTCTAAGAAGCAAAATGAATACTGTCATTTTGAATGCATATATTTCTCATTGTATTGTACTTTTACGTATGTATATGTTTGTGCTTTTTAATTTTTAATATTTTTCCTTAATTTGCTTAAAATTTGATGAAATATTTCAGGATGTTGCTTTACAATTTTTTTCTGAATATCTTGAAAATGTATGATACATGTAATAATATAATTTCATTGAAAAGATAATTCAGTTTTATTAATATGTTTTTTTATACTTCTATTAATACAATTTTATTGACATTGAAAATGATTCAGTTTTATTAATAATTATTAAATATATTTTTTTGATATATATTATTAAATATATTTGTTTGAACAAATATACCATAATATGATTAAGAGTTGCACAACAATCTCTACAGACCATAGTATCTGAACATTTCCAGCTTTGATTTTTGGGAAAAAGCACAAACTTGCACGTAAAAGGACAATATCAAAATGACAGTATTTATATTGCTCCTTAGAATCTACTTGCAACATAACAGATTATGGCGCATAAACATCAGTCACTTACACTCCAAAACAAATTATCAAACGCTAATTGTCAAACGCGCCGCGGAACTCAACGACATCGTTGACCGCCAATCGGCGGAAAAAAGAGCAACAAGCATACTATCTTGCTTATTCTTTCGTTTTCTACTTTCTTATTCTCGTTATGCGTATTTATTAATAATCAGTCAAGCAGAATCATGACATAAGGAGTAAAGACAGTAGTTTGAGATTACAAAATATATGTTTATATAGATACAAAAGTCGGTATGAACAAACAATATAATGATGTAGATATAATATAATTTATGCATTTCTTTCTAAATTAAAGAAAGAGAGAAAAAAGATAGAACAAATAAAAAGAATTAGTGTGTTTATTAGATATATTGCTAATTAGATATATTGCTAATGTGTCCGTTTCGATGCACGCGTATTTATTACATTATCAATCTGATAAATCAGACCGATAAATCAGAATTACTGCAGGACCCAGCAAACAGTGATTTGCTAGGTTCTACAATGACCCTTACTTATCAGTCTGATGATTCACTGAGTCGATAAGACTAATAATGACATCTCGCGACAGACATTGTAGCCATACAAAGGCGACGACAATGACATTTCTTAAAGTAAAAATTTCCAAATTGGACTTTGCGTAGCAATAGCCCCGTTCGTAGAGCACGTAGAAGAAAAATAAAAATATTTTTATTAAGCAAGTCGAACTCAAACTATCGAAGCCTACTTAGAACTCGATTAGATTTTAGCTGTTATTGAGATCTGATAATTTCGGGTGCTCGCATTTTGCCGACTCACATGAAATCACACGATAATTCTTGGTTGATTTGACATCCGAGACACTACCATGTTTCCTAATTATTGATGGTTATTATCAATTAAATATGTTCAGAAATTTATACCAGGTGTATGCATAAGTTTTTTCCGGTTTAACTAAGAGATGTCGCCAGCGAAAAGTACGCAGCGTATTAATTTGACACATACATCATTTTGTTCGTCTGACATTTAAAACTACAAACACACACAAGTTGAGTCAAAAACTAGCGTCTTTGTTTTATCGTTCAGTGATCATGTCGAGTTTTGTGCCTGAAAAAGAACATTTGCGGCACGCATTGCTTTTTTTATTTAATCAAAAGAAAAAGGCTGTTGAAAGTCATCGTTTGCTGGTAGAAACATATGGTGAACACGCTCCATCGATTAGAACATGTGAGACATGGTTTCGACAATTTAAAAGTGGTGATTTCAATGTGAAAGACAGTGAGCGCTCTGGTAGACCACAAAAATGCGAAGACGAGCAATTGCAGGAGTTATTGGATGATGACCCAACTCAAACTCAACGGCAATTAGCAGAAGCATTACATGTATCACAAGAAACAATCAGCAGACGTTTATGAGCAATGGGAAAGATCAATAAACTCGATAAATGGGTCCCACACGATTTGAATGAACGTCAAATGGAAAATCGCAAAGTCACTTGTGAAATGCTGCTTCAACGCCACGAAAGGAAATCATTTTTGTATCGAATTGTGACGGGTGACGAAAAATGGATTTATTTTGAAAACTCGAAGCGGAAAAAATCGTGGCTTTCACCTGGCGAAGCCGGTCCATCAACACCAAGGCCAAATCGCTTCGGCAAGAAGACCATGCTCTGTGTCTGGGGGGACCAGAGCGGTATTGTGTATTATGAACTCTTGAAACCCGGCGAAACCGTTAATACACAACGCTATCGCCAACAAATGATTAATTTAAACTACGCATTAATCGAAAGACGATCGGAATGGGCCAGAAGACATGGCAAAGTGATTTTGTTACACGACAATGCGCCGTCTCACACAGCAAAACCAGTGAAAGACACCTTGAAATCGCTTGGATGGGACATCCTTCCGCACCCGCCGTACTCCCCAGACCTGGCGCCATCTGACTATCACCTCTTCACATCAATGGGGCACGCGCTCGCAGAGCAGCACTTCAGCAATTTCGAAGAAGTTGGAAAATGGCTCGACGAATGGTTTGCCGCAAAAGACAAGCAGTTTTTCTGGCATGGTATTCATAAATTACCTGAAAGAACCTGGGCGAAATGTGTAGAAGCCGATGGCCAAAATTTTGAATAAAAAAAAATTAATTTCCCTTGAAAATTACGTGTCTCTTTTTACTAAAAAACCGGAAAAAACTTATGCATACACCTGGTATATTTACAGTTCAGTATATTAATAAATAAACAGTACAGAAAGTCAATACAAATTCTTTAGAGAGATACTGAAAGAAATGAAATATGAAAAGAATGTTACACATATTGAAATGGCATCTCTATTTAAAAGAAGAAAACGTAGATATATATATATATATATATATATATATATATATATATATATATAATAGCGATAGGTGGACCTCGTTAAAAATCGACCAAAAACTAAAAGACGTACCGAGTTCTGACTATATATATATATAGTCAGAACTCGGTACGTCTTTTAGTTTTTGGTCGATTTTTAACGAGGTCCACCTATCGCTATTTCTCTTATGTCATTGTCTCGCGCAGCCAAGCAATTTAATGTTCTCAAGAGCATTTACAGATATTAAATAGATTTTGTCACTTATAAAGATACTATTGATTACATATTATTTTTACGTAAATCTTTAAATAGACCTAATCTACTAATGACTTACATGATTCTTTAAATAATTGAATAAGAACAGAATAATGGATGAAATAAAGAATATTCAGTATGACTTTCAGGATCTTTTATAGGCAAAAGCAAGAATCTCAATCTACATATTGAAGCAAGAGTATTGTAGTATAAGATGAAATAAAAACTCGTCTTATAAAGACTTATACAGCACAAATTATATCGCAGCAACATTGATGCAACGCTACAATATAAAGAAGAACATAAAGAAGAACGTTTCTAATTTATAAGCTTTTTTTTGAAAATGCTATCTCACATAAATATGGAAAAAACAGAATAAATTCAAAATTCAAAATCTCGAAGCTTGAGAGTATGACGATTTTTTCCAAATTTTATAAAAATTGGCATTGGTTTCTTTAATCGTTTTGGAAGCCATAATTCATACTGCAAGGTGTTATTTTTCAATTGACGTAAGATTTTCAAAAAAGATTAATTCGGTTATTAAATATCACGTAAAGCGCATATTAAATTCGTCTATATATATAAGAAGATCTAAAAAATGGATATCTTTTGAAATTACAGCTATTTTTGTAATCTTCGAGAAGAATATTGCAAGACGGAAAAAGTGAAAAATTGGCCATGAATTAGCTAGAATGTTCAGTCATATGAGAATATTTAGATCGATTTTTACAATCTCTTGTAAGCGAGAGAAGGAACGATCTGTATATTGTAAGTCGCGAGTCACTTAGAACAAAATAAAGAATCGTTTAAAAAAAAAATCCCTTATTTTTTTATAAACTTCACTTTTGAAAATGATGTAACACATAAATATAGATTCTAACATTCTATGTTTATCAGTAGTTGAATCCCTCTCTTCTCTCTGGATGCGTGCGTGCGTGCGTGCGTGCGTGCGTAAATGTGTATATAAATGTATATATATGTATATACAGGATGTCTCACAACTCGCAATCGAAATTCTTATGACATATTCCTGACTTAAAAATAAAACGAAAATTCTAATACGAAAATGCCGAGGCTATAGTTTTTAAATTTATAGGGATTAAAGTCAACTAATTATAGAGCTAACATTTCATGCGCTCAGGTATAATGATATAACAAGTGATAAAGGCGCACGAAGGCCCTCTTAATGTGAATCAAGATTATTATAAAATATAGTATTATATTTTTATTGAGAAATTATTTTTGCTTTTTTACGCAACCTATTTGTATATTACATATGTGTAATTAATACCGGAACATATCACAAAATATCAATATTAATTCAATAGCGAGATATTACGACATGTGTTAAGTATCGATATAAATAACGTTGAAATACAATGATAATGAAATATTTCATTAATTAGATCATATCTAAGCATAGAAAATAAGTACACTGCCTCATATAACGAAATGTCAAAATTTGACATATCATAAACGTCATACATAACAACTCTCGTATGATATGTCAAATTTTGATATTTTATTGTATGATTATTAAATACAAACGCATAGGAAATGTACTTATTTTCTATGCTAGATATAATGCAATTAATGAAATATTTCATTAACATTGTATTTCAATTTATATCGATACTTAACACATGTCATAATATCTCGCTTTGAATTGACATTGATATTTTATGTTCCGGTATTAATTATACGTATGTAATATACAAATAGGTTTGATGAAAAAAGCAAAAATAATTTCTCAATAAAAATATAATAGTATATCATATCAATATATTTGTATAATAATCTCGATTGACGTTAAGGCGCCTTCGTGGTAGCGCCTTTATCACTTGTTACATTATCATGCCTGAGCGTGCGAAATGTTAGCTCTATGATTAGTCAACTTTAATCGCTATTAATTTAAAATCTATTATAGCCTCGGCATTTTCGTATTGGAATTTTCGTCTTATTTTTAAGTCAGGAATATGTCATAAAAATTTTGGTTGCGAGTTGTGGGACACCCTGTATATATGTATGATGTATGTATATATGTGTATATATATATATATATATGTATATATATGAATATGTACATACATACATATATACGTATCGTATATATATTTATTATATATATGTATGTATGTATATACAGTATATATATATATATATATATATATATATATATATATATTTATGTATGTGTGCATATGTATTTTGTATATATGAAAGGACATGAATGTTTAATGGTGATAATTATTTTTACATATTCAATGGTAATCTGATTATAGAGACAAATTACTTATTTTCTTATTATGTATGACAGACATGACAGATTGTCGCTTAAGTTTTTGCAAAATTATATTAAACGTTTTAATTATTTATATTGTAAATTTATTAATACATGGAAATTACTTGAAAATAATTTTTGTTA
Source organism: Pogonomyrmex californicus (assembly GCA_024349325.1). Classification (NCBI taxonomy): domain Eukaryota; kingdom Metazoa; phylum Arthropoda; class Insecta; order Hymenoptera; family Formicidae; genus Pogonomyrmex; species Pogonomyrmex californicus. The sequence goes on from JAECZD010000025.1 coordinate 1,294,712, forward strand.
CAGAAAATGAAACATGACCAAAACAGTTTTTTAGAAATGAAAACTTAAAGAGAGAACGGAATTTGCCGATTATAATGGAACCACCACTCACAAGCAAGATTCTACGTGCCCCTAATTTAAAAAGAGGCCAAGAAAATATTAGGATACAAGATAGAGTGAGTTAACTATAAACCTCGATATTATACTGTTTCTTTTCTTTTATATTATAGTCAATTCTTTCTATTTTTAAATGATTGCAAATCAAAATTGCCGGTCATCAAACAATTTTTGTCTTTTTAACATTTCCTATTTTTATTGTAACAACATTTGTATAGGATGAAAAATAATATATTTGTATAGAATAAAAATATTGTTTTATTTTTTATACAAAATTTTTATTTTATGTGATAAATATAAAATGATAGAATAAAGATGCAAAAAGATATTAAAAATATAAATATGCTAAGAATAAGCAACTCAAACTTGAAAAGTTTGACTATATTAAACATGTGTACATGCGTGCGTGTAGGCAGTAATAATAAATGTGTACACGAGAAAGTAATACTAAGAAGGATTACGCTATCTATAATGTTGTGTCAAGTATTATGATTATACATATATGTTATAGTAATTCAGAGAAATCAAATTAGCGTCGACTATAATTTTTTTTTTACAAAAATCACGCTATTTAAAATTCTCTAGTGTATTATTATGTACTATTATGATTTCTGTTAAGCTAGCATCTCTCCCCTATAAAAAATCTAAAAAAATATATATACCCAAAATGCTATTTATGTGCTAATTATGTGTTCTAGTCCCGATTTTTGTGCTCACGCGGTTTAGCAGGAAATGGGAATTGAAAATGGGGGTGCTGGTTTAACGAAAGTCAGCACTCTCTCCTATTAAAATTACACACAAGATAAAAAATTAATAGCTCAGAGTTATGTGCTATTTATGTACTTTCAAACGCTATAAAAATAATTGGCCCATCTCTAATAGTTTACAAGATATAGGCCAAAAAGATAATATACGAGTCAACCGTAACAGGAGTCAACAAGAGTAAAATACTAGTTAGAATACAGATAGCTAATCGGTTCTAGGTTTGAAATGTTTCTCTATTTATATGCTCTCAAAATATGCAACAACGAATTTTTGTGCTCATTCCCTATCACTTACAAACGTGAAGTCAGCACCATCCCAACGAACAAGAGTAAAGTACCGGTAAAAATAAAAATAGCGAATCGGTTCTAGGCGGTAGTACAAAATCGGTTCTTAAAATGTTCCTTCATTTATGTGCTCTCAAATGCAATATGCAAGACGCAATTTTTGTGCTTATTACCTATAACTTGTGCTCACTCCGTATGAAAAAATCAACATCGAAACTTTATCCCTAACATATCAAAAGGTCATAAATAGAAACATTTTAAACCTACAATCAATTCGCTATCTGTGATTTAACTGGTATTTTACTCTTACGCGTACGTGCAGTGCACACTTCACGAGTGGTTTGTAAGTCATAGGGGATGAGCACAAAAATTCGTTATTGCAATATTTTGAGAGTACATAAATAGAGGAACATTTTAAGTCTAGAACCGATTCGTTATCTCTATTTTTATTCGTACTTTACTCTTGTTTGTTGGGGCGGTGCTAATGTTCGGAGTGGTTTATTAGTCAGGGGATGAGCACAAAAATTGGATCTTGCATATTTTGAGAGTACATAAATAGAGGAACATTTCAAGCCTAGAACTGATTCGCTATCTGTATTCTAATTGGTACTTTATTCTTGTACGGTTGACTTATATATTCATTTTTTTGACCTATATTTTGTAAATTATTAAAGACGGATCAATTATTTTTATAGCGTTTGAAAGCACATAAATAGCACATAGTTCTGAGATATTAACTTTTATCTTTTGTGTAATTTTAATGGGGGGAAGGTGCTAACTTTCATTAAGCCAGCACTCCCATTTTCAATTCCCATTTTCTGCTAAATCGAGCGAGCACAAAAATCGAGACTAGAGAACATAAGTAGTACATAAATAGCACTTAAGTTGGGCATATGTATTTTTTCGATTTTTGGCGGGAGGTGATGCTAGTTTAATAGAGATACTATTATGTCTTCCAAGAGGCTATTATCTTCGATTTTAAAGAACTTGATATATATTAGAACTATTCCTCCTATTAATTAATAATAGAATTTAACACATTCAACACATTCACAAAAAAAATTAGTTTAAAATTTGAAGTTAAAATTAGTTTAAACTTATTTTTTAACGAATTAGAGAAACAAGTTTTTTAGAATGTCCGTGATGCAGAATGTAAGATGACGGTCTAGTGAGTGGACTATTGCATTCAAATTTTATTTTTTTCTTTTTTCTGCATTTATTATTGTAAATTGTGCGACATATTTTTAACAAGAAACTTTTAATTTTGTATTTATTTATTATTTATGCTATCTGGATTTGTATTTAAAAAATTAGAAATTATTTACTTAATCAAAATTTTTGTTTATGGATATATATATATATATATATATATATATATATATATATATATTTTTTTTTTATTTATTCTTGGAATTCTCAATATACTCGAAATATTCGATAGATTTACATACTGTTGAATAGTAATTATTATGGAAATAATGAAAAAACAATATTAATGATTTTTTTGTTATTTATTTATAATAATATATATATTTTTTAATAATGTTGACATTTTTGCACGCACAAAGTTTTCTTAAGGGGACTGACTACTAGATTTACTAGACTGATGAGCGAACTCCGACGAGAGTGTTCACACATATGTACATCTGCATACATGCATGTGTACATATGTACATACACTCGTACATGTATTTTTGCGCATATATGAACCTAATTTTCTAAACTTCGCATAAATGATAGTATATCAGCACTCAGATAGTACTTTTCTATTCATTTCTTCTATAAGCTTCTAAATCATGTTTTGGAGGTCTTAAAATATTCTTATATATTGAATAAATTATAGATGAATAGATTCTATTTGAATATATACTTGGTGTTATTTATATCAAGTGAATAAATGGCTTAGGTAGTAACAGGAAACTATAATACAGAAATTTATTCTGTTTTTATTCATATCGTTTTATAACTATCCATATTTATTTTGATATCTTCTCTCATTCTGAAAGAGGATTTTTCATTCAAATTAAGGAAAGCAAATAAATTAGAGAAATATGAAATATATATTTAGTCAATAAAACCGACAAGTCCACCATCCTTTCGAGTGGATACTGAATTTATCTCTATTATCGACAGAATGTGATAATTTTTGTATCAGTTTAATTTTGTATTAATTTTATATATTTGGAAATCCTTTTCTACAATTAAAGTTTATGCATTAGTATGTTTCTAGCATGAATTTCATATGAAAAACAAGAAAAATTTTTATAATTTAGATCTTTTTTACTATTTGGTACTTTAATATGGTATCCAAAACTGTCAAATCGCGACAATATTTGTATAACAATATTTTATATAAAAATTTTGCAGTCTTTATCTACAAAATTAATATAGCTACATTAGAAGATTACATGAAGAAATAACTTGAGTTCTTAGAACTAGATATCTAATGTGATATAAAAGTCAATACGAAATTTGTTTATATGTGTACAAAAATATATACGTATGAGTGTATGTATATATAAATGTATTTATATATGTTTGATATGTATATGTGTGAACGTTTTCGTCGGAGTTTGCTTGTTAGTTTACATCCTCTTAATACCGTAACAAAAAATAAATATTTACAATAATACTGATTTGCCAGCAGATAATTTTGAGCGAACATATCACGCATATAAAATCATTGATTTGAATATAAGATCAGTTCATTTAATATAAAATGAAGAAATATATTTTAATGGTAATATTTTTTCGCGTACTTGTTTTTTTTATTTTCTGAACAAAATAAACGCATTTTATGTTTAACTCCTTGACATTGATGTAGCATATATGCACAGAAAAAGGCCATTCAAGGTGTATTTATAGCATGTATGCACATCTAAAAAAAAAACGATTTACCCTTTTTCGATTTGTATGAAACTTGATATTCTATAATTTTTGAGATAGCTGAATCCGAATATATTATCGGAATTTCAAAATTTAAAGTGACGGACCCCAACAATGGCGGATTAAATTTGAAAAAATAATTGGATTTTTATAAAGATGACTATCCTAAGATCTTTGAAATTGCTGAATCCAAATATATCCAAATATAATATCCGAATTTTAAAATTTAAAATGATGGATTCAATATGGTAGATAAAAATTTGAAAAAATTGTTATAAAAATGAGTAAAATTAAAGTTAAATTTGCTGAACCAAAATATTGAACAAGCATTTTGTTATTTTAAATGGCAGATCAAACTTTGCTGAAAAAATTTGAAAATAATAATTTATTTAAACTTTTTCAACAATTATATTAATGTAGAAAAGTCGTTTATAAATCTCATTCTCCGCTGAATCTAGAATCATAGAACGAGGACAAGTTTTGATTATATATTTTTATTTTTTTATTTTGAAATTTATTTTTTTACTTCAGTCCGCTATTTCAGTCCTCTAGTTTGAATTTTGAAATTCTGATATTATATTCGGATTCAATGATCTTAAAAATCTTAGGATAATCATTTTTATAAGAATTTAATTATTTTTCCAAATTTTCTGCCATATTGAATTCGCCATTTGAATTTTGAAATTCTGATATCACATTCAGATTCAGTGACTTCAAAAACCTTAATATTACATTTGTATCGAAATCTAGAAACTTTTTCACACAATGGTGGCACGAAAATCTTATTTCCGTTACTGCGAAAGAGTTAAAATTTGTGATTTTACAATAAAAATAAACTTCACAAAGCTGTTAAGAAAGAGGACATTGTAGCAGAATTATTTAAAATTTTAATATAAATGTCCTTTATTATCTTCGAAAACTTTTCTATAAATGATTGTATCCACTAATGATTTACTCCATGATTTACTTACAATCAATGAGTAAATAAAGTATTTATTTTTTTCTACATATGGAAAAGAAAACGTTTATGTAGAAATTCCTAGTATGTTTTATTTGACAGCTTGATTTTAAATATAACAAAAATATTTTTGTATTAAATGATCTATTTTTTTAACAATAAGATTAAATTTTTCCATAAGATCCGTTTTTCCGTTCTTGCATTTTCTATCTCTAAGAGATATTAATTAATGATTATACAGGGCCATTAAGGGCCATTAAAGTGACATATTTAAAGTTTATAAGCTGATATTTTTGAAGGCATTTAAAGTGAAGTATTGGGCATTTAAAGTGAAATATTTAAAGTTTACAGTTGATATCTTTGAAAGTATGTATAATAGCAATATTTCAGACAAAGTTACATGATTTTAAGGGGGGCATAGGATTGTGCTATTAGTTTAAATAATTCGAAGATCACGTGAAAGTCACTTCCAATTTTTTCAATGAAAACTCCCATTTTAGGAAAATTCTTAATTGATATATACTTAGATTTTATTTCTATTTTTTTATGAAGAATCATAATTTTTAACTAAGAATGTACCACTTATAATGTTCATATGATACAGGGTCAGTTGTTGACAAATGATATTATTTTGATTGTTTATATTATTTGGTTAAATATGGCAATTTAAAAATAAATTTTTTATTTAAAAAGGAATTAAAAGCTATTACCACTAGAAGAGCTAGACTAGGAAGATTCTTCAATGGAACAAAGATACTGTGATGTAGATTTTATTGTTTAATTTTTTATTTAAAAAGGAATTAAAAGTTATTACCACTAGAAGAGCTAGACTAGGACGATTCTTTAATGGAACAAAGATACTGTGATGTAGATTTTATTGTTTAATTTTGTTATATGTAAAATTGAGTTAGATATTTCAATTTATCGTAATATAATTTTTTATAAGTACGATTAAAACTACCACTTGAGTTAGAATAGAAAGACTTTTCAATAGAGATACAAACATACATATCATTTAGGTTATATTTTTTTTTAAATAAAAAATATCAATATTATCTTTTAATTTGGTTTTTTTCCACTATACTCGACACCCTTTTTTTACCTTTTTTTAAAAAGGTAATTTTATAGTGATATCAGATATTTTGTAGTTTGGTGAGGATGTGTTTAGTAATTAGCCTTATCGGACTTTTGTATCCCGACTTTAAAATGAAAGGAAAGGAATCTGGGAAGGTTGCAATTCGACGACTCAACTCGTTTTCATTTTCTGTAGTTTTTATTTTAACAAATTAAAAACGATAAATTAGGATATTATGTAATGTGTGTACAAATTGATTAGAGTATGAGTCTGTTATGTTTAATTAATAAAATATAACATGGTGGAATCCGTGATTTCTTACTGACGCGCCTGCGTGATGTTGTTCCCGTATGGCTTTTCGGCCGAGTTGCACCTTTGCAGGCGCTGGCTTTTTAATCAAGATGTGATTTCACAACCGCTCAGCTTTTCGGCCGGAATGCGTCTTTGCAGACGCAGGCTTTTCAGCCGAGATGCGATTTTACAACCGCACGACTTTTTCGGCCGGAATGTGTCTTTGCAAGCGCTGGCTTTACAGCCGAAAAATATGTGAACCTGTTAATCGAGCTGAAAATTAATTTTATATTTAATTATGGCCCACCAGAATGGGCATTAAAAAAATATTGTGAATCTTAAATTCTTAGTAGCTTCCTTTTTTCTATTCGACGCTGTCGAGCGCCCAGGCCTCTACATCGTTTACGCATTGATTCCGAACTGGTCTGCATCCCCTTGTCGCAGCTAAAAGTGCGAGAATTCCTTCGAAGTTTTTGTATGAGAGGAATCTCCGAGATGGGAATTAGACGCCACGGTAAGTTCCGCTCCTGTAATGGTTTTTTGCTAGGAAGATCTTTCCCTGGAGTCTTAGGTACATCCGGAGATTGTGGAGTCGGAGATGTCCTTTCCGAGCTGAATTTCGTGCTCCATTTCCCTACTGACTCGAACTCCTACTACTCGGATTAGTAGTGGAGAAGCTAGCCGACATAGTGCGGAGGATGACGAAGAGGAGGAAGAAGAAGCGGACAAAGAAGACGGCGAACGTCTGCGCTTCCCCGGTAGGCGGGGACGACAAGGCCGATGGACGTTTGGGTCCGTGTTACTCCGATGAGATGACGTTTTGAAGCTTTAAAATTTTTTTTCTAATTTAAAATTATCGGCTTGCGAAGTCGTTTATTGACCTGAAAACGTCAGTTTTAAAAAAGAATTGAAACTAATGACCTTTCGGTCAGGCTGATAGAGAAGTGATATCTCACGCTGTTCTCTAGGCTTGTGTCGTTGGCCGTAGCGATTCTTACGCTTGGTCGAGATCGTAGCCGGATGCGATCCCATAGTCGCGTGTCCCCCTTTTTATACTGTGGAGGAGCAATTTCTAAATACGCGAAAACATTTGTCATTAGACGCTGCCTAGCGGCAGGTGGCTAGATCACCCGCGTAGATGGGCCGGCGCGTGACCTCTGTGAATCTGGCACCCGACTTTCGAAAAATTAACTTTTTTATATGGAAATAGTTAGTATTTTGTTTGTAGTTGTTTGTAGTAACAATAATTTCGTTTGTAGTTCAATCCATTAAAAGATATCAAAATTTAAAAAAATGACTTGCACCCGACATTAAAATATTTTAAATCCGCTTGCGCAGTCTTTTTTTAGAATCGTTTGTAGTTGTTTGTAGTACTTTTAATTTCGTTTGTAGTCGAACCGTTCAAAAGTTATAACAATTTAAACAAATGGTCAAGAGTGAACTTTGTCATTTTTTTAAGATAGCGCAAATCTGCTTGCGTAGTCTTTTTTAGAATCGTTTGTAGTTGTTTGTAGTGCTTTTTGTTTCGTTTGTAGTCGAACCGTTCAAAAGTTATAACAATTTAAACAAATGGCAAAGAGTGAATTTTGCCATTTTTTAAGCTAGCGCAAATCTGCTTGCACAGTCTTTTTTAAAATTGTTTGTAGTGCTTTTCGTTTCGTTTGTAATCGAACTGTTCAAAAGTTATAACAATTTTTTTCGTGACAAATCTGTATTCATTTTATTTTGTTGCTAATAATAATATTACTACATTTATAATTACTAAGACAATATAAGCAAAAGTTTATTTTTGTTAGATAAAAACAAATTCTTTTTTATGTTTCATTTACAAATATTTTTTTAAGTTTTATTGAGGACAACTTTTCCCCATGACAAATCTGCGTTCATTTTTTTTCAATTTTTTCTTGGCTAATATTAATATTATTACATTTATAATTACTTAGACAATATAAGCACTGCGCAAGCAGATTTGCGCTATCTTAAAAAATGACAAACTTTACTCTTGGCTATTTGTTTAAATTGTTATAACTTTTGAACGGTTCAATTACAAACGAAACTAAAAGTACTACAAACAACTACAAACGATTCTAAAAAAGACTGCGCAAGCAGATTTGCGCTATCTTAAAAAATGATAGAATTCCCTCTTGGCCATTTGTTTAAATTGTTATAACTTTCGAACAGTTTGTCCATAAACGAAACGAAAAACATTACAAACAACTACAAACGATTCTAAAAAAAACTACGCAAGCGGATTTAAAATATCTTAATGTCGGGTGCAAATCATTTTTTAAAATTTTGATATCTTTTAATCGATTTAACTACAAACGAAATTATTGTTATTACAAACAATTACAAACAAAATACTTGTTTCCATATAAAAAAGTTAATTTTCCGAAAGTCGGGTGCCAGGTTCACAGAGGTCGGCGCGTGGCATGGGGGGCCGAGGGTGCATAGGCCAGCGACGTATGACGCGTAGGGTATGCACGCGTAGTGCAAAGGTATCGCCAATAGTATTAATCATCTTTCTGTGTTCGAAAAGCGCTATAATTGACACCTTTTATACTTGATTTTTATACTATTTTTTTTCTATAATACGCACAACGAGAGTAAATAAGATAGAAAACGAAAGAACGAGTGAGATAGCATATTTTTTTTCCACTTGTCCGATTGGTGGTCGACGATGTCGTTGAGTCTTGCGGCGAGTTTGACAATTGGTCATAGTTCGTTTCAGAGTGATGTTTATGCGCCATAATCTATTATTTTGTAAGAAGGTTCTAAGAAGCAATATGAGTACTGTTATTTTCAATGCATATATTTTTCATTGTATTATACTTTTACGTATGTATATGATATATTTGTGCTTTTTTATTATGAGATACTACCGTTTCTCCTAATTATTGAATGACAAAGTCATTATATCATTAAAATTGATATATTAGATTTTTTTAGGGCATTATTTATATAATCTTCTAAATATTCATAAATTTTGTGAAGAAATTTGCAGTAAACCAAAAAAAAACATTATAATACTTAAAGGAATTTATGTAGATAATTCTGATTTATTAAAATAATTATTGAATATATCTTTTTGATAAGTTTTTTAAATATATCATAATTTTCTGTATTAAATAACTCGAAAGCACTATTATTTTAAATTAAGAATGATATGTATTATAATATAAAATCTGATTAGATTTTTACCTGTTTACATATTAATCCTAAAATATCATACGAGAATTGCTAATTTTTATTAATACATATACATAAAAATTTGAATCTGATCATTCTAAGAACTAAACATGTTCAAATACAAATAATGATGATAATGTCCTAAAAGGACTTAATATGTCAAATTTAATGACATTATGACTTATATTATTTATATAAATTGTAAGAAACATGAAACTATAATGTTCTTTTACCATTTTAGATTAACCAATCGATCAATTCTTTCATTGAAATTGACCAATCGCCTTTGTCGTAAATTTGTCAATAGATGCAATTGATCAATTCCAATAGAATAATAAAGTTATTAAGTTAATTGATGATGATGGAAATTATTTTAAAATAAACTAAATTTAAATGTTTTGTTAAAAGTTCATTTCTTATATTTAATTTTTAATTAAATTTTTATAATAAAATATTTAATTTAAGTTGATAATTGTGATCTATTATATTAAAATATATTTTAATATTAAAATTGGTAAAAATGAAGATTAGGGAACCACCCTTCAATGGCCTTGATCTTGACATGTTGTCAAGGTCATGACTCTGAGTGACCTTCAAAAAGTTTTATCCGTCGGACGTCCTTCGTTAAAAAGTTATAATTATAAAAAGTTAATTAATATTATTATTAATTAATATTAAAAGAGCAATAAAATATAGTCAAGCATATGAAATAAATGGTAATTAATATATTAATTATTTAAAGGGTACATAGAATTCATAATATTAAAAAAAGCATCGATGCGTTTATTATAATTATGTACTTTTTAAATAAAAATTCTGCGAGATAATGTGAAAAATGATAATCTCGTATGCCATAGCGAGGAATGTGTGATCGCATCTCTCGCCACAATCTCTCCACAATATTTTGTGTATGAGTACCACTTTCAAGATCAACAAAATTTGTTGTATGATTGACTGTCATATGCGTGTAATTTTCATTACGTAAAACATCGTATGCTTGCCATTTATCGGTATGGATAATAGAACCAGCTGCGACATATTTTTTGATAATTGGTAAAAGAGTTTCGACAGATCGATTTGGTACAGGCAAAATAAATACATTCTGTGTATTGCGTTCAATTCCGTCAAAAACCCACTGTCCTCTAATTATACGACCGGTATTGTATTTTCTTTTGCCTATCTTAGCTTCATCCACTTCTACTATTTTATCTGGTCCACCAATTTATTTTTGTTCTTTCTCAAGTCATTGTTGAAGTAACTAACAATAATTTAATATATTATCTAATAGTAAACATAAATAAATAATAAGCAGTATTTTATTTACTTCTCGACAAAAATTTGTCCAATGACAACAGTATGATCGTTAAGTTTGTTTTTTAGAAATCTATGTCGTGGTGGCTGCATCATTAAAAAATAACCGATAAATTGACAAATTGTAGGAAGATTTAAATGTGCCTCAAACCATGTTCCATGGAATGCGCTGATTTTGAAATTACATACTACTCTCTGTCATTTTCGATTTTTAATAACCTTATAATATTTATTTGTACAATGAAAAATATGATTTTCAGCAATATTCGTTAATATTAGTACATTTCGGCATTTCAGACATGTCACTTCACTCCGTGCAACTTTCTTCTCACATAGAAAATTCCACAAACAGTCAAAATTGTACAACATATTAATAAATTCATGCAAATGCATGTTACAATATGTAATTATCTTACACGTATTAAAGTTCTTTAAGTGCCTGACTGGCTAATATATATTGTCGGTATGATGGTGATATCGGTACGATACTGATGGTGATCGTAACACTATTGATCTGTGAAAATCATTGATATCTGTAAACGGGATATCTGTAAGCGTACAATAACAAATATGTCCAACATTGAATTGTAATTGTTGTTTATTTCTATCGATATTTTTTACAGATCGGTAATACCGGTAATTTGGTATTCAAACTTATATATTTTTTTTATATGGGTTGAAATTTAATTTTTATCAATGTATTAACATATAGATTTGAATTGAACTTCGTGCAGAAAGTTGTAAACCCATGTGAAACCCTGTTTTGTGTTAAAAAGTGTATGCGTGAAATCAGTACGTTCCGCCTCTCCTACGGGGGAGCTCCGAAAGGAATAATCTAATCTAACCCTTATTACTGTAACTATAAGATTCTTATTTATCTTATAGTTACTAAGTTGGATATTGATAATGTAAGGGAATGGGAAGAACAAAAATTAAAACTCTTGGATGAAATCCAGGTTAGAGGATTTGCTAAAATGTTTACGCGCATGCGCTGCATTATTGCGAATGATAGAAAAGAAAAAGGGTATCGTTAAAGTAAAAAAAGTCGCAGAAAATAAAACCAACACATTCTTAGCTACTAAGGTTAGCTGCACTTTGTGTAAAGGGGAGCACCACATTCAAAAGTGTAGTGCCTTCTTAAAATTATTTCCAAAGGAAAGAATGGAAAGAGTAAAGTTGAAATTGTGCACGAATTGTCTGAGAAAAGGAATTACTTTTTTAAGGAATGCGGATTTGGAAATTGCCGGAGTTGTATAAATAGTAAACACAATACGCTACTACATTTTGAACGCAAAGAACAACCAGTTTCTCAACCCATTGCTATACTAACTTGAGTTACAAGTCAGAGCAAAGATTCCAATAATCCAAACGTATTCTAGCAACGGTTTAGTAATAGTTAACGGTAACAAAGTCAAATGCAAAGCTAGAGCTTTACTCGATTTGTGCTCTTAATCAAATTTCATTTCGGAAGGCCTGTGCGAAAAACTAAACCTAACTAAAATTCCAATAAATATGCAGGTTAAATCAATCAGATTCCAGGATTAATTTTAAATGCGAACTTGAAATCGCGTCACGTAATGGAGGCTTTTGTTTCAAAACTATGTGTCTAGTTACTCCACAAATAATGACATAATACCAAACGAATCCATTGATCTAATTAAAGTACAAATTCTCTCTATTAAACTCGCAGATTCTTCGTTCGACACACCGGAACAAATAGATTTATTAATAGGCGCATAATGATTTTGGCAATATACTATGTGTAGACCAAATGAAATTGAATAATAATCTTATAATGCAAAAAATTAGGTTAGGATGATTCATAGGAGGTCCTATAAACACACCAGCTTCAAAAACTGCACGATGCAACTTTCTCAAAAGTATAAACGTAGAGCAATAATTAACTAAATTTTGGGAACTTGAAGAAGTGTCAATTACGAAAGCGTGGTCCCAAGAACAAAGGGAAGGCGAATCTTATTTTGCAAAAACTACGCGACGCCACAAAGAAGAGCATTTTATTGTATGTCGATCAAGGAATCACCAACTATCTTAGGTGAATCTAAACAACAAGCTGAAAGATGTTTAATTAATTTAGAAAAGAGACTGAAAAGATTTCTTAATCTTTACAACGAATATTCTACATTTTTAAAGGAATATCAACAACTAGGTTACATGACAGAAGTAGATGAGTCGCTGAATATACCTTATTTTTATTATTTACCTCATCATTGTATGAGAAGAGCGGAAAGTCAGACCACTAAAACAAGAGTAGTGTTTGAAGCTTTCGCACTACAAGCGGAAAATCACTAAACGATATTTTAATGAGAGGACCTGTAATACAAAATGATTTGTTTTCCATTCTTAGGTTTAGAAAGTATTCCTACATTGTGTCTGCAGATATAACGAAGATGTATAGACAGGTTTTAATAGAGGAGAAGCAACGATCGTTACAAAGAATACTATGAAAAAATCCTAAGGAATCAATTAAGGCATTCGAATTAAATATGGTAATTTATGGAACATCTTGTGGATCATTCCTGACTATTAGATGTTTGTATCAATTGGGTGCTGAGTGCGAGCAAGAAATCCGAGATAGCCAAGATAATTCTCAATGACTTTTATGTAGATGATTTGCTGACGGATAGCAACAGAATTGAGGAAACGGTTTTCATTGCCGAGCTAATGTCTCAGGTCCTTGCTGAGGACGGTTTTAAATTGCGAAAGTAGACATCAAATTCCTCAGAGGTTTTGAATAAGATTAGCGAAATTAGTCAAGCATCAGTTAATGTTCAATTCTCAAATGATGATCAAAGAAAAACCCTTGGCATTAGCCAGAATGAACAAGCGGATGTTTAAGTTTACGCAGTTAATATTCCTAAAAGCAACAAAATTACTAAAAGACACATCAGTAACATCCAAAATCTTTGATTCATTAGGATCATTGGCTCCTTGTATAATACTAGCCAAATAATGCTGCCTAAATTCTTGGTAAAGTCTTCACAAAACTGGCCTAAAATGCCAAAAGTAGAATCCTTAATAGAAAAAACGAAAGTAACATTAAAAAAAAACTAGCGATAACACATTTTTTGAAACATTATTGATGCGACATTCGATCTTATCCAAAATAGTTCGAATTCTTTCATATTGCAAAAGATTTGTATACATTTTAATGGAACTAGAGATTAAGAATTCGCAGCTTAAGGTATTCCAAGAGAAAATCCGACCGCTTAGTTCTAACATATCAATTACAAGGGAGAGATTAGTATCTTTAACGCCTTTTTTGGACGAATAGGGGATACTACGCGCCAGAGGAAGATTAAAGAATTTACTATTTGCAATGGATAAAAAATCCAATTATTTTATCTTCTGATCAAATATTTACGAAACGGCTTTTTGAAGATATATACATTTGTTTGTTGCATGCTGTCCCTCTCTATTACTAATTTCTATACGAGATCAATTCTGGCCGTTGAGAGAACGAAAGGCTAAAAAGATTGTACATGCTTGTAAAAGATGCTTTAGACTTAAACTTCAAACGTTTCAGACTTTGATGGGTAATCTGCAATCGAGAGTGTCGCCGGCATTTCTTTTCTCCATTACAGGAGTAGATTATGCCGGATCCTTTTTGATAAAGGATAGAAAGAGAAGAAGATATAAGATCAGCAAATGTTATGTACTTTATTTGTATATTTTGTAACAAAAGTCATGCATCTGGAACTTGTATCTGACTTGACCAAAGAAGTTTTTATTGCCACTTTAAGACGTTTCATATTACGAGGAAAACCTTCTTACATATATTCTAACAATGGAAGCTCATTTATTGGAGGAAATAACGAACTTATAGAATTTGGAAAATTTATCGCGAAAGAATGCGAGCATCTAGGCGAAACAATTGAAGACCTGGGTGTGTCGACATTTCATTCCTTTGTATTCGCCTCATTTTGGCGGTTTATGGGAGGCAAGGATAAAAGCAACTAAGTATCATTTAAAGAGGATTGCAGGAAACGCATTGTTAACGTTTGAAGAGCTCTATAGTCTTAACAGGTAGAAGCAATTTTGAATTCCCGACCTTTGACCTCACTATCATCCGATCCAAACGATTTTACTCCCCTGACCTTGGCTCATTTTCTCAAAGGGCGCACATTTATGTCAGCATTCAAGTTTGGTTTATTTAAAGGAAGCTAGACTTTCAAACTGGCAGAGAATTCAACAGTTGCAAGAATGAGAAAGATGGAACAAAGAATATATTTCTGAGCGAGTTGCAGCAAAAAACTAAGACATCTTGGTTCACTTGGACATCGTGGAAGACATTTTTTCCTCCGTTAGAGGCCAACTCACTAATTTTGCTAAAGGAAGACAATTTACCACTCTCTAAATGGAGGTTGGGAAAAGTAGTAAAGGTTCACGCCGGCTCAGCTGGCATCGCCAAGATTGCTTCTGTCAAGACTGTCACAGGAACTACTCGCAAGGTTTTAGCCAAGTTCTCTATCCATTGTCTCAAAAGGAAGTAGTTGCTCATGTTTAAAAATTTTCAATGACTATTTACACCTACTATTTATATTAAACTATTTATATTCTGTATAATTTGCATAGTTGCGTATTTAATGACCTTCTAATTTGTGATAGTTATTATTGTTTTGAGTTTAATTTGTGCTTATATTTTACAATCTACTACATTAAGATTAAAAAAAAATGTTTGTTGTTTCCATTTAAAGTACATATTTGAAAGGTTAGGCTTTCAAGGCTGGCAAGTTTATGTTAGGCTTCGCCTCATTATAAAATTTTGTTTGTTCGTTTTATTTGACATATTTTTTATTTGAATTTGTTATTTTTCGCGCGCCGAAATAGGCAGTGTAACCGAGTACAGCGCCTTTTGCGTTTACTTTCGAAAATAAAGGAGATGGCCGAAAAACGCAAAGAGAAGTGTACGTTCTTTACTTATTCTCACAAAATCTTGGAGGTAAATTCAATCTACAAGATGGAACATCTATTATCTTGTAGATAAGTTTTAAGAAGTTCTAAGAATGTGAGTGCTGTCATTTGGAATGCATGTATTTTTCACCGTATTGTACTTTTACGTATGTATATGTCTGTGCTTTTTAATTTTTAATATTTTTCCTCAATTTAGTTAAGATTTGTTGAAGTATTTCAGAGTGTTTGTTCGCTAGTTCCTCATCTCATATGAAGGAGCCGTGTACCAAGGTGGGAAGATCGTGTATCGAACAATTCCGTTTTTTAATTATGAAAATATGATTTATTCATCACGCATACAATAATGGGAGGAAAGCGGTATGGCTGTCACTAATTTCGGCTATGGAAGTACAATGCGGTTTGTGCACGATACAACGGAAATCTTATGTGTGATAGTTCACTTCGAATTATGGTTTTGGTCGGCCTTTGTGTACACTTCACACGAGGTCATTCCATTTCTCACAGCAGATGCAGCAGCGATAACGGATTCTCCGGAGACGAGGAGATGGTAGAGGCGAAGACGGAACGGAGAACGTTATCGAACGATTTCTAAAGATCCGTAACAATCGGGAGAAGCGAACGCGAGTCGTGCACGACGAACAATGCTCACTCGTTTTAATTTCGAAGATCGTAGAAGTGAGCCGCGTCGCGAATTTCACAGAGCATGTGTTTACCGCATGTGTGACTCCAGAGCATGTGTACTTCATGTATGCGTGATATACTTAGCTTGAACACATAACGGGCGATCCGTGAGAAAATACAAAGAAACTACGGCAATTTCAATTTGATTTATCCTATTCCTAAACAATATTGTTTTACAATTTTTTTCTGAATATCCTGAAAATGTATGTTACATGTAATCTTAGTACAAGTGCAATATGTTTTTTTATACTTTTATTAATATAATATCATTGAAAAGCTAAAAATTTTATTAATAATTATTAAATATATTTTTTGATATATTGTTTAAACAAATATAATAATATGGTCAAGAGTTGCATAACAATCTGTATGGACTACATTTGAAAACACCCCCCGAGTGACTCCGTTACTATCGTCTTATTCTTGTTTAACTTTGATGAACAACAAGGATAAAACAATACATGGAGTCACTCGGGTGGTGTTTTCGAACGTAGCCTAGATCATAGTATCTGAACAGTTCTAGTTTTGATTTCTGGAAAAAAGCACAAACGCGTACGTAAAAGGACAATATCAGAATGATAGGTATTTATATTGCTTCTTAGAATCTACCTGCAAAATGATAGATTATTACGCACAACATTAGTCACTTACACTCCAAAACAAATTATCACTAACTGTCAAACTCGCTGCGAAATTCAACGACATCGTTAACCGCCAATTGGACGCGCGGAAAAAGAGCAACAAGCATATTATCTCGCTCACTCTTTTGTTTTCTTCTACTTTCTTACTCTCGTTATGCGTATTTGCTAGTAATCAGTCAATCAGAATCGTGACATAAGGAGCAGGGACTAATTAGAGATACATTAACCAATTTTACACGAATCATATTGTACTCTGCCCGCCAATGATTCGCTAGACCCTACAATGACCCTGACATAAGTTTGATGATTCGTTGGATCAATAAGATTAATAATGACAACAGAAATTCTCGCAACAGAAATTGCAACCGTACAAAGGCGATGACGATAATAATAACGTTTCTTAAAGTAAAAATTTACAAATTGGAATTTGATTCTTAATATCTTTACTCATAGAGCACGTAGAAAAAAAATAAAATCACTTTTGTTATGCAAACCGTTATCCAAACTATCGATTGAGCCTACTTAAAACTTGATCAATTCAGCCGTTAATAAGATCTGATAATCTCGAGTGCTCGCATTTCGCCGATTCGCATAAAGTTATACGATAGTGTTTTCGATTGATTTGAGATCCGAGAAACTACCGTGATATCTCCTGATATCAAATCTTTTAAACAAACGAAACATGTTATTTGGATTAAATATATAAGTAGCGCCAGTAATTGGTGATAATATTAAAGGAGGATTAAGTGAAATAACTTATTGCTTGGATTAAGAGGAAGAATTTTTAATTAACACAAAGATATAACGTATTGTTTAGGATTTATTTTTTATGAAAAAAAATAACGTTTGTAAAACAAAATTATTTTTTATAATCATTAAAATAATATTTTATAAAATTCTTTCCATTAAGAAGTAACATTTTTATATAATAATTTTTCTCACACACACACACACACACACACACACACACACACACACACACACACACACACACACACTCACACACACACTCACACTCACACTCACTCACCCACCCACCCACCCACCCACCCACTCACTCACGCACCCACCCACTCATGCACTCACCCACCCACTCATTCACCCACCCACCCACTCACTCACTCACCCATCCACCCACCCACTTACCCATCACACACACACACACACACACACACACACACACACACACACACA
This sequence comes from Pogonomyrmex californicus, assembly GCA_024349325.1. Classification (NCBI taxonomy): domain Eukaryota; kingdom Metazoa; phylum Arthropoda; class Insecta; order Hymenoptera; family Formicidae; genus Pogonomyrmex; species Pogonomyrmex californicus. The sequence continues at coordinate 1,313,015 of JAECZD010000025.1, forward strand.
CACACACACACACACATCACATATACATATAATACATATTGTACATGCATTTGGCGACTTTTTTCTACTTTTCTATAAAAAAGTTTGTTGTGATGTCATTTTGTTGCGTGAAGCATCTTTAAGCAGTTTACTTTTATTTTTTGCTATATGTTTACAGCGTAACGTAATAGTAAATCCTATAAAAATATATATATTTGTAGGGGTAAAAGGGCTAATTTTATTCAGTGGTATTTTCCACATTTATTAACACATACATGCATTTTGGAACACACACGCACACGCGCGCGCGCGCGCGCGCGCACACACACACACACACACACACACACACACACACACACACAAACAATATTACGCATTTTTTTACCAAATGCGATGTCGGAACCTTATTTTTTATTTCTCACTGCGGTTAACAATCTGAAGCGTTTTGTGAGGCACTTTCCGCTGCGTTGATCCGCAAATCTTTGATGGCTGCTATCAAAGCTCTACTAATTCGTTACAAAAGTTACTGATTCTACATATTAATATCACATGAAAAGCAATTGAACGATAATGTAGATTAAAAACGCATTCAAATGAACATTTCCAAGGCCCTGTTGGAGCGGTTTAAACGAAACGAGTGGAACTTTTTGCGTTGATTAATAACTGTTGATGAAACTTGAATCCATTACTTCACTCTTGAACCGAAGAAACAATCAAAACAGTGAACTGCGAAGGATGAACCTGCTCCGAAGAAGGCGAAGACAGTTTCATTAGCCGGGAAGGTGATAGCGATTGTTTTTTAGGATAGTCATGGAATTGTGTTCATCGACTATCTTGAAAAAGGTAAAGTAACGGAGATGTACTACGCATCATTAATTGACAAACTGAAGAGAACAGAAATTGCGAAAAAATAGCCACATTTGAAGAAGAAGAAAGTGCTGTTCCATCAAGACGATAAAAGATAACCAAGTGCTGTTCCATCAAGAAGATAACTCACACTTCGATAGTTGCCATGGCAAAAATTCAAAATTGTCATGGCGGTTCGAATTGATTGATCACCCACTGTATTTACCAGATCTGGCTCCTAGCAACTTTTTCCTGTTTTCTAGGTTCAGGGGACAGAAATTTTTGTCGAACGAGGAGGTCATCACATCCATAGGAGCCTATTTTGCAGAGCAAGACGCTAACTATTATTTGAATGGGTTAAAGGGGTGGGAGCATCGCTGGGAAAAGTGTAATGACATAAAAGAAGTTATGTTGAAAAGTAAAACTGAATTTGATCGAAAAAATATTTGTTTCTATATTAGGCTCAAAACTTTTCAGACGACTCTCGTACATACTGTTACGTCCAAAGAAAATTAAGAAATTAAGAAATGAATAAAATATGAATGGACGATATAGCTGCTCTCCCGAGGGTCAAACATTGAAACGTGCATCTTCGTCAAAACGCACTGTTTGTCTCGGCACTGGGTCAGCGTTGAGGAAACGCTATGACACCGTGGTGTAAACGTACGTTCGTCGGTCTTTTTAGGTCATTAAACTTAATTCTTTTGCGTGGACGGGTGGGCGCGCGCGTGTGTGTGTGTGTGTGTGTATCGCGATTTAGAAGAGTATGAAAGTCGAGTAGGAATTCTCGGGGAAATTGATCTTATTTCGTTAGTTAGGCGAGAGTGTAAGATCCTGCTCGGTTATACAATAATTCATCAATTAATTTAACTTAATAACATCATTGTCATGAGATAGTGTATAAAGGTAAATGAAATTAACATTGGAGAGTTAAAGGGGGGAGTAATGTTGAGTTTCCTCTGGAGATCATCAAATCGAGTGAACGGGAGAATTCATCTAAATTGGGTGGAAAGAATTGGTCGTCATGGAGCCAAGGACCAAGGGATAAGACACTGAAATTGATGGGAGATTGTGGTTCGGATCGGTGTACCGTGGAATAGCTAGGCTCTATCGCATAAATTAAACGTTCCAGCGAGTCGGAAGGCAAATCAGGGAAAAATTGGGAGAAAAGATCAGAGGGGGATTCTGGAACTGGAACGAGTAATTGTAACGGTTCAGCTAGTTCTGTCAACGTTTGATTTGATTGTATAGCGGTGTTTTTGGCTGCGCGTTGAGCTCGGACGTTTCGGCGATTTTGCAAACGTTTAAGGGAGTGTTTAGACCGTGGAGTCTTTGATCGGTTCACTGTGACGAGAAAAGGTGGATAAGTAAAGAGAGGCGAGAGGCATTTTTAAAAAAAAGGGGGGGGGGAAGAGAATATGAAAAAAGATTCATCGATTAAGTAACCATGAATTTTCAAAAGAAATTCGGAAACCCAAGAGGTCCACAGCGCTTAGTAAAAAAGAGAGGAAAGATTTGCCGATTATTCAACTACCATGAACTTTCAAGAGCCTTTAACGAAATTCGGAAACCCGAGAGATTCACAGCGATTAAGTAAGAGAGAGCGAAGGTAAAAAGAAATAAGAAGAGATCCGAGATAACAAATTATTGGAACTTTTCGACTTACTATTTTGTTGAATTTGAGAAAGCGATGTGTGTGCATGAGTGGCGTCGCCGGGAAGACTCTAGGTCACTTGTAGAGATTGCTTTTCAAAATCGGAGTGTATACTGGGAATACGGCGTTGTGAGTGAACCGAACGAATCGAATGAATTGTCTGAACTAAACATTGTGCTCTCGAAGGATCCTATATACACGATATATCCCTCATTCTAATGAGGAAAATTTTTATGTTTTTTTATTTCGTCATTGTTGTCTACGTGATTGCACGCATACTATATATAACTGTACGCATAGCGATTTTGAAAAGTTTAGTCATGTGTTTACTCTTAAAATATTTTTTTTATTTTATCATTGCTGTCTATGTGATCAACTTCACGCGTACAGAGTTTAAGAAGTTTAGACATAGGTTTATTTATGAGATAAAGTCAATGATCGGCGGCCCGCGTTTTATAGATTTGACAGTAGATTTTGATGATTCATAAAAAACAAGTTTTGACATTTGATAATGAAACAAAAATTTGGAAATAATGGATTATTCTCTAAAGAAGAGAATCGTGTAGTCGTAACAATACATCACTCCGAAGATTTAATCGCTAGCTATTATGTGCGAGACGCAATGTTAAGGAATTAAGTAAAGAGAATGAACTGTCTTGAGATTGAACTTTTATTTAAGACACAATACACTTAATGAATCGAGATGTGATGTTTTTACTTCAAGTTTCTGACGAAAACTGAACTTTGTGTGCAAGACGGATCTTTGTTCAAGACGAAATAGACAGTATTTTTGTTAATACAAGAATCAATAATGCAACACGTTTTGATACGGAACATGGAATGAAGTGGTTTTCTAAAAGGGAAATAACGTGAGAATGTATTGATATGTGTTGCGATGATTTGTTTCGATAGGACTAGTAATATATCTCGCAATCTGTCACGGCGTGAAAGTTTGTCAGGGTGATTGTCTGGGCCTTATTTGTTGAGAGAAAAGAAAAGAATTTAAAATTATTTTAGTATTGGTTAGTATTGGTTAATATTTACTTAAAATCTACTTGACAAAAAAGAGGGGTAAGGGAAAAAAAAGGTTCTCGAATATCAAATTGCACATAACATAGCGCCGCCGCTTCGTAGCAGTTGAAATTACAACCGTATTCAACATAGACGGCGACGATAACAATGAACACAACAGCGATAACAATAATGATGATGATGACGACGACGACGACGACGACGACGACGACGACGACGACGACGACGACGACGACGACGACGACGACGACGACGACAATAAGAACAATAATAATAACAACATAACGACAACGTCTTAAAGTAAATAAAAGTAAATTTCCAGAATCTTTACATCACAATATTTATATCGTAATATTTTTCGTTTATAGAGTATGTAAAGGAAAAATAAATTCACTTTAATTATACAATTCGAACGCAAGCTATCGATTGCATCTATCTAGAACTTAATTGGTTTAACTGTTATTGAGATTTGATAATTACAGATATTCGCAACTCACCGGCTCGCGTAAAGAGATACTGACGGTTTTGCACGCGTGAAGCGCAGGCATGCACACTTGGCGACATGCTACAATCATGTCACTTGATATATAATGTTGGAGAAGTTTAATTAGAATTGGAATTAAGTATTCGAATTAAATATGTTAGGATTTTCAGTCCTTAATTGAGAGACACGGTCGTGGCTCGTCGTCAAGTACCAGCGCTTCACGAGCGCGAGACCGGCCGTGTCTCTTTATGCGAGTCTGCGAGTTGCTAAGTATCAAAATTATCGGATCTCAATAACGGCTGAACAAGCCGATCAAGTTCTGAATAGGCGCAAACGATATCTTGGGTTTAAATTATATAATAAAAGTGTTTTTAATTTTTTTTCACGTGTCCTGTGAGCGGAAATATTACAATTCAAAGTCCGATTCTATAGAAATTTACTTTTAAGAAATATCGTCGTTATTATTATTATCATCGTCGTCGTCCGTATGGGCTACGGTTGCAATTTTCGCCACTACGAGGCAGCGGCGTTAGCAGTCAATCTTTCGGAGTGATGTTCGCATACGAGAGCGAGCAAGACAGCGAAAGAGCGAGCGAGATAGCAAAAGAGCGATACGAAAGCGAGACAGCGAAAGAGTAGTACGAGAGCGAGCGAGACAGCGAAAGAGCGATTGAGATGGTGAAAGAGCGAGACATGAATTTTAATATTTAAATGAATGTATATTAATAATAATAATAATAAAATAAAATAATGAATACGACTTGTGTAATGCGTAAGTTGATTCAAGTATGCAAACGATCACTATTTCAAAAGACCGTTATCGTAAAGTTAATATTAATAATTGGCGTCAAGTTATAGTCCTATAAACATTGAGCTACAAATTCACCTCTAGTCAAATTATATATTTCAATCGTATAAAAAATAAACCACTGATAAACCACTGTTTTAAAAAAATAACTGTTTTAAAAAAAGTCAAGTAGTAGTATCTTTAATTTAAAAATAATAAAAATCAAATTATATGTATATCTTTCTATCCATTTAAGACTTCTTTTTCTAACCTAAGTGGTAGTAATTATTTAGCTTTAAAATATTATTATATCAATATATTATACAAAATTGCTTTACTCAATCTACGTTTTTATCACAGAAGAATTAAAAAATAACAGTACAAAATAAATTTTATTTAAATAAAAAAAATTTTTATGTAAAAACACTTGGCGCTGCTCAGACCAAACGAAAATGTAAAACTAATGATGGAATTATTTGAATGTTATAAATAAAGGCAAGATTTATTGTTTAATATGATAATTACAATTTTATATATATATATATATATAATATATTATTTGAATTGGCAATGTGGAAACAAATTTTTTGTTTTTTAATTAAAACTAGTACCATTTGAGTTAGAATAGGCAGGTTCTTCAATAAAAAAGATACTAGTACTTAGATTTTATTTTTTAGTTTGATCACAACTAGAATTGCATTAGATATAGCCATTTCGTAATTTTTTTTTTAAATTAAAACTACTACCACATGGGTTGGAGTAAAAAGAAAATAAAAGATATATATTGTCAATTAGATTCTATTTTTTAACTTGGTTAACAATACTTGGTTTCTTTTTTTTTCAAGCGTCCACTATACTTGACATCCTTTTTTTATCTTTTTTTAAAAAGGTAATTTTATAGTGATATCAGACATTTTGTAATATTAACCATCTTTCTATATTCGAAAAGCGCGTCTCGACATTTTTATACTTGACATTTTTTTTTCTATAATACAGACAACGAGAGTAAATAGGATAGAGAACGAAAGAACGAGCGAGATAGCATATTTTGTCTTTTTCCACGTATCCGATTGATGGTCGACAATATCGTTGAGTTTCGCGGCGAGTTTGATAATTAGTCATAACTCGTTTGACTAATTATCAGTTTTGGAATATGATGTTTATGCGTCATATATATAAATACTGAATATGAAGTTCATACGATTAAAAATAAAAATTATCAAAATAGCGGAAGAAAAATTTAAAAATTAAAGTTTAAAGTTGCATTATTTACGATCCTCTAGGTCTATAGAATATAAAAATAAGAAAATGAAAAATGACCTTAAAAATATTTTTGGAATTTCAAAGTCACACATATGCCAAAATCTTAGTTTTAAATGAACATATATAAATGCTGACTTTAAAATCCGTACAATTAAAAATAAAAATTTTCAACATGGCGACAGATAAATTTTAAAAGAAAAATTGTAGAAGAGATGCCAGGATATGCGAAAAGATTATGGAAAAGTTGCAGAATGATTGCGGAATAATTATGGAATGATTGCGAAATAGTTGCAGAAAAGTTGCGGAAGAGATACAAAGATATAGTTGCAGAAAGATTGTGGAAGAGTTGCAGAATGGATGCGGAATGATTGCGGAAAGGTTGCGGAAGTGTTGCGAAAGAGATGCAAAGATACGCGGAAAGATTATGGAAGAATTGCAGAATGGATGCGGAATGGTTGCAGAATGGTTGCGAAAAGGTTGCGGAAGTGTTATGGAAAAGATGCAAAGATATGAAAAAGATATGCAGAAAGATTGTGGAAGAGTTGCAGAAGTAGTGCGGAAAAGTTGCAGAAGAGGTGCAAAGATATGTAGGAAAACTGTAAAAAAGTTGCAGAATGATTGCGGAATGGTTACGGAATGATTGCGGAAAGGTTGCGAAAGAGTTGCGGAAAAGGTGCAAAGGTATGCGGAAAGATTGTGGAAAAGTTATAGAATAGTTGCGGAATGGTTGCGAAAAGTTTGCGGAAGAGTTGCGAAATAGTTGCGGAAAAGTTGCGGAAGAGTTGTGGAAGAGGTGCAAAGATATGCGAAAAAATTGCGGAATGGTTGCGAAATAGTTGCGGAAATGTTGCAAAAGAGTTGCGGAGTGATTGCGGAATAGCTGCAAAGATATGCGGAAAGATTGCGGAAGAGTTGCGGAATGGTTGCAGAGATATATGAAAATGGTAAGAAAGTTGTAGAATGATTGCAGAGATATGTGGAAAGATTGCGAAGATATGCAGAAAAATTACGAGAGAGTTGCGGAATGATTGAGGAAGTATGCGGAAAAGTTACGGAACGGATGCGGAGATATCCGGAGAGGTTACATGAAGAGAGAAAATAGGAGAGACTGCAGAATGATCGTAAAATTATATATCGATCCTGCGGATAAATCAGGCCGATAAGTCAGGATCATAGGATCTACTAGCGAATAGCGAATATTGATTTTGCATGGTTTTCAAAATATAGGTAAGTTTTCCTGCTATGCAAATGTCGTTTTACAATGTTTATTGCAAATAAATGTTATCAGAAAGCATTTATTTAATTATGATAAGTTAGATATTTTTAATTTATTTGGGCACCGATATGAACATGGAATGAATAATTTGAGTACCTATGATATACGACAATCTTTATAGGAGAATATTTCTCGGCTCCCATTAAACGAGATGCATTTCTTATTGCTCTTTGTATAAAATATGATTATCTCAAAAATCTAATCTTATCTAATACAGCATCAAATTATTTCTATTAGTCGATGCAAATCTTGTGGTTATACAAAAGTTACTATTGATAATAATTTATTTCTTTCTATTTCTATTTCTAATTAAAAATTTAAATAAAAAAAGTTATAATCTGAATGATTTATTAAATACATATGTATTCACATTGGTATCAGTTTATAACAAATTATGTGAATGTTAGGGACAAAATAATATACTATTTAAAAATGAATTAATGTCAACAAAAAAAGTACTTGTTATTTGTCTAATTATGTTTTTATTAAATGAAAATAAATTAATAAAGATACCGAAATTTAATTTATGTACTATATCAAATAATTAAAAATATAACTAAAATATTAATAGCTAAACAGCAGTATAAAGTAATAAATGCTATATTTCATTATGATACAGATATTGAGAAAGATCATTATACAAGTATATGTAGAGAAGGAAAATCTTGGATGGAAATTGATGATGCGCAAGTTAAGAAAAAGCAATGGCTCAGAGGTGCTAAAGATATTTATATATTTTTTATATATTTATTATAATTTATTATAAAATATTTATATATTATTTTTACAAAAAAGTTTAAATAAAAATATATAATAAGTAGCATAATATGAAAATATAGATGCAGATTTTACATAATATATTTTCAAATTTTCATAAATAATTTTTGTACAAAAGTTTACTTTAAACTAAATTTGCTTATATTTTATTGCATATAAGTTATTTCTATATTATATATAATAAATTTATTAAGGGCAATCATAATTTTATAGTAAAGAATTGTGTAGTCTTTTATAATGTCTGTCGATATTTAATTTTATTTATATCTTATTTTTATTATATCTTATTTTTATTTATATCTTATTTTATTTGCAGAAGCTTTTATAGTTTCTCTATTTTTTTTTTTTATGTAGCACCGGCATATACAGTTGTACAGAATTTATCATCATGTTATAATGTAATCATAGGGCAAAAAATGAAAATATATATATTGTTTATAAAATGTTTAACACAACAAAATAAATGATATCACAACAAACTTACTTTTTACAAAAAAGTAAAAAAAGTCGCCAAGTGTACGTGCAGTGTGTATGTGAAAGATTATTACAAATTTACGCGCAGTGTGTATATAAAAACTTAAGTACATATCTTTGCACCAAAAATCAAAATATTATATTACATAATTACGTCATCTTACTGTATGTTTAAATAATATATAATACTCACTTGTAATAATATGTATTATTTGTATAAAAGATTTGATATAAAAAAATGGCGCAAAGTTATAGTTATATTATATAAAAGTATTACTTTTTAATGGAAAAAAAGTTTTTCAATTACTGACACAAATTATATCTTCTTAAAAAAATAAAAATAAAACTCAAGATTTATATTTTTCCACTCGAGAACTTTTCATTTTATTTACGTTTATATTTACAAATTTACGCAATCTTATATCTAATGTTCGAATAGTATATAATATTCAATTCTAATATTTGTATAAAAGATTTGATATCAAAAAAGTGGCGCCAAGTTATAGTTACATTATCTGGAAAACTACTTTTAATAATAATATTAAACTATGACATTTCTTTTTCAATATTAACTAAATAAAATTAATGAAATATTTTTAAAAGTAATATTTACATTATTAATGTAAAAAGATAAATAGTAAGAGTGCAATATAATACAATAAGTGTGTATGTATTATATTTTATCTTTATATAAACACAAGTACAATAATTCAATAAAACTTTTGGCAACTACAAATTGATATTAATTTTGGATTGATAACATCTTTTTTCACCTTTGCTAAATTTATTTTCTACTTTATAGGATTAAAAGTTTGGCCATTTTTTGATATCATGTTTCTTATAGAAATAATTACGTAATTTAATGTAATATAATATAATGTAATATAATATAATGTAATATAATATAATACTTTAAAATAGAATTAAAATAGAAAAATTCTTGGATGCAAAGATGTGTGTCGAATTTTATTCTTATTTTTTTAAAAAGATTGAACTTTTAAGATAATATAACTATAACTTGGCGCCTTTTTGATATTAAATCTTTTATACAATATTAGAAGAATATGAATATTATATACTATTCGAACATTAGACATAAGATTGCGTAAATTTGTAAATATAAACGTAAATAAAATAAAAAGTTCTCGGGTGGAAAAATATGAATCTTGAGTTTTATTTTTATTTTTTTAAGAAGATATAATTTGGGTCAGTAATTGAAAAACTTTTTTTCCATTAAAAAGTAACACATATAATATAACTATAACTTGGTGCCATTTTTTTATATCAAATCTTTTATACAAATAATACATATTATTACAGGTGAGTATTATATATTATTTGAACATCAGTAAGATGACGTAATTTTGTAATGTAATATTTGGATTTTTGGTGCAAAGATATGTATTTGAGTTTTTACATATAGAAAGGATCCGATAGAACCACGGATTTTGGTGTTGTGTGAAATTGGCTGAAATTTTTATATGTTATTGGCATACTGATTAAAAGTTTCAAAGCTTAAAAATGGCTAGTTTTTTGCTACAACCATTTGAAGTGTTGTATTGTATCCCTATTTGTAATGTCCCAAATCGGTTTTTTATAATAAATCGAGAGATTTTAGATAATAATATACAATTTAGCTACACATTTGAAAAAGGTTTATGTATATATGTATATGTGTGTTCGCCTGTGCATATGTGTGTATTTGTGTGTGGGAGAGAGGGCTAAACAGTATGCTACTATTTAATTCTAAAAGCACATATTTTAAAATGTTGGGGTAACAACAAGTAATACATACTAATTTTCACTCATTTACTCAGTCGCACGCACGCACGCACGCACGCACGCACGCACGCACGCACGCACGCACGCACGCACGCACGCACGCACGCACGCACGCACGCACGCACGCACGCACGCACGCACGCACGCACGCACGCACGCACGCACGCACGCACGCACGCACGCACGCACGCACGCACGCACGCACGCACGCACGCACGCACGCACGCACGCACGCACGCACGCACGCACGCACGCACGCACGCACGCACGCACGCACGCACGCACGCACGCACGCACGCACGCACGCACGCACGCACGCACGCACGCACGCACGCACGCACGCACGCACGCACGCACGCACGCACGCACGCACGCACGCACGCACGCACGCACGCACGCACGCACGCACGCACGCACGCACGCACGCACGCACGCACGCACGCACTACGTACGCACGCTATAAATATAGATATAGACATAAATAGGGGACTTACGTAAATGAAGCACTTCATACGAGATGAGTTGAAAGAGATCACAAAAATCTAGCAGAATCAGCAATTTGTTTTTAAATATGATTGTATGCGAGCGCACGCGTGTGAGTAAGTGGATGAGAATTAGTATGTATTACTTGTTACCTTAATATTTTAAAACATGTGGTTTTAGAGCTAAATAGTAGGATACTATTTAATCCACTCTTCTATACACAAATACATTCTATTCTAATACACAAATACACATGCACAGGCAAACACACACACACACACACACAGCACACATATATAAACGTTTCTCAAATATGTAGCTAAATCGCATATTATTATTTAAAATCTCTCGGTTTATTATAAAAAATCGATTTGGAATATTAATGATGCAAACAAAAATAATGATAAAATACAACATTTCAAACGGCTGTAGCAAAAAACTAGTCATTTTTGAACTTTGTATTTAAGAAAACTTTTGATCTATAAATCAAGAACTACTGACTAACTAAAGTTTCAGCCAATTTTACCGAGGACTAAAATCCCATGGTTTTGTGCGGGGGTTCTTTATTATGCTAGTTATAATATATAATTGACGAATTGCACTACAAATCTTTCAAAATTTTAACGTGACAAAATAATTTGATGAACAAAATCGTATTTAGCATTGAAAAATTAATTATAAAAAAATAATTTTTTATAAAATTCTATTGCGAGGCAACCTAAATAAAGTAACCCGACCTCGCGACATCGCCGACTAGTCAGAATCCTTGGGATTCTGACTAACCCGAGAATTAAAATATGTAATTGAAATACGAATTAAAAATAATAAAGAATAATGCGCGAACGCGCCGATTGCAACCGATGTGCAATTCGGCAAGGACGCTGACTCCGACAACACATGTCGAAACGCTGACGCACCAAACAATGTTTCGACACGAGGACGCGCCGAGGCCGCGTAACAGCGGATAACCGATAAAAGAACGACGAGAGTATCAGGCGGCTTAGAGTCAGAAGTACGGACGTACGCGTGCCGATGCGTAGGACTGTCAAGGAATTGTGATAGTTCGCGGGTGATTCGATAATAACGGACACCAAGTAAAAAGTGTTTATTTCTAAATTGTGTGGCTACTTCTCCCCTTCCGTCACGATCCCCTTTCGTTGCGCCCGGAGCGGCACAACAATTCAAACAAATAATAAATAATTATTATTTTACTAAATAGCTATGAGATGAAATATGATAGGTTTTAAACTTATTTTGAAATACGATTAAATTTTTGTATTTTTTAAATTAATAAGGCTTCCTAGATTGAATCTGAGCGATCTGAGCATTGAAAGTCCACATAATAATGGAAGTTGCATTTTATTATTTATCAAACAAATAGACAATAGATGCCTTCCATCGGCAGACTGAGTCTTTGTGTCGAATAATTTTTACTTTTTTGAATTTCAAAACAATTTATTGCGAACTACATGTCAATGATCTTGCAACATAGCCTACTCAAAACTAAATCTAAATTTATCTCTTCTCTATTAAATCGATAATCAAATTTGAAATTGATTAATCCCCTACTATTGAAAATTTTTTATTACGAAAAATATTACCTCCCCCCCTCCAACCAGGAATCGAATCTGAATTGCTTATTCTTCACGTGGCATTTAGCGTTCTTTCAAATTATTTATCCGGTTATTATGATAAATATTACACATGCCTCAGTGATCGAATAGATAAGATACTCGCGCGTTAAGCAAGCGATCCAGATTCGATTCCTATTATTTATCATTTTAATGTTTATCATTTTTTGTCAAGAAATATTAAAAATTTTTCTGTTAGCATTTATAATGCAAAATCAATAAATTTGGCTTTCAAACATAAGGAATATTTAGGAAATAATCTAAGTATTTGACCTTACTTTACTTACAATTAGTATTGATGCATACTAAAATACTATTTATATGAAATTAATCATAAATATAAAATATAAATATCTTGATTAATAAATTATTCAATATTAATATTATAATTAGTTTTAGCAGAATATACACTTGATATTTTATCAGTTAAAATTTTTATATTATACTTTTACATTTAAGTATCTTAATGTACATAACTGTCTTTATAATATTTAATACTGAAAGAGATATCTGAATTTAATATAGGTTATTTTAGCTTCACTATTAACAATGTACGTCCTTGAAGAAATCTTCATGATATATACACGTGTGTGTGTGTGCGCGTGCGTGCGTGTGTGTGCGCGCGCGCGCGCGTGTGTGTGTGTGTATATGTGTTAATTATTATATATATTTTATATATATATATATATATATATATATAAATAGATATGTATTTTATATATATATATATATATATATATATATATATATATATATATATATTAGGTGTACAAAAAAGTTCTGAGTTTTTTTTTGTAAAATTCAATCTTTATTCAAAAACAAACAAAAAAATATTAATCAGCGAAATATTCCCCGTTTGCATCAACGACCTTTTGCCATCTTTCGGGTAGCTTGCGAATTCCTTGACGATAGAAACTTACCGGCTTTGAAGCGATAAAGTCATCAATGCATTTTCGTATCTCTTCAAATCTCACGAAATGTGTATCAGCCAAATGATGCTGCAGCGGAATAGGTAGTAATCGGAAGGCGCCATGTCTGGGCTATACGTCGCATGCTGTTACGTGCGAGTCGCGACGTAATGTGTAAAGGAATTAAGAATTCAGAGAATTCATAGGATTGTTGTAAGGTTGAATTTTATTTCTCGCACACGATACTTGACGAGATTGTGATGTTTTTCCTTCGAGTTTTTGACGAGAACTGAACTTCGTGTTCAGGAAGGATCTTCGTCCAAGACGAGGTAGGCGGTATTTTGCTAACGTATTAATCAATAACGCGATGCGTTTTGATGCAAGAATATAACGGTTGGGACGGTTTTCTAAAAGGGGAAAACTACGTGAGAATTTTGGAAAACGTGATGAGTTGTTTGGACAGGACTAAAGTGAAAGTGTGTCGGGAAGAAAGAAAAAAAAGGAACGGATGTCCTGAATTACTTAAATAACGCGATACTTAAAATTCGTTCGACAAAGGGGAACAAAAAAAATAATAGTTTTTAAATACCGAGTTGCGGCACGTAACACTTCCCCCCTTAAATTGAAGATCCTTCTTGATATATCGCAAAATACATTCGGGTTTCATAGATATAATTATAATCAATTTGCGTAGCTTAATAATAATAATCTGAACGTGACAGTATGGTGGCTTAAAATTACAATTATAACATATCGTCACACACACTAAGTTAATTACTTAATAGTTTAGTATAATCATACGCAGATATTACTTATATATATATACGTGACTTACAATTAGCGTTAAATTAGATTTGAAAGTCGATCATTTCGAGAACGAGATCGGCGTGTCTGTGTATTTCTTTTGGGTTCTAAAATTAAATTACCTTGGGAGGGTTCATTATATTCAGTAGGAATCGCAGTAAATGTAACCTGTCGATTATTATCTTGCGGATGGCGGGTGTTAACATTATTGTTAAAACATTTGTAGAAATATTGAGTACAACCTTCTTTTGGTACGCAACAGATTTTAATAATGTGAATGATTTTGCTTATTAATGAACATTTCCCTATTATATACAAAATAACTAGACCAACAATGGTATATAATATATAATAAAATTGATATCAAACTGTGTTGTGAATTCTTATTACTCAGATATCGCATTCTTTTAGTATGCTTTCTAATCTAGCTGATCTTAATAATTCAGATTCACAGTTATGAATCGCCGAAATTTGATATAATAAATCCGTTTGTTTGCAAATCATCACGTTATTAATTTTCTTACATTTAGATACATCATGCTCCGTTAGATGAGTATACAGTTGTTTACCGGATCTAATACCTAGGTAAGTATAAATTGGATTTATGAACGCATAAATACCCCTTTCGTCCTGCTTGATTGGTAGTGGGATTGTGTGATATAAGGTGAAATCTTTTTGTTCGATTAACGGCATTTCTGTTACATAAATTAATCGATGATTTTTATAAAATACGTTTATGTCGCTAACATCTATTAGATTAGTAAATTCGTTAGATTCCAAGGCTACAGGCAATCGCTTATCATCTAACGCATATCGGGTCGCTTTTAAATTATTGAACAATTCTTTTGGTGTGAGTATTTTTGGATGAATCAAGCCTCGACGTGCCAGTAATATGGCGTCTGTTAATATTCCTAATTCTAATTCGTATTCAAGCATCATTTCTGAACACTCCATAAGATATGAATTAATTTTGGTATTTATCTGTACATCAGATAACGTTTTCGTGTTCTTTAAAATTTCTTTATTAAGAGTATTTAAGTTAAAATCTACTTCTTTAAATTTTTGTTTGCTTGCCGTAAAAGCATTTGAAAAATTACCAATAGCAGACTGAATAATACTTATTTGTTTCTTATATAGATTTGTTAGTTGTCGTGAATTATTATATATTCGAGATCTATTTGTTGTTTGATTAAAATAATCTGCATCGGGTGAATCTAGTGTACCAAAAAGAATTTTCGCTATTTGACCAACAAAATAAAAAAACTCCTCGTTTGGATCTGCGCTTGAATTTGTTTACGTCATCGGCTCGCCGTATTAAATCGTTAATGGTTTCTCTATTAATTTTTAAACTTGCTATTTTACGTTTTAAGCGCTGTAATTCTTGCGCTCCCGAGCATGTTGTACCATGCCCGAAGTTATATGTAATGTAACACAAAAGATCTATCTTATTAGTATAAAATTTTAATATTTCTTCTTTTTCTTCTAACGGCACAAGGTTTACATAATTTACAAATTTCCAATGGTCTCTAAAAATATGTAATTCTCCTAAATTTTCGAAATAAATCCCTGCTAATTTCTCTAGCGGTTGATTAACGAAGAGGTTTGTTTCCGAATTAACCATCCTTATTATCCTGCAAAGAGAAATATGCGCGTTTCAATTTATTGACATGTAAAATTTGATTACGTCTACCTCTTTTAATTTCATAATTAACATCGTTTATTCGATGCAAAACTTCGAATGGACCATCGTACTGATCCGTTAATTTTGTACTGCCTGTTCTAACTGTCTCGTGGAGTACGTAAACATAGTCTCCAGGATGTAGTATTAAAAGTTTTACGCGTTTGTCATAATATTCTTTAGCTTTTTGGAAATTTTCCGCTGCGTGTTTTTTCAAATAAGTTAGTCTCTCAACTAAATCTACGAGAAATTCTCTATGTGTTATTCCTTGTCGTGGTTCAACAAAAGTCGAAGGTAACCATGGTTTGCGACCAAATATTAATTCATAAGAAGATATCTTTATACTTTTATGATACGAAGTATTATATGAGAACATTGCGGCGTCTAAAAACGAATCCCAATTATTCTGATGCTCATTAATATAAGGTTTTAAGTATTCGGCTAGTACATGATGAGAACGTTCCAATAATCCATTTGATTGTGGATGATAAACGTTAGTTTTGATTTGTTTTATTTTAAAAATTCTGCTAACTTCCTTCATTATTTTTTCGGATATGTTACTACCTTGATCAGACAACAATTCTACAGGTGAACCAAAAGTATAAATAAATTTATTAATTATTATATTAGCTATCGTTGTACTGTTAGTATCTGATAATGGATAGGCTAATAGGCTGTGCAAAACTTTGTCAACTGATCCTGCGTTGTCAATATATATTTATTCCCAGTTTCTGTTTCCGGTAGAGGTTCTACAATATCTATCGTAACTTTTTTGAAATGCCTCGCTTGGCGTGTCTGTAATTAACATAGGAGCTTTCGTCTTTTCGCGGACTAATTTTCGTTTTTGGCAATCGTGACAAGCTTTTATATATTTTTTCACGTCTTGTTTCATACCATCCCATGAGTAATATTGTTGAATTCGTTTTAATGTTTTCGTGACGCCTTTATTCACCGATTTTTGAATTGTGTAATTCTTTGAGTATATCGTGTTTTGTATTCGGATCAGTAATTTCTTTAGGTACGGATTCTAATAAAAATACTTTAATTGGTGTGTCTTTAAATATATATTTAATCATTTGAGTGATTCTTGCTTTATTTGTAATATCTTCTATCGGAGCTATTGATATTATCGTTTGATTATTCGAGATAGCATATTCTTTTAATTTAATTACCAGGTGTATGCATAAGTTTTTTCCGGTTTTTTAGTAAAAAAAGACACGTAATTTTCAAGGGAAATTAATTTTTTTTTTATTCAAAATATTGGCCATCGGCTTCTACACATTTCGCCCATCTTTCAGGTAATTTATGAATACCATGCCAGAAAAACTGCTTGTCTTTTGCGGCAAACCATTCGTCGAGCCATTTTCCAACTTCCTCGAAATTGCTGAAGTGCTGCTCTGCGAGCGCGTGCCCCATTGATGCGAAGAGGTGATAGTCAAATGGTGCCAAATCTGGGGAGTACGGCGGGTGCGGAAGGATGTCCCATCCAAGCGATTTCAAGGTGTTTTTCACTGGTTTTGCTGTGTGAGACGGCGCATTGTCGTGTAACAAAATCACTTTGTCATGTCTTCTGGCCCATTCCGGTCGTCTTTCGATTAATGCATGGTTTAAATTAATCATTTGTTGGCGATAGCGTTGTGTATTAACGGTTTCGTCGGGCTTCAAGTTCATAATACACAATACCGCTCTGGTCCCACCAGACACAGAGCATGGTCTTCTTGCCGAAGCGATTTGGCCTTGGTGTTGATGGACCGGCTTCGCCAGGTGAAAGCCACGATTTTTTCCGCTTTGGGTTTTCAAAATAAATCCATTTTTCGTCACCCGTCACAATTCGATACAAAAATGATTTCCTTTCGTGGCATTGAAGCAGCATTTCACAAGTGACTTTGCGATTTTCCATTTGACGTTTATTCAAATCATGTGGGACCCATTTACCGAGTTTATTGATCTTTCCCATTGCTCGTAAACGTCTGCTGATTGTTTCTTGTGATACATGTAATGCTTCTGCTAATTGCCATTGAGTTTGAGTTGGGTCATCATCCAATAACTCCTGCAATTGCTCGTCTTTGCATTTTTGTGGTCTACCAGAGCGCTCACTGTCTTTCACATTGAAATCATCACTTTTAAATTGTCGAAACCATGTCTCACATGTTCTAATCGATGGAGCGTGTTCACCATATGTTTCTACCAGCAAACGATGACTTTCAACAGCCTTTTTCTTTTGATTAAATAAAAAAAGCAATACGTGCCGCAAATGTTCTTTTTCAGGCACAAAACTCGACATGATCACTGAACGATAAAACAAAGACACTAGTTTTTGGCGGACTCAACTTGTGTGTATTTGTAGTTTTAAATGTCAGACGAACAAAATGATGTATGTGTCAAATTAATACGCTGCGTACTTTTCGCTGGCGACATCTCTTAGTTAAACCGGAAAAAACTTATGCATACACCTGGTAAACACTCGAATATAGTTTCTAGATTTACAAATGCCTGTTTATTTTCTCGTGTAATAAGATGTATCTCGGTTGAGCGTTTCTTTTTTTATTACGTTAATATCTCCTAGTGTTAGTGTTATATTTTTCGCTTTGTTTCCGTCACTTTGATAGTGTGATTTTAATTTTTGGGGAAGGGATCGCTTCTTTTACTAATAATCCTTTTATGTTGCCTGAAGTCTGAGGAATTATATTATTTGTCTTCCATAATGAATCATTTAATGCATGTTGTAGAAATAAACTGTAACTAGGATTTATGTGATTGCTACTCGAAGCTTTACTTTGTAAGGCTGATATTTGCGGTATTCGAGAAAGAGCGTCTGCATTAGTGTTTTGTTTTCCTTCTTTGTATAAAATTTCGTAGTCATATTCTTCTAATTTTAATCTCCACCGCATTAAACGTGACGATGGATCTTTAAAAAGCCAAATCAATGGTTTATGATCGGTTATTATTTTAAATTTTTTGCCGTACAAATATGGTCGAAAGTGTTTTGTAGCCCACACGATGGCTAAAAGTTTTTTTTCTGTGGTATCGTAATTACGTTTTGCTTTGTTAAATGTCCGGGAAGCGTAAACAATAGGAAGATCGTATTCAACTTTACCCTGTGATAGAACCGCGCCAATTCCTTCGTCGCTCGCGTCTGTAGTTAGTATGAATTCCTTATTAAAATCCGGATATTGTAATATAGGTTCGTTCAATAGTAATTTTTTGATTTTTCCGAAATTTATTTGTTGTTGCATTTCCCATTTGAATAGTATATTTTTCCTAAAAAGTGATGTAAAAGGTTGGGTAATTGCACTAAAATTTTTTATAAAACGTCGATAATATCCTACAAGATCTAAAAACTGTCTGAGTTCTTTATGGTTTTTCGGGACGGGATATTCTTTTACCGCTTTTATTTTTTCTGGGTTAGGTTTCACGCCGTTTTCAGAAAATATGACCTAGATAAAACAATTCTTTTTTGAAGAATTCACACTTGTCCGGTTGTAGACTAAGATCGGCTTCTCTTAATCGTTTAAAGAGTTGAATAAGTTTTTCAGTATGCTCTTTCAATGATTCCGCATAAATGACGATATCGTCTAAATAAACAAAACAAATGTTTCCTTGTAAACCCGTTAAAACGTTGTCCAATTAGTCTTTGGAATGTCGCGGGAGCATTCTTTAAACCGAAGGGCATTTTTTTATATTCATAATGACCATTAGGTGTACTGAAGGCGGTTTTAATTGAGTCTTGTGGATTCATAGGAATTTGGTGAAAACCCGAAGCTAAGTCGAAACATGAGAAGTATCTGGCTTTACCTAGCTGGTCAAAAATGTCCGTTATGTTTGGCAAAGGGTATGCGTCCCTGACTGTTTTTTTTTTTAGTTTACGGAAATCTATTACCAATCTCCATCTTTTGTTACCATCAGCGTCGGGTTTTTTCGGTACTACCCAACGGAGAATTAAACGGAGAAAGTGAAGGCTGAATAATATCTTAATCAAGCAGTTTATTTACTTGTTGTTTTATTTCCTCTTTATGAACAGGAGGGTATCTGTATTGTTTTACAACTATCGGAGTGTCATCTGTGGTGGGAATGGAATGTGTAATTTTATTTGTATCTTTTAGTTTATCTCCCGGTAAATAAAATATATCATTATAATTTTCGATAACTGGTAGTATAGAGAGCTTTTCTTCTTTATTTAAGTGATCTAGTCGTAAATTTTCTTTCAATATTTTCAATCTATTCGTTAAATTATTTGAGATAACCGAATCTATAGAGTATGTAGGACTGTCCCTCGAGCTCGTGTCGATTAACACTGGCTCTACATTAATTGCGAGTATCTCGATGTTAATTTCTTCTTTCGTTGTGTTAATTACATACGTACGAGTTTCATTATTAGTTACTTTTACAATATTATTTATAAGGAAAACATCACGCAAAATTTCTTGTTGATTTATTAATCCGTTTTTGATATTATTTTGTTTTGTTTTAATTGTGCATAAACACATGCTTCTAGCTGGTAGGGTTACTATATTACTAAATTCTAATGGATATATTTTATTATTTCTGATTTTGTAACGGTTCGCTTTTCAAAATCTATTTTTGCATTTTCCTGCCGTAAAAAAGTTGACCCTATAATTCCCTGTTCTTTTAATGGAAATTTGCTAGGTACTACGTGAAATTCATGAACTCCGTTTTCCGAATTTAAGTATACTGTCCCAAGAGTTGCTTTTGTTGTTTTTCTTCTGTTATGCCTTGAATTTCAACTTTGTTATCCTGATATACTAACGTGTCGCGAAGTAAAGAACTTGCTTTAATAATATTAATATCAGCGCCCGTATCTAACAAGAATTGATCTGATGGATTTGTGAGCTCGTCGAAGGGGATAGTGATAAGATTTCGGGAGGTTGTTTGGATTGTGTATGTTCTTGCGTTGTTTCTATTATGTGGATTGGATTCGCGCGACTCGTTGATTGGCCTAAGCGTTGCGCGCTCTTCGCTTGGCCTTGATAGTTGAAATGCGAATTATTAGATTGATTGCCGTTATAGTGATAATTATTTGGTGAGTTGATAGGGTTATTTCGATTATTATAATTTCGTCTACTATTTTCTTGATAACTATTAGTTTGTGTATTACTGTTATTATTATTAAATCTGGGTCTTGAATTATTGTCAAAGTTTTGCACAGTATTAAATTCGCGATTATTATAGTGGTGGTTATTGTGTGGAAAATTTGAGTTTGTATTTCGGTTTTGCATATTAAAATATTTTTTCCTGCATTCGTTTTCGGAATGACCGATCTTTTTACAATAATTGCAAGTTACATAATTTGATTGATTGTGATTATTAAATTTAAGTCTGTCTGTATGATATTGAGATTTTCTAACAAATCTAACAGTACTTTCTATCGCGTCTAAAGTATTAAATTTTTGCACTAAAAGATGTTGCCCTATATGTCTATGCAATCCACCTATAAAATGATCTATTAGTTTATTAGTAGCAAATACTTTTAGTCCTGTTCTTGCCGTCGGATCAGGATAGTTAGAAATCGCGACAATCATTTCAGAATTTAATTTTCTTACTTTATTAATGTATTTCTCCAAGGATTCGTTCCTATGCTGTCTGAGATTATTTATTTCCAATTCCCAATTATCAAAAGATTTGAAATTACCGAATTCTTTTTCTAACGCGCTACATAATTCGTCGAGATTCGTTATGGTATATATTGACCTAATTAACGCAGCGTATCCTGTTAATTTAGTTTGTAAAACAGCTCTAAAGAAAAATAATCTTTCTTCTGGTTCAATTAATTCGAGGACTCCTTTAAAGTCAGATGTGAATTGATGTACCATTCGTGCCATGAGCATTCGTATCATTAAAGATCGGCAAGAGTGATAAGCTATGACGAACAGAAAAATAACTATTGCTTGTCGAAGTAGAAGATCTTCGACTTTGTTGGTCACGGGTATGGCTTGGTTCATCCATAATGTGTACTAGTGATGACGCTCGATCGTTCGTAATTGTCAGTTTTTCTTTCAAAGATATATAATCGGATTCGAAACTATTATTTATAGAGCTACTTTCGGAACTATCTGTATTATAGTGCGCTTTGGAATTTCTATAACTCATATGACTTCATAAGATTTACAGTAACAGAACGTAACATGTGGTTATCTGGGAAATATTCATCGCTAATGCAAAATTTCGTCGTTCGATGAAGTTGTTCAGGATGCCGTCGTTCAACGAAGTCCTTTTTACGTGTCGGTTGTCCCCGGAGTCTCGTCGTTGCCGTCGGCGTTGTCTCGAAAGGATATTTGCTTTCGTTCCGGGATGTCTCGTGGTCCTTTTCCGTGCTCACTGCGGGGTTTCCGTCTGCGACGTATCGGCTCCTTAATGCCTTTTATCTCAAGTGATTTTTTTTTTGCTTTTATGCCACAATTCACCAGGGTTTCATCGGACTATAGGTAGCCAAATCGTACAATTCGTGCCTATTGTCGCCTTCGTCAAGTGGGAACAATAATCAACCAGACCTTGATCTTCTACTTCTACTAGATTGCGAAGTTTTCTCGATTTTAATCTTGATTGACTCTCTTCCTTCGTGCTTTGTTTCGTTGACTCAGTCTTGTTGGCAAAACAGAGTGAGGTGTTGGTAGACGCTTCAACCTTCTTAAACGGTTTGGTACCGCTGCCACCAGTTGTTACGTGCGAGTCGCGACGTAATGTGTAAAGGAATTAAGAATTCAGAGAATTCATAGGATTGTTGTAAGGTTGAATTTTATTTCTCGCACACGATACACTTGACGAGATTGTGATGTTTTTCCTTCGAGTTTTTGACGAGAACTGAACTTCGTGTTTAGGAAGGATCTTCGTCCAAGACGAGGTAGGCGGTATTTTGCTAACGTATTAATCACTAACGCGACGCGTTTTGATGCAAGAATATAACGGTTGGGACAGTTTTCTAAAAGGGGAAAACTACGTGAGAATTTTGGAAAACGTGATGATGTGTTATGAGTTGTTTGGACAGGACTAAAGTGAAAGTGTGTCGGGAAGAAAGAAAAAAAAGGAAGGGATGTCCTGAATTACTTAAATAACGCGATACTTAAAATTCGTTCGACAAAGGGAAACAAAAAAATAATAGTTTTTAAATACCGAGTTGCGGCACGTAACAGTACGGGAGAAGTTCCCAGCCTAACGCAAAGATATGATCCTGAGTCGCTTTTGCAACATATGGTCGAGCATTGTCATGAAGCAAGATCACTTTATGACGTCCTTGGCCAGTAAATGGCCTCTTTTCTTCTAATGCATCACTCAAATTGGTCAATTGTTGTTGGTAGCGGTCTGCCGTGATTATTTCACCCGGTTGTAACAACTCGTAATACAACACACCTTTCCAATCCCACCAGATACAGAGCAAAACCTTCTTGGCGTGGATATTGGACTTTGGCGTCGATGTCAAAGGTTGACCAGGGTCAATCCATGATTTTCTATGTTTAGGGTTATCATAAAGAATCCACTTTTCATCACCTGTAATGATTTTGTGCAGAAAATCTTTTTTCCGGAACTTTGAAAGCAAAGTGAGTGCAGTGTCACGCCGATGATTTTTGTTGTCTTCGGACAATTCATCGGCGGAATCCATCTGCCTTCCTTCTGAACCTTTCCCATCATATGTAAACGTACGGAAATGGTTTGCTGCGTAACGCCAAGCTGTTCTGCTGTTCTCCTTTTTAGTTTGCGCAGAGTTTATATCCAGCAGAGCTTGCAATTCGTCCGTTTCAATTTTTTGAGGGCGTGCAGCACGCGGTTCATCTTTAAGACTGAAATCTCTTTGGCGAAATTTTTGATACCATCTTTTACATGTAGTATGACTTACAGCGTTCTCTTCATATGCAGCACAAATCATTGCAGTGGCTTCAGCAGCATTTTTCTTCAGATGAAACGCGAAGTGGATGGAAAATCGAATATGATCTTTTGTTACTACCATCGTGAACACTACTGATTTTTGAGGTTATGTGCATCAAACGCCAAATCGTATGATATTTTAGAAGGCCAAATGTCAACGCTTTACAACCGCAAAAGGGCGGGAAAATATATAAAATTTAAATTGTTATTTCGGTTGTATGAAATCTAAAGCTCAGAACTTTTTTGTACACCTAATATATATGGTGTGTGTGTGTATGTGCGTGCGTGCGTGCGTGCGTGCGTGCGTGCGTGCGTGCGTGCGTGCGTGCGTGCGTGCGTGCGTGCGTGCGTGCGTGCGTGCGTGCGTGCGTGCGTGCGTGCGTGCGTGCGTGCGTGCGTGCGTGCGTGCGTGCGTGCGTGCGCGTGCGTGCGTGCGTGCGTGCGTGCGTGCGTGCGTGCGTGCGTGCGTGCGCGTGCGTGCGTGCGTGCGTGCGTGCGTGCGTGCGTGCGTGCGTGCGTGCGTGCGTGCGTGCGTGCGTGCGTGCGTGCGTGCGTGCGTGCGTGCGTGCGTGCGTGCGTGCGTGCGTGCGTGCGTGCGTGCGTGCGTGCGTGCGTGCGTGCGTGCGTGCGTGCGTGCGTGCGTGCGTGCGTGCGTGCGTGCGTGCGTGCGTGCGTGCGTGCGTGCGTGCGCGTGCGTGCGTGCGTGCGTGCGTGCGTGCGTGCGTGCGTGCGTGCGTGCGTGCGTGCGTGCGTGCGTGCGTGCGTGCGTGCGTGCGTGCGTGCGTGCGTGTGTGCGTGCGTGCGTGCGTGCGTGCGTGCGTGCGTGCGTGCGTGCGTGCGTGCGTGCGTGCGTGCGTGCGTGCGTGCGTGCGTGCGTGCGTGCGTGCGTGCGTGCGTGCGTGCGTGCGTGCGTGCGTGCGTGCGTGCGTGCGTGCGTGCGTGCGTGCGTGCGTGCGTGCGTGCGTGCGTGCGTGCGTGCGTGCGTGCGTGCGTGCGTGCGTGCGTGCGTGCGTGCGTGCGTGCGTGCGTGCGTGCGTGCGTGCGTGCGTGCGTGCGTGCGTGCGTGCGTGCGTGCGTGCGTGCGTGCGTGCGTGCGTGCGTGCGTGCGTGCGTGCGTGCGTGCGTGCGTGCGTGCGTGCGTGCGTGCGTGCGTGCGTGCGTGCGTGCGTGCGTGCGTGCGTGCGTGCGTGCGTGCGTGCGTGCGTGCGTGCGTGCGTGCGTGCGTGCGTGCGTGCGTGCGTGCGTGCGTGCGTGCGTGCGTGCGTGCGTGCGTGCGTGCGTGCGTGCGTGCGTGCGTGCGTGCGTGCGTGCGTGCGTGCGTGCGTGCGTGCGTGCGTGCGTGCGTGCGTGCGTGCGTGCGTGCGTGCGTGCGTGCGTGCGTGCGTGCGTGCGTGCGTGAGTGTGTGTGTGTGTGTGATATCTCCTATTTTTGTCATTCAAATATGGCAAAACTTACGTTACGTAATATGCTACGAATTATCTGCGAGAAAGATTTTGTTTCTTATTGGATATATGTTGCATCATTATACTACTAAATCATATCGTAGCGTAGATTATTCTGTATGTTTTATTGTTCTCATACCAAAAGTGTTAATGTTTACATCTATTCTAATTATTTTTTGTACAGTGAATCTGTTTTATTTATGCAAGAAATCTATTTTATAGAAAAACTTCTACATTAAAAAAATTAAAATTAGAATTATATATATATATGTTTAGGATATATATATATATATATATACATATATTAATTAATTAATTGTTTCTATAAACAATTAAACAATGTAAAAAATTAGCATAAACTTGTAATCATAAAAATGAACCATAGAAAAACCATTGAATCATAAAAATGAAATCATAAAAATAAAAACGAAATCTTAAACAAAAATAAAAAAGATTTTATCAATCAATCAAATACTAGGACCAATTTGTAATTATCAATAAAATCTAATTAATAGTACTAATATTAATAGTATTAAAATTAAATTTTACAAAAGATTTGATATGAAAAATTATTTTATATTAAAGGCCAAATTTACACTTCAGTAAAATTTAATATAATTATTGCACTATAAATAAAATCTAATGTGTATAATAATATAATAATAATAACATTTTATTACATTATTATTTTCTTATTTCTTTGTAACTAATAAACATTAAAAAATTTTTTAAATAATTTCTTAAAAAAATATCTTAAAAATAATTTTAATATTGCACATTAAAAATAATTACATTATTTTGCTACGGACTTTATTGCAAGTTCTAAATAATGTATAGTAACCTCAAGATTCAACTGACGTATAAAAACTTAACATTCCCGCGATAACATCAAGAGACATATATGGAAATTTTTCTATTAAATTTTTCTATAAAATAGTCTTTTTTCGTAAAAAATAATTAGGAACAAGAGCATAAGTTTGGCGGCATTTTTTTATTTTTTTTAAAAAGATAATTTTGTATAAATATTACTTTTTAGTAATATTAACAAATATATATTATTAAAGATCTATTATTAAATCATTTTAATAATCATTTCTTTAATCATTTCTTTCTCATTTTTTTTTGTTTAATATAAAGAAACACTATTCTTCCGTATACTAACCGAATATGTAAATTAATTCTAGATTAGAAAAGTGATATTAAAAATTTAACCTTATTTTTACTGCCTTCTATTATGGCGCATTTATTGTACACTATTTTATCCTACATTCTGTGCTTCATTATACCTAGAAGTGTATAAACTTACTTTAGATAATAATATTTATTATAAAAAATTATTTTAATATAATATTTATTTTTAAAAATTATTTTAAATATAAAACAACACTGATAATATATTTGCGTAGATACTTTATTAAAGTGACAAGCAATTTAATAACATAAATGTATCGGTTATAAAAAACAAAATTTCATTATTATATTGCTTACTTTAAAGCAAATGTATCAAAGAAATTGCAACTCAGTCGCGAAGAGCATAATGAATTCATTAAATAATTTCTAGCAAGTAAAAATAATATAACAATTGATAACAGCATACAGTAAGATATATCTAATAATAATTGCGTAATATTTTATTAGATGGTACGCCTTTGTAAAAAAAATATCGGTTATACCCAATTATACCCTGCGAATTCATTATGCTCCGCGTTCCCCTATAGATCTTGTAACAACTCGTGTAAACGAGACGAGATAATACGCGTTTTATTTTACATATCCGTTGGTCTGTTATGAACTTTTATATTTATTATAAAAAAATATTTTTTTATTTACATTATATCGTGTAATTTAACGGTGTAACTTAAATAGCGCCCATTAATTATATAGCGTTATTCCTTATGAAAAACTGAGTCGAAAAATCCTGAATCATTTCCTATTATAATGCTAATAAAGTAATAATTATTGAATAAAGATAATTCAATCAGCGCCGTCCCTTAGATAGGCGTATGTCAAACCGTGCGCCTGGTAGCAGCGTGAGCGTTCCGCCACTATGTCACTGTGCCTCCGCAACTTCGCAGTGCCATTGCTATGTGGTATCCTTATGCGTAATAATGTGAAAAAATTTCTTTTGTATTAAAAATTATATTCCTTCCGTTAGAAGCATGTTTTTAGATAAAATTTTACAAGGGATAATACTAATCGTCAAAACAGATTATAATACAAAAACCTATAATTTTTTATTTTAACATTTTTCTTTGAAAATTTAAAAAATCTGTACATCCTTTCAAATAGGATATTATCTTTTTCTTGTTGATTTTTAATTGAATTGTATTTTAAATTATCTTTTCAATAATTCTCCCATAAAAATTGTTAATTATCTACTACAAATGACTTTATTACTTTAAAAATCTATTAAAAAAAAA
This sequence comes from Pogonomyrmex californicus, assembly GCA_024349325.1. Taxonomy (NCBI): domain Eukaryota; kingdom Metazoa; phylum Arthropoda; class Insecta; order Hymenoptera; family Formicidae; genus Pogonomyrmex; species Pogonomyrmex californicus. Next base: position 1,340,614 of record JAECZD010000025.1, read on the forward strand.
ATGGATTTCTATAAAAAATATAGTAATATTAAGAAAGTATAAAACTGAAAACAAGACATACCTTATCAGGAAGATTTAGATAAGCAAAAAAGAACTCTATTTTATATTAAATTAATTTTTAAACAATCCATTTCTTCAGAAATCTTTGCATTAAATTTTAAAATGAATCATTTACGTCTTCTTGCGAGTGATTTTGTTCAGTTACTCTGAAGTAATGAATTTTTATAGAAGAAATTATAATTATTACGTATCTAATAAGTTTATGCTCAAAATAAAAGAAGAAATGTGAAGTATGTGAAGTTAAAAATAAATAAAGATTCTTAACTTTAGAAAAAAATTTATTTTTTTTTTATAATATTAAACAGAATTTTGTGGTGAACTACTTTATTTTTAAATAGCATAAAAGACTTTCTTTAATGTTGTAACAAAGTGCATTTTTGCGCCCCGTTTCTAAAGACTGTATGCCTTTTGCATCGCGTCGAAATTACGTTACGATATTTGAACGTTCCGCTGATACTGCACTACGAAACCTATTCCTAATCCCACTCCGAAACCTTTGCTCCGATCTTTTTCCTATGCCGAATCCTGATTATTAAAAATTAATTATCCGCCGATATCCTTTTTCGCTTCTGTGGAGGGAGATCCTTATTCGAGATCAACTAATCCGACTTTGTTTCGTATCGAAATATTGAGGTCGATCTCGGATAAAAAGGCACCGCTCTTCACAGAGAGGCTCTTTTTTTTCACCATTCCTTCCGAATTATTTTTCCCGTTCTCGAAGTCTCGAGAACAAGATCTCACGAGAGATAGCTAAAAAGAAGCCGAATACCGATCGCCGAATACAGTCTGAAAGTACTGAAGTGCTCCTCAGCACGACCGAGTACACTCGACGAAGCTTATCATCCGTTTTTCTCCACGACTCTACAAAACTGAGACGCTTGTCCGCACGACCAAGTATGCTTGGCCTCAGAGCTCTCTTCGCCAAATCCGCCTCCCGATCTCAGATTACAGCACCAGGGCTCTCCCTGGCGTGGTCGAGTGCACTCGATGATCGGAGTTCCTGATCAACCGATATCTCGCCTTTCAGTATCAAGGAGCTCCCTAGTACGATTGGGACCATCATACAGGACGAGATCGTCAACAAGCGCAGAATCGGGAGCATCCGGTATCCCGCTGCTATAATCATCATGGCAACATCTCCACGATGGTTCTTCACCTCTCGCAAACGTAATCTACCGAATCACGCCTTATCGCAGCCGATTGACAGTAAACAGCAGTTTGACAGCTCTCGGCGCAAACACGTGCGTGCACTTCGCGCTTCAAACGCCTCGCGCTACTGAATCGCCACGTAACAGTTTAAATCCGACCATGATCTCTGTTTTCGGGATAAACGCTTCGCACATTGTACATCAAATATTCGTATTATTTCTCATATCAAATACTTTGTACACTCGCTCCAACAACACGACTAATGATTTCTTGTGAATATCGTATAAAATCCAGTGTCATGTATAAAGTTAATCTCATTTACTTTCAATCAGCGTTCTCTCTCTCTCTCTCTCTTTCTCTCTCTCTTTCCCACCTGACATCCGAGTTCTACCCTTCTGAGAATGAAATACGCGAGTTCGTTTTTTAAAAGTTTTAATATAAAACTTTTAAAAAATATTTGTCTAAAAAGAATTCTTAGTAATGAATTAAATTTACCTTTGTGAACTTGACACCCTTACACTTTTAAAAAACTAACATTTTTATACGAAAACAGTTAGTATTTTGTTTATAGTTGTTTGTAGTAACAATAATTTTGTTTGTAGTTCTATCCATTAAAAATGTTCAAATTTAAAAGAATGATTTGCACCCGATATTAAGATTCAAATCCGCTTGCGTAGTCTTTCTTAAAATCGTTTGTAATTATTTGTGCTTCCGTTTTGTTTGTAGTTATAGAGTTCAAATGTATTGTAATATGGCTGAAGAAAGCTATATATTATATGATTTATTTGTATATAATTTTTTGAAATTGATTTTTATTATTTACTATCTTATGTTATTATTAATGACGGAAGTAAAACATGAACATTAATATTTTTATGTTGTTTATATTATTATATTTTGTATTTTTTTTTTATTTTTGAGATTTTTTTATGTAAAGCTTTTTTTTAACTCTAAAATGAATTTATTATTGTTTTTAATTATAAATTATTAATATGAATATAATATTATTGTTATTATTGTTTGCTTAAAATTAATGTCACATTTCTTAATCCTATAGTTCCTATAGTTCCTATAGTTAATATTATGTTGTATGGTGACAAATATTTGATAGAAAGAATATTATCTAAAATCTGATTAACATATTTAAATTTACATGTTAAAAGAACTTGTATAATGTTGTATAAAAGTTATACATAATTATATAATTATATAATTATAAAAGTTATATAATTCGAATAATATTTCCAATAATCTTAAAACAGATCTATTATAGAAATGTCTAATGTATAGATATAGAAAGAGACAAAAGTGATGTCGAGTTTTCGTTGGCTATATCCTCTAGTGAACATGTATGCGTCTGTGTATATCACATAATCTGAATGTATGTGATTATTTATTATATCAAAATATTACCATAACTGTGAAAAGAAAATATAAATATTATTTAATTATCATTATTATGTTACGAAAGATTGTTATGTTTTAAGTGTGATTTATCATATATAAGTTAAGAATACTTGTTTAATGTAAATGGTTTAATTTTTTACAAAAAAATAATGAAATAAAAATAATTGCACCATTTTACATATAGCGACGAAATGATCGGTCTAATTGTAAACGTCTACGTTATATAGCATCTCTGTAAGGGAATTAAAACGAATCTAAGAAGTAGTAATACAAAATAAAACAAATAAAAAAATATTAAATACAAAAGTCTTGGCGCTGCTAGATTTTATATGTAATGAAATAGTAAGGACAAATAATGCAGCTTGTTTAGAAAACATGTAGAAAAGAATATTGTACCTTTATAAGAAGAGTTGAAGAAAGATAAAAAAGACTAAAGACTTTTTTTAACAATATAAAAATTTTACTTTATTTGCAACTTATAAATCAAAACTGATCTTGGTTGTAATGCATTTTCATTTATATTTTATAAATAAAATATAGATTTTAAAACTAGTTTCAATTTTAATGCATGCTTATTACACCACTTTATTTTTATACACACACATACACACATACACACGCATCGTATATATAAAGCATTTACATACTTTATATTTTATAAACTGACTTATAATAACGCACGCTATATTACATTAAACCGCTTTTATACGTATATATACACACACACATGCATCGTACATACATCGCACTTTCTTATTTTATACATTATAAACTAGATTTTAGTTTAAAAATTAAGTTCAATCCTAACGTATACTTTATAACATAAAACCGCTTCTATACGTATGAATACATATACACACATATCCATATAACGCATTGCACATATAACGCATTTTCTTTCATTTCGTAAACTAATTTATAATTGCAATCCTAATGCAAGCCTAATTATATAAAACCATTTCTACACACACATACAAATACACACACACACACACACACACATACACACACACCACGCGCGCGCGCATCGCTTATATAACGCATTTTTTATCCTTTATTTTATAAACTAACTTATAAATCTAAACCTTCAATTTCTATCCTACCATATCCCTTATTCTTCATACGCACATATATATACATACTCGCATGCATAATGCAATTTTATATTTTGGCACAAACTAATTTATGCATACACAAACATCACGTCATATATTTATCATGCTTAATCATCATTTAATGCGATTTAAAGTTTTCAATATTAGCTTGAGAATTATTTTATCCTATTAAAAATGAAGTAATTTTCCATATGCATCTTATTACTTGGACAATATTAAAAATTTTAAATTTCTTTATGCTAAATTAAAATTATGTCGCAACTTCATAATAATTTCGAATTTTTATTATATCCCAACGTAATTTTAATTCATTAATAAGAATCATAGTTCTTTTTAGACAATTATTTTATTAAAAGTTTTTACATTAAAAAAGATACCTTTATGCTATTAAAAATTAAAATAACTTATCGTAAAATTCTGAATATTATAAAGACAAGATAAATCTTTTTTCAAAATAAAGGAATTTTTCTCTATATTTCTACGCTCTACAAACAAAAATTTTTGTTGAAAATGTTTGTGGGTTGGCGAGTTTAACTTTATATGAAAGATCGTGGACCAAGACAGGAAGATCGGATATCAAAGAATTTCGAAATTAATTGTAAGATATGATGTATTTTATTGATGATTATTTTACCATGCAATCAACGGTCGTCGAGAGCGGTATGTCTGTCGCTAGTTTTAGCTGTCAAAGTACAGTGTGGTTTGCGCACAACGAAAATCTCGCAGAAGCAACGGAAATCGGGAACGCGGCAACGACAGAAATCTTTCTACGTAATAGCTCGCTTCAAGTAATGGTTTTTTGATTGCCCTTCGTATACATTTCACACGAGATCATTCTACTTCTTACGGCAAATGCGGCAGCGATAACGAATGTTGATCGAAAATGAGAAGGCGGTAAAAGCGACGACAAAACGGAGAACGCTATCGATCAATGTCTAAGGATGATTCGCTAGCACAACTGAGTTGGAGGTACAAGTTCGAATTTGACTTGTCGCTGTACAAAATGTATTGACGAAAATACAGTGTCATTTGGCCGATAAGTCACTTAGCAACTACTACTTTTTTAGAGAAAGAAGCCAATTCTTTCCTTTATTGTTTATCGAATGATTGACAAAAGTGAAAAATCGTTCAAGTCTTCAAATTTCAGTTGTGCTGCGGGAGTTAATATTTAGTCTATGATGAAATATATTTCATTATCTTATAAAACTGCCCATTCTTATAGTCTGCCCATTGATATATTAGTTAAGATAGCACGAAATAAATTACAGTAAATTAATTAGTTACAGTAAATGCTAAAGTCGTAACGTAACTTAATACCGTATTCCGTCTGTACGTACTTTCCAAGTAATCAAAAGAGTTCTTGTGCAATGGACGCTATAATGACATACAGTAAAATGGCATAATATTAGATAGAGGATTTATTAGATGCTGATCGTTCGCTGTTTTCGATTTCAATTTCGCGGAGGAAACTATTATAAACGAGTTATTGATACCACATCATAATACCTGTATCAGAAATGAACAATACGAAAGATTGGATTTAAATAATTTGGTGTTAGAGAAATGTGAAGCAAAATTTCGATTTGAAAGAAAACACATTAGAAGATTTGTAACTGTTCTTGGCATACCTTACCAAATAGAAACGGAAAACCAATATGTCGTTTTAGGTAATCTTTTTAATCCTTTTACTACCGCGGGTTTGGCCGCCTGACCGTTTTTGCTGAACCGACCACTATACCTAAGTGTATGTTCACTTGCAAGCGGTCTTTAGCGTTTCGGGTTTGCTTATAATGCCTCAAAGATTTGCTTTTATAATACTTTTTTTAATAGGAAATAGTTTTATTCTTAAAACAAGATATTTTTATTTTGTTAATTAGCTTCACATTTAATTAAGCATTGAAATAAATTCTCTTCCGCTAATCCTGATTCGCCGTTCATAATTCAATTTATCAGTTATGTTTCTTTCTCTCGTACAATCTTTATGAATCTTTTTTATTTTATTTATTACTTTTTATGTATTACTTCGCAGTTACTTGATCTGATCTTTTCGACCGCTTTTCGTGTCTAGCGACTTTAGTCGCTCGTGGTAGTGAAAAGATTAATTAACTTAATTATAATCTAAATGTGATCATAATAATAAAATTATATAGTGTCTTTAAGATTAATATTTTGAGTTTATTTTGTAATTTACCTAAATATTTGAAATACTACTTACTTTCAAGTTCGCACGATTTGTTTATATATATATATATGTGTGTTTAAATTTTACTATTAAAATATATTTTAAATAATAGATCACAATTATCAATTCATAACAAATGTTTTATTATTATAAGAATTTAGTTAAAAATGATACATAAGAAATAAACTTTTAATGGAACGTTCAAATTTAGTTTTTAGTATTTAAAATAATTTCCATCATCATTGTTTAAATTTAATAATTTTATTACTTTATTGAAATTGATCAATCGCATTTATCAACAAATTTAAGAACAAATGCGATAGGTATTTCAATAGAAGAATTGGTCGATTGATTAATTGAGGTGATCTACAATGGTAAAAGACATTATATTTTATTACAATTTGTAGATATGATATAAATACATGATTGCACTAATCATGAATCATGAAGGAATTCACCTGAAATTAAAATGAGGAAAAAAAATAAAGTTATTACGTGCTTCCTATTTAGAATATATTATTTAATAAATAATAAAAATTCAAGACCAATAAAAAATTTAAAGTAATTTCAAATTAATATAATTTTTATATAATATACAAAATATTTATGTATATATAAATAAGTCATTAAATGTTATTAATATTAAAATGTATAGTTTAAGATGAGAAATCATAATTATTAATATAAATATTTTAATATAATAAAAATCTACTTAAAATTATAAATAACAAATTAATTTTTAATAAAATGTTTAAATTTAATTCATTTTAAACTAATTTTCATCATCGTTGATTAACTTAATATAAGTTTATTATTTTATTGGAATGAATCAATCGCATCTATCAACAAGTTTAATGATTAAAGTGATTAGTTAAGTCCAATGGAAAAATTGGTCGATTGGCTAATTCAGATAATTTAAATTGGTAAAAGATATAGTTTGTTTTTACAATTTGTATAAATGATATAAATACATAATCGTGCCATAAATCATGAAGAAATTTACGTGAAATCAGAATGAGCAAAAAATAAGAAATGTATTACATGTTTTCTCTTTACAATAAATTATTTAATAAATAATGAAAATTTAACAAGCTAATAAAAAATTAAAATAATAAGTACAAATTAATATAATTTTTATATGACATACAAAATATTTTCGCGCGCGCGCGTGTGTGTGTGTGTGTGTGTGAGTGAGTGAGTGAGTGAGTGAGTGAGTGAGTGAGTGAGTGAGTGAGTGAGTGTGTGAGTGCATGCATGCGCGCGCGCGCTCACACACACGCACACATACACACACACATATATGTATGTTATACACACATATATAAAGTTATGTAATATCAAGAGGATTATAATATGCCAGTAATAGTTTTTCTATGAATGGAAGCGCTTCGGAAATTTCAAAGTCACTTTTATTTCTTTAAATAGCATGCTATACTTTTTGATTTTTACTGCATTAATGAATGTTCAGATGATTTTAATAACTTATAATATAAGATCATTTGATATTAAATAAAGGATTAAAATAATGAGTCTTATGTCATAAAAGATGCGCTCGAAGTGGTGTCCGTTTGCATTGATGTACCATTACAATCGTCGAATTTCTATTTTTCTTATTTCCAAACTGATTACAGCACATGTTGCAGTAATTTGTTGCTTCATACTTACTTCATTTAGCTGACCACTTTATTGTCGTTGTTACAATTGTTACGTTATAGTTAAAAATATAAATAGTAAATTGAGGGAAATAAATTTATACAAAAACTGTTTAGACTTCAATTAAAAAATTCACTTTAAATTGCTAGTATTAATAGATCTTCCAGAAAATGATCAGTTCAGTTTTGCTTCTGACTTTCGTAACAAGTTTACGTAAAAATGAAGTTTTTATTTATTAATGTCATGGCTATCTAAACTTAATAACTGTAAATGAAAGAATGTGTACAGCATGATAAAAATATTGATTTATTGATTTATCGATTGAGTTTTTGTTGGTACCAGGCTATGCCTGTTGCCAACAAAGATTGGGATGACACCTCTAGGAAGGAACCTTTCCTCCCTTAATCATTCGGAAATAAGAAGTTCTGAAAGCTTGCGCGGAGAGTTCTGACCATTTCCACCTATAAATAAATAAGTGTGCGGAGAAAGCGCTTTAGTTAGTTATTGTTAGTTATTGTTAGTTATTGTTAGAGTTAGTTATAGTCAGAGATAATTGTCGTTATTGTCATCGTTATCGTCAGAGTTATCCTTGACCTTAGGGTTGACTTCTTTAATTTGTAACAAGTTTCTGTTAACAGTTTTGCTAATTTCGATATTTGTTTTTAATAATTCTCTTAAGAGAATTTAACCTATTTTTAAGTCTTTCTAATTTAATAAAGATAATTTTAAATTTAAAATAAAATTGAAGAACTTGAAATCTTATTCTTCTCTAAATATTTCATAAGCTAAAAACAAGAAAATAATTCTAAGCCTAAATTTGATCGCTGACGGAGAACGTAGCGTACCAATTAGTCGCAGCCAATGGAGTTGCGACTAAACAATTTAGATTTAAAGTTTTAGTTAATTAATAATTAATTCTCAAAAGCATCCTGCCTAAAAGGGGACGCAAAGTTCAAATTAAAAGATTAAGATTTCAATTAAATCAGACAATAATTTCGAATAAGGATCCCTTCCCACTATTCCAAAAATTCAAAGAATTAGAAAAACAATCTAAAATTAAAATAATTAAACAAATTCTTAAATATAAATTAAATAAAATTGATTTTGAAATTAATTATCCGAATTATAACCAAATTGATAGGAAAGACCCGCGATATAAAATTTATAAAATTTATTATTTATTTGGAGTTGACTAAATCACAAACCAATTCAATCCGAGGATAAAGTACTTAAATGTATTGACCCAAAAATGGACAAACAGAACGTGACATATAAATTTTTAATGGCAGCGGTGGGATGCTACACTGGTTTGTGAAAAGAAACAGTGAAAAAGTGAACGAAGAACAATAAGTTAAACAAGATATGAAGGGATTTGATCGCTTAGGGGAATCAACATCAAGAAATACCATGGAGAATTTAGAGAAGACAGAAATGAATAAGTTGTGAAGACTAATTGGGGAACAATAATGAACGATACAACAGCTACAGCAACAGGAACGAAATCAAGCTACTAATTTGCCATCAGTATTAGAAGAAACGATAAGTAATTTTTTACAGTTTTTAATCAGAGATGCGTTAGAAGCGGTGCCTAATTTTGATGGAGAAAATATTCCTTTTATTTACTTCGTCGAGGGCGAAGAAGTACTGAGTATGGTCGCACCCACGCAGGAAATAATTTTAGTACGAGCAATACGAAATAAATTAAAGGGGGACGCGCATAGATCGATATTGGGAAAAACTTTTGAAAATATGCAGGAATTAGTTGAATTTTTGAGAACAAAATATGGACCGCGAGAAACAGTTTATGAAGCGCAAGAACGATTGGCTTATTTATAGCAAAAGAAGGACAAAAAGGTGGCAGCATATGCAAATCGAGGTAGGGAATTAGGAAAGCGAATTCTTGACGCACAGAAAAAAGAAACCGGAGTATTAAGTTTGGAATTTCAAAATTCAATTAAGAAACATTTAAAAATAAGCTTCTTACGCGGATTAAACAGAAAAATAATAATATCAAAGAAGGAACGTTTGAAGAAGTAGAGGCACGAGCAATTGATGCGGAGGAAGAATTAGAAACCGTAAACATGATGAGACGTGTAGTATGATAAGACTCACGGAGAACGCACTGAAAAACGAGCTTCGACTCGTCGCATTGAAACTGAAATAATAACATGTCAATTTTGTCGTAAGGTATGCGTAGGTCATGCGGCTTATCTTTGTTTGCTAATTATTAAGAATCAAAATCAAAATAGATTGGGATTTTCACAAAATATGCGAAATAATAATGACTGTAATAATAACAATAATCATAATAGAAATAATAATCGAGTACAACCCGCAATTCCGCGATTTCAATTAAATTCAAATCAAAATTTTATAATAACTTGCATAATTTTATAATAACTTGCATAAGATATTGTAAGAAATTAGGGTACACAATTGAGGAATGTCGGAAAAGAATTTTTAATAACAATAATAATAACAACGGCAATCATAATAATAATTATAATAATAACATGAGCAATAACAACAATCGTAATAACAGCAACGCAAATAACTTTAGACAAAATTTGCAAACGCAGGGAACTGGGAGATTTCCGTGAGGAATAAACCAGGAAAAACCAATGTTCGTCCCGTATGGAAGATCAACGCTCAAGTCGAATCAAATGTAGAGCAATAAATTTAGCTTATATTGAAGAGGTACATATCAACAGTAAAATTAGAAAGCTTAAAGTTTTCTTAAATTTTAAGAAAACTTTAAATTTCCTTCTAGACATCAAAGCCGAATATAACTAAAAAGAGTACTGTAACACCAGATACTTTCGTAGACGGGAATGAAATTCTGAAACTAAGAAATGGAATTACAACGCATCATGTAACCTTAGGGCTGGCATTGATAGATATCTTAGGATGTCCAGTTTCTTTTTATTTGGTGGAAGATGATTTTCCAATATTACAGCATGGGATTCTGAGTTCAGACTTCTTTAAAATTTTAAACAATTTTAAATGTTAATTATCAAAAAAATCAATTGGAATGGAACAGTATTACTATACCTTTCGAGTTAAAAGATAAACGGGAAGAAAAATTTATGATATCTGCTAGGTCTATTTCACAAATGCATATTAGAGTTGCGAATCTAGAATTCAAGGAAGAATATATCCCGCGATTAATTGTGACAAATGGTATTTTCGGTGATGCTTTAGTTATAGTTAGGAACGATAAAGCCTATCTTCAAACAATAAATACAAATGAAGAAGAAGAAAGAGTGTATATTCCCACAATTGAAATATATGAATTTGAAACAAGTAATAAAGAAATTTCAAACTCAAATTTCAAATTCAAATGCAAGCTCAAATATAAACTCATACGCGAACTCTAATTCAAACCTGATGTTGTGTGTCGAGGGTATAACGGTTCGTCCTTGCCGGGCGGTGTCGTGCGAGTTCGGTGCACGGACATGATCGTCGGTGGCCGGGTTCGGAAATTAATAAGATTATTTGACTCAGATATTGGTTATTATATATTTATTTGATATATTATAATATATTTGATATATTATAATATATTTATTTGATATATTTATTTGGTGATGTGGATACACAATACTGTAGATTCGCTTAGCGTGCTGTTGGCAGCTGTTATGTCCCGTTCGACGTGTGTCTTTCGATACGATGTGAAGTATGCGGAGTGCACTTGAGTAGTAATATAGGACCGGTTCTAACTCAGAAGCGTTGAGGGGAGTGCGAGTGTGCGGAGGGAACGGCGCGCAACCGAGGAGCTCCGGGAAGGGGGAGGGGGGACGGCGCGTGTTGGGCGACTCAGTGCCATTGAACGTAAACAGCGTGCGATTGAATCGACGATTGATGCCTTCAACACCGTAATAAATAATTACGAAAAGATAAATAACGAAGATGATATAAAAAAATTGGACAGGGCGCATGACATCAGAGGGGGGGGGGGCGCCGCCGCCACCGCCGCCTGCCACCGCACGCCGAGTAAAAAATAAATATCTCTCTCTCGTATATCTATTATCTCTTCCGTTGCGGTTCTCTCTCTCTTATGGCGAATGTTATTTTTCTAATTATTTTATGATGAGGAAGAAAGAAATACATGTTTTTTTGCATATTATATATGTTTATATTTTTAAACAAATTGAATACATTTTTAAGTGTGAAATTTTTTTTATTCACATGTTTTTTCTTATACACTAAAAATTAAAGCTAACAGTTCGCAATCGACGAGTTGACGTCTATCGAAGATATCGCAATCGCGTATCGCATTCGGCACTTCCTCGGGATCTGTTACAACAGACGCGATGTTGGAGAATCGTGTATACTTGGTATCGATCGTATCGACGAATCTGACGAGTCGATCGAACGTCACATCGATACATTCGTTCAGAGCAAACATTCGACGTAACGTCGATTCGATCATCGTTACGCGTACGTTCAAAGATTCAAGTATGACGTACGAGTGTAACGTCGTTCATCAGACAAATTCTGACGGTTAATGGTCCCACGCTTATAAAATTGTCTTTGTAATCGTTTAGCAGCAATTTATAGATATTCCATCGCTGCTCGTAGAGTCCCTTCCACGTTTCGAGAGACAGTATCAATTCCTGTCCCCGATGATCTCCCAGAGCGATCTCCACGTAACTCGGTGGACCAACGTTGATTCCAATTTCCAAATATTTGTAACCCGTGGCCGTCAGAGTGTAACGTCTGCTCAGTAAGCGCACCGCGCGACGCTCCACCGAAATACTGTGGAAATTACATATATAATATTGCACAATATTGGAAAAAAGAGAAAAAAATAAAAAGAATGCAGTTGAAACTTATGCGTTACATTCCTTCTTTTGTTTTTCGCCATTGTACGGTGCGCTGCTTCCTTTGGCGGAATACATTGCGTATTGTTCGAATGATGGAGGAGCGGAGTACCTTTTTTGTCGTGCAGATCGTTCGATGGAGGACTGATCGCGTAAATTTTTGACATGGCAAACCGTTAACCCCCCCCTTCCTCTTCCCCCTTTTTTCTAGGAATTTCATTGTTGCAATCAAACATGTAGCGACATGTTCGCAAAGGAGCGCGATGATGTTCAAATTTTTTTCTAGGAAGAGTCCGCGAAAAGATAGCTCTTCGTAGAAATCGACGTACGTGTCGCGGTGTTAAATAAAGAAAATGTGTTTAATATGGATGAGGAAGACTTTGTGAATATAGTGGATGAAGTGTTTGAAAATGAAGAAGAAATGGAGGTTGACAATATTGACAATATTGACATTGATATTGAAGACGAAGAGCACACATTGTCTGACGATAGCAATTACGTAAGTGATCAAAGTGATGACCTTACGGATTACGCAGAAAAAATTGTTACCCATTCGGAACTCCTTGCGTTGAATAATAATAAAAAGTATTGTTCAGTACAATTTTATTATTCAACGGGTGGTGCACTAACTGTGTGCCGAATGCATGGTTCGTCTGGCGGATACATTGGAATATTGTATGCCGTTAGGAAGCACGAGATAGATACTCTCAATGCGCTAAACAGCCGATTTTGCTCCAATTGCCAACAGTCCGACTGTGTGATAATGCCATGCAATATGTGCCCAATTTGCACAAATTGAAAAAAGACAACATTGTGAACGAGTCATATGCAAGTGCTCCGTGGAAGAGTGTGATGTGATATAAAAACAATATGGAAAGGTCATTGGAAGAATTAACAAGTTCTCCGTTATGGGACTCAATCTCTCATCTACCAGTGAACGTATTGGTGTATTTTATAAAGAGACACTATACCCCAACTTCCCATTTCCCGATTCCTCGTCCAAGAGTTAAGGGACGCTACAATTCGACTCTCTGCTTCTCCACTCCTTCTGAGAGAGCGGAAATAATTCTGGAAGCGTGCACATATTATCATTATAGAGGACACATACAATATATTACTACTCCTCTCGCGGCAAAAAGTAGCAGAGATAATTCCAAGAAGCGAGGATAATCATATATGGTTGTTCTATTCCCATCAATCTCCGGACATGTCGAAAATACAACGCTTTATACTACTGGCTTCGAGTTAAAGCAGCTATAAAGAAAAGAAAAAAAGAAAGTAAAAAAAATGTAAAATTATTTTGATGAGACAGTACAACAATTTAAAAGAAGCAAGATTTCGCAATATGGAACACCTAGAGCGAGTGGAACGCAAGCTGCTGGAGCAGTGCAGCCAAGTCGCTACCTTGGTGGAGTGTTTCGTGTGGTTGCAACGATGTGAGGAATGCATCGAACTCGAGGAACTTAGCCGTGTTAAACGTCCTCGACTCACCGTTGCAAATAGACAATCTGTGGTAGCGAGGATCGCGCGACTCGTGAGTGCAAAAGTACAACTAGAAAGACGTTTTGTGCACGTTGGTGGTGAGTCGCGAGTAGAGACTGGATCTCTCGTTTGGCGCCAGATTGATACGGCATTTGAAAGCCATATATTGACAGGTGCGGTGATCAATGTGGACTATATCGAGCCGTGACAATTTTTAGAAAATACTGGTGGTGTAGTGCTCGAGCGAGTGCGAGACATTGTACAAAGACACGATAGTGTGAAAGTGAACACTGCATTTAACGGCGAGTTTGTGACGGGCGATAAACGCACGAACAAAAGTATAAACACTAAAAATAGTGAATTCTTTCGAGTGTCAAATTTGGACGAGTGGTACGAGCAGTACATTATCGAACCCACGTTGGCGTCGCTTGAAGAATTCCAAGAACGCGACAGTGGATGGGCGTTGTTGCGAATTCTAAATTTGACTGTAAACGTGAACAAATATAATCCAATGCACGCGGGATGTTACATCGAATTACCGCGGGAAATTATATTAAAGCGAGCGGTGAATGTACGATCCAAGGACAATGCGTGTTTCGCGTGGTCGGTGATCGCGGCTCTGCATCCGGCTGAAAGAAATACAAATCGGGAATTGTCGTACCCGCATTATACGACAGTGTTAAATTTGCAAGACATTACGTTTCCGATGACGTTAGATCAAATAAAGAAGTTTGAACGAATCAATGACATCTCAATCAACGTTTATGGCTTCGAGGGAGGAAAGGAGATTCTCCCGATACATCTGACATCAAGGAAGATGGAGAAGCACGCAAATCTATTATACGTGCAGGATCCGCGCGACGACAACGCGAGGCACTTTGCGTACATCAAAGATCTGTCCCGTCTTGTGAGCTCGCAACTGAGTAAAAAAGAACACAAAAAACATTTTTGCGACCGGTATGTATTTTTAAAAATTTTATTATTTCTCTTATAAAATTGTTTATTAAAAAATCATATTTTCCGTTTGCAGATGCCTACATTACTTCAGTTCGTCTGAAAAATTGCAGTCACATACAACGGATTGCGAAAAGATGTACGATTGTGCCATCCGACTGCCGAGCGAGGACGACAAGTGGCTCGAATTCAAGAACCACACAAATAAGGAACGACTTCCATTCATCGTTTACGCGGACTTGGAGTGCGTACTATGGCGAACGGAACCGGCAGAGAAGGAAGACGCATCGTACATCTACCAGCAGCACGAGGTATTTAGCATCGGATACTACATGCGATGTTCGTACGATGACGCGTTATCGATATATCGATTTCGTCGCGGCGAAGACTGCGTTGCGTGGTTCGTTCGACAACTCGAAGATTTGGCGCATCAAGTAAAAATTCTGTTATCCGCGAATGTCCCCATGGAAACGTTGTCGAGAGAGCAGTGGGAGGCATATCGTAGCGCGACGCGTTGTCACATTTGCGAGAAATCATTTGCGTCGGATGACACGCGGGTACGCGATCATTGCCATTTTACCAGTCGTTACCGTGGTCCCGCGCACTCAAATTGTAATCTAAATTATAAAGGTTCATATTGCATTCCCATAGTATTTCACAACTTATCCGGTTATGACGCGCACTTTATCATCATAGAAATAGCTACGGCGTTTGAAGGCAGGATCGACGTGCTGCCGATAACAAAAGAAAAATATACCAGCTGTATGCATAAGTTTTTTCCGGTTTAACTAAGAGATGTCGCCAGCGAAAAGTACGCAGCGTATTAATTTGACACATACATCATTTTGTTCGTCTGACATTTAAAACTACAAACACACACAAGTTGAGTCCGCCAAAAACTAGCGTCTTTGTTTTATCGTTCAGTGATCATGTCGAGTTTTGTGCCTGAAAAAGAACATTTGCGGCACGCATTGCTTTTTTTATTTAATCAAAAGAAAAAGGCTGTTGAAAGTCATCGTTTGCTGGTAGAAACATATGGTGAACACGCTCCATCGATTAGAACATGTGAGACATGGTTTCGACAATTTAAAAGTGGTGATTTCAATGTGAAAGACAGTGAGCGCTCTGGTAGACCACAAAAATGCGAAGACGAGCAATTGCAGGAGTTATTGGATGATGACCCAACTCAAACTCAACGGCAATTAGCAGAAGCATTACATGTATCACAAGAAACAATCAGCAGACGTTTACGAGCAATGGGAAAGATCAATAAACTCGGTAAATAGGTCCCACATGATTTGAATAAACGTCAAATGGAAAATCGCAAAGTCATTTGTGAAATGCTGCTTCAACGCCACGAAAGGAAATCATTTTTGTATCGAATTGTGACGGGTGACGAAAAATGGATTTATTTTGAAAACCCGAAGCGGAAAAAATCGTGGCTTTTACCTGGCAAAGCCGGTCCATCAACACCAAGGCCAAATCGCTTCGGCAAGAAGACCATGCTCTGTGTCTGGTGGGACCAGAGCGGTATTGTGTATTATGAACTTTTGAAGCCCGGCGAAACCGTTAATACACAACGCTATCGCCAACAAATGATTAATTTAAACCATGCATTAATCGAAAGACGACCGGAATGGGCCAGAAGATATGGCAAAGTGATTTTGTTACACGACAATGCGCCATCTCACACAGCAAAACCAGTGAAAAACACCTTGAAATCGCTTGGATGGGACATCCTTCCGCACCCGCCGTACTCCCCAGATTTGGCGCCATCTAACTATCACCTCTTCGCATCAATGGGGCACGCGCAGAGCAGCACTTCAGCAATTTCGAGGAAGTTGGAAAATGGCTCGACGAATGGTTTGCCGCAAAAGACAAGCAGTTTTTCTGGCATGGTATTCATAAATTACCTGAAAGATGGGCGAAATGTGTAGAAGCCGATGGCCAATATTTTGAATAAAAAAAAAATTAATTTCCCTTGAAAATTACGTGTCTTTTTTTACTAAAAAACCGGAAAAAACTTATGCATACACCTGGTATTTCGTTTACAAAACACGTTAAAGATACCACCGAGAGATCAGATTCACGAAATTGCGTACGCTTGCGGTTCATAGATTCGTACAAATTTTTAAATACCAGCCTCGATAAGTTGGCATCTTTTCTAACGAAAGAAAAATTGAAAATTTTACGTTCCGAATTTTCCACGGTATCAAACGAAAATTTTGACTTGTTGACGTGCAAAGGTGTCTCTCCCTACGAATACGTGGATCGCGCGGACAAGTTGCAGGACACGCGTTTATCACCGCGTGAATCGTTCTATAGCTCGTTGACCGGTGACATGGTGTCGGAGAATGATTACGCGCACGCCGCGAACGTTTGGCAGCGGTTCTCCATCCGAACGCTCGGCGAATACAGCGATCTATATCTCAAGACCGATGTCTTGTTATTGGCCGACGTTTTCGAAAATTTCTGCGAAAGTTGTATCGAAAGTTACAGTCTCGATCCCACGCATTACTACACTTTGCCAGATTTCACGTGGGACGCCATGCTAAAATATACGCACGTAAAATTTGAGTTGCTCACCGACATCGATACGGTTACGTTTATCGAGTGCGGTATACGCGGCGGCTCCAGTCAATGTTTCGGCAAATACGCGCAGGCCAATAACAAGTACATGCATTCGTACGACTCATCGAAACCGTCGTCGTATTTGATGTATTACGACGTGAACAATCTGTACGGATGGGCGATGTGTCAATCGCTGCCCTATGTCGAATTTCGATGGATGGAAGACATTGAGAACTTTGATGCGAGCGCGATCGCTCCGGATTCGCCTACGGGTTATATTCTCGAGGTCGATCTCGAGTATCCGCATCATTTGCACGATCGACACACTGACCTACCTTTCTGTCCGACGCGCGATAAACCACCCGGCACACGGCAGGATAAACTTCTCGCG
Source organism: Pogonomyrmex californicus (assembly GCA_024349325.1). Taxonomy (NCBI): domain Eukaryota; kingdom Metazoa; phylum Arthropoda; class Insecta; order Hymenoptera; family Formicidae; genus Pogonomyrmex; species Pogonomyrmex californicus. Next base: position 1,358,401 of record JAECZD010000025.1, read on the forward strand.
ATGTTATACGATAAGAAGCGGTATGTCATCCATTATTGCAACCTGCAGCAATGTACGCGCCATGGTCTTCATATCGCAAAGATACATCGCGTACTACAATTTGCTCAATCCGCCTGGCTCCGCGATTACATCGAACTCAATACACACTTTAGAACGTGCGCGAAAAATGATTTTGAGAAAAATTTGTACAAATTAATGAACAACGCGGTATTCGGTAAAATAATGGAAAATGTGCGCAATCACGTCGACGTTAAACTTTTGATCAAATGGGACGGACGGTATGGCGCGGAGGCAATGATCGCGAAACCAAATTTCCACAGTCGCAGCGTCTTTGCGGAAAACTTAATCGCCGTGCGATTAAGTTAATCGAACTGCGTAAACTCGAGGTGAAATTCAACAAGCTTGAAATTCAAGCCGATTTATGTGGATATATGTATACTCGACATATCGAAAATCTGCTTGTACGAATTTCACCACGAATACATGTCACCGCTGTATCGCGAGAAATGTAAGATCATGTACACCGACACGGACAGTCTCGTATATCACATCCAGTGCGATGATGTGTACGAGACGATGAAACGCGATATCGCTAGATTCGATACGAGCGATTATCCACCGGACAATGCGTACGGGATGCCTCTCGTGAATAATAAAGTACCCGGTCCGAGTCGAAAATCGCTCCGAGTCCGTACGACGACAAACGATACATCGTACCGGATTTGACGGAGACGTTACCGTGGGGACATTGGCGGATTCCATCGTAATATATATATACACACACACACACACACACACACACACACACACACGCACACACGCGCACTCGCGCACGCGCACACACACACACACACACACACACACGCACGCACGCACGCACGCACGCACGCACGCACGCACGCACGCACACGCGCACGCGCACGCGCACGCGCACACGCACACACACACACACACACACACACACACGTCTATATAATGTACATATATTTTATATATTTGTATATGTAGTTTATATGTATGCATATATGCACGTATGTATGTATGTACGTACCTATGTATCATATCTATGTACGTATGTATGAACGTATGTATTCTTGTAGTTTTATACGATACTGTTATATATGTAGTATAGATGTATGCATTTTTTGTTTGTAGTTTTTATATGTAGTTTTACAATAAAATTTAGCTGTTCAAATTTATTTTATATATAAAATTTATAATAGCAAGATCCTGCTTGCTGAGGAATTAGCTTTAATTCTCTCTTCGATTTATTCAATGTATACTCGGCTTAATACATATATTGTTTATAATACATGTAGTTTTACATGTATTATACATGTATTATGTGTTCTCGTAAGTTGCATACATGTATAGTTTAAAAAAAATGTAATGGAAGAAAAAAAATAATAAAAACTCTTTGTATACATGTATACAGTGTATATTTATTTTTTTTAATACATTATAAAAATAAAAAAATGAATTAAATCACACTGCTTTTGTTTATCCATGAGTTATGCGATCTATCGAATCCCAGCCACTTGACGTAAACCGTGTCTCCCTGCGTAGTACTTTCTCCACGAGATATATGTCCGGATGAGTCGTGCAATGCAATTCGTGCTCGTAGAACGCGCCCGCGACCGATTTTCCGTGATAATCCCCGAGCAGATAAGTTACGGGATTAGTACGCTGCACTTTAACGATCTTAAACACCTCGGTGGTCCAATTTGCGTAACCTTTTTCGAAAACTGTCTTGTACTTGCTCACGCGTACCGATTCGCCTACTTTGAATTTTGCTGGATCTGCGATCTTTATCGCGCTGTATACCGTATCCAAAAGTCTTTTGGCGATCGCGAGAGTTACGTCAACGGGTCGCATGCCGATAGTGCGATGCTTGCGCGCGTTGTAATCTGACACGAGACGCGGTAGCGCGTCGATTCACTTGTAAGTGCCGTTGAGCGTAAACATCTTCCACATGTCGTTCTTAAGCGTGCGATTGAATCGCTCGACGATCGATGCCTTCAACACCGTATACGTGGAATAATGATTAACGTTGTGTTTTTTCAAGAGTTCTTGCACATCGGCATTGTAAAATTCCTTTCCCATATCCGTTTGCAAGTTTCTCGGACATCTTCTCTCGAATTATCTTAGCGATAGCGTTAGCCGTCTCGCTTCCGACCTTGCTCTTGAGCGGTACGGCCCAGGCGTACTTGCTCAACGCATCGATGACGGTGAGTATGTAGTGATGACATTTGTTGAAACTCGAGTACGGACGCATTTCGACGATGTCAGCCTGCCACAGATTGTCGTATCCCCGAATTATGACACGTCTTCGCGGAAAATTTCTCCTCCGGAGCGTGCAATTCCTCAACGAGTCGTCGCCTCTCAGAGCTAACATTTTTTTCACGTCCATCAGATCGCATGTTTCGACGCTGTTTAATAGTAAATAAGATATACAATTTAAAATTGTTTTTTTTCCTCACTGACGTTAATCGACTGGCTCGTTTCGTCGATACGCGATTAATTTATAATAATGCTGGCTTCGCGAAGTTCCTCGATGATCGACAGCATCTCGTTGTCGTGAGCGTTGTTACCAGTTCGATGCGAAGCGTCGAGCAATCGGAGTCGATCCACCAGTTAGTTCGTTGGGATCGTCCCAATGCACGTAATCGATCTTGTTGTCGTTTAACTTCATGGCGATTGGTATATTGCTCACGCCTGCACCCTTTTTACTGCTACTTCCATATGTAGATACGAGCGGAGCGATGATGTTAATATACTTGGATCCCCTATTGCCTTTGATGGGATTATGGGCGCTGTGACCACGTCTATGAGCATTTGTTGTTAACAATATACTTTTACAACAATATACGTTTGTTTGTCATTTTCGGTAAAAATTGTGTCATCGAGAAGTCTCTTGAAGATCAATTCGTACAATCCTGGTGTACCATTGTATCTCACATTGTCTATGATTATGGAGTCATTTTTGTCAACGTCAACTTTCTTGTCATCAAGCGTCGCACCACTGTTTTTATCGAAATAAACACCGTATACGCGATCAAATGTATCGTTTTTTCCATTATCATCGAGGAGAGGGCTTATGTACTTTTGCCCTAATGGTCCCAGCTGATTATGCAATGCCTCTCGACCTTGTTGCGTTTGCAGAGTCCGTTTGATGATTGTTTCGAATGACGGTTTACTGACGTCTTTTGTTTCGAAAACATCTTCCTTTTGCAGGAACAGCGGTGGTTCTTTCGCTGGGTTTTTCGATGGTTGTATCAGTGTAGACTCGAACACGAGTGAATCTGACGCGGCTTTCAATTCTTTCGTTGTACGTCGTTTTTTAGACTGCGGCGTTAATTTCAACCATCCAACATCCGTCCAATATGAATCCTTGTCAGTAGTAGTAATATCATTATTGTTGTCGTCATCGCTGTCTTCACGTTTTTATTTTTTCTTAATATCGAGATCCTTTGCTTCTTTTTTAATCGATTGAGATTCTTCGGTTTTTTCAACAATCTGTTTTAGAGGTTCGACGATGCTTGAAGCGTTTCTCCAACGCTGTATCTTCAGCTATTTTACCAGTTTTCAAAGCGCGATATTTTTTGCGAATCGAATCGCTCGTTTTCGCAATCTGTTTTGCTATTTTCTCGCGATCTTTGATGTTATTCATGTTGCCTAATTGACGTATCAACATCGATTAACCACGTTACGGTACCGCGAACGTATTAAATTCCTTTCTGTATCGCCCATTGATAAGCGGACTGTCCTTATCTATCACTAGAAATCCATACTTGCGCTACCAACATTCGCGGCATAACGCACAGAATTCATCGTATGACATGTCGGTATTCACGTGATCGTTGTAAACATGCTTCAAGTTGGTACCATCCTGTTTGAACAGAATCAGCAGGTTCGCATTGTCGCGTATCAGATGTTTAGGTATCCTCCCGTACGTCTGACAGAGATAGAAGCAATCGACGTTCGAACGTGGCGGCCCATCGAAAAGTATTCTCTCACAGCATCTTGCTTATCGCACGCAACGTCGTCGAAGACGAAGATCGAATTGGGACGTGCCTCGCTTGGTGGAATGACGTCACTGTTGTTGGAAAACGTAAAGTAGCCGATTTCTTCTATCGATGTCAAACAAAGTTTCGAGATATTGATATTTCGGTTGTTGCAGCGATTTCGAGTATACGTACACGTTCTTGAAACGTACACCGTGCGGACTCTCAAGCAAGCTTATGAGAACGTTGGTTTTATCACAATTCGACGGCCCGCAAATGATGGCGCGTATAGTATTCGGTAACATTTCACCGTGCTTGCGCTCCGTCGCGATGTCTCCCATCATTCGCGCTCTCTTGTCACAGTTCGCGATGCGTATCGTCAGCAGCTGCCGTACAAATTTCATGTTCGCACTGCGTTATCTAGGCTTCGATCGAACGCCTATTTATAGGAGCGCGAAACCACGAATCGCTCAGTAGCAAAAATGTATCTTGCGCTGTCGCATCCCTCCGATATTCGGGATTTGAACACTGAGCAGTTGCAGTATATATCGAAGGTCGTGCTATTATGCGTGTGCTATAATTATATCGATCACGTGTGGGACAAGCTTCCGGAGTATATAAAGGCGGATTTGGAGGTTCAAACTTATCGTCGCTGCGTCGAGCATTATAATCAATCGTGGGATCGAGATCATATAGACGGTCCTGCACCGAAGATAAAGGATTGTGGCCTATGCCAGCAGCAGCGTCAAACGAAGGTTACATTGGAGATCTGCTCAATCGAGCGATAAACGAGCTTCCTTTTGAACTACATATCCCCGGCTATTAGTTTTGCAGTCCGAGTACTCGGCTGAAAAAGCGATTATCCAGAGGTGAAACGGGCATAAATCCACTGGACGCGGCGTGCCGTGTCCACACGATATTGCATATTCTCAGAGCAACGATCTCACCGACAGACACGCGGCGGACAAGGTACTCGCCGATAAAGCCTTAGGACGCGTCATCACGAGAGATTCGGCTCTGAGCGAGAAAGCTGCAGCTGCAGTCGTTTGGACAGCGATGAAAGCCAAGACCAAGATCGGCATGGGTATGAAGGCGAAGAAAAAAGCCAGCAAAAAAAAAGAAATGAATACTTCCAACGGCGAAACGAGGTGGTATGTTACCGACTTTGCCAATTTTGGGCGCTCTCGAATTTTTAATCGGCGGAGCGACCAGCGTGGCGAAAGTGATAAACGACAGGAAAGCCGCGCAACGTCAACTCGAGGAACTGCAACGTCGCGCGATGGAAACGCGCGGACAGGGACTGTATCTCGCTCTGTACAAATACGGACGGGGACTATATCTCGCCCCGTACAAAGGCGGACGAGGCGTAACAGCGAAAAAAAGAAAAAAAGAAATAAAACGCCAAAGAGACAATAAAAATACCTACGAATGTAACCACCAACGTACAATTGGACCAGCTGGCGAAGCGTATGCGCGTACCGTACTTTAGAGGTGTTTTCATGCGTGACGCATTACTGATTAGCGGCGCGCGTCGAAACGAAAATGGTATTGTAAATCTGGATGACACGACGGGTCCCGGTACTCATTGGGTAGCGTACGCAAAGAGAAACAATCGCGTTGTGTACTTTGACAGTTTTGGTAATCTTCGACCGCCCAAGGAACTGATACGATATTTCGGAGACGATGCTATGATAGAGTACAATCGAACGTCCTATCAGACGTACGATCAGAGCGTCTGCGGACAGCTGTGCTTGTGGTTTCTTCTCCAAAACGGCCGACACGCGTGAATTTATAAAGTCCGACAAAATGTCTCGGCGTCTCAGTATTCGTCGAACGCTTTTTTCATCATGTCGCTGACGCTTACGCTGAGCGGGAAGAGCAGCGTTCTCGCGGCAAATTACTCTTCAGCCATAGATTTGAGCGACGATGACTACGAGTTTGGTCTAACAATTTTAGAGACTTATCACACGATACCGAATGTAAACGTTTCGAACAATACATTTTATTTTGGCGATGCAGAAATTACGATTCCCGAGGGGTCGTATGAACTGCATGCCATAAATGAATTTTTGAAACGTGAGATTTTACGGAAACGTCCGCGACGTGACGCGTCCGAGGGTAACGCTGGTGACACCACGCGCGGCGATGACGAGATTGGAGAATACCCGATAGTGCTGCGCGCAAATTACACCACGATGAGGTGTGAGATTAAATGCGCCTACAGAATAAACATTAACAAACCTCATAACATTGGATCGCTGCTGCGTTTCTTGAGGCGTATATTGCAACCGCGAAGGTGGCATAAATCGGACGTATCGATTAACATAATGAACGTAAACATTATCCAGAGTGCAACGTGACCGCGGGCGCATACAGCAACGACAAAAGTGTGCACACGATACACGAATTTTCGCCGAGCGTGCCGCTAGGATTTAAGATATCGGAAAGGCCGATGCAGATCATTTACCTGCCAGTCATCGTACGGAGCATTTCGGAGCTAACGATACGCATTATTGACCAGAACGGACAATTGCTCGATTTTAGAGGAGAAGAGATCACCGTCAGATTGCACGTACGACAGCGACAGCGATAACGCGAGCGTGACATTTGAGATGCTCATGTTGAACGAAGCGAAGTATACGCAGAGACATAACGCATCTTTTACAAAGAAAACATCAATCGACAATATTCGCTTCTCCGGCTGCGTCAAGAGGAAGAAATTTAACGCGTCGAACGTTAAATTTTTACAAGCTTTAGGATTCGCGGTGCGCAACTTGTGAAATGACTGATATCCTAAACATCGAAGACGAGCCAATCTTTGACGATCGCATCGTTAAGATTGAGACTCATGCGTACAACCCGTTCGCCAATACGACGTTCGGATACAGCGATGAGATAAGAATACCTATACAGCAACAGGATCTGTACATTGCCGTACGAAAGCTTTCTATACATCGAGGGAAAATTAACAAAGAACAGAGTTGTTGAAGGATCTGATGTGATGTTGGGAAATAATTTTGTCGCGTTCCTGTTTGATGAGATTCGATACGAACTTGATGGTGTGGAGATTGATCATAACAGAACCGTGGGCGTAACTAGCACGCTCAAACACTATGTAACGACGTCATCCGACAGAAGCGTGATTCTGAGGAATGCCGGTTGGGATGCGCATACTAGCACGGATGGATATTTTAATTTTTGCGTACCTCTGTACGCACTGTTGAGATTTTGCGAGGATTACAGACGCGTGATAATCAACGCTCGTCACGAGTTGATCTTGATACGATCGCGTAACGACAACAATTACCTGATGGGAAATTCGGCATTGGATTCCGTGGTCGACTTATTCAAGATACAATGGCGAATGCCGCACGTGTTATTGAGCGACATAAAAAAACTATCGATGCTGCGCACTTTGGAGAGCGGACGATATTTGAGCATGGCTTTTCGCTCGTGGGGTCTGTACGAATTTCCGTTGTTACAGCGTACAACCAAGCATTCGTGGGCCATCAAGACCACTACTTAGCTCGAGAAACCGCGATACGTCATCTTCGCTCTGCAAGCAGGTCGCAAAAATGTCATGGCTGAGGACATGAGCCGATTCGACGACTGCAACTTGACCAATGTGAAACTCTATCTGAACTCGGAATGTTATCCGTACGACGATATGAATCTTGATTTCGACAAAAACAGATGGTCCGTGTTGTATGAAACGTACGCGCGTTTCTGCAAGGGTTACTACGGATACGAATATCTCGAGCCGAGTCTCACCGTCACATCTTTTCTACATAACGGTCCATTCGTAATCATCGATTGTTCTCGACAAAGCGAATCGGTCAAGCGCGCAACCGTGGACGTGAGATTGGAATTTGAGACTAAGGAGAACGTACCGATTAATACCACCGCGTACTGTCTTATTATACACGATCGCGTGGTTCAATCCGTTGACTAATGTTGTATGCAAGATCACCTAAGAGCATCGCTGGCACATGAGAGAGAGAGAGAGAGAGAGAGAGAGAGAGAGAGAGAGAGAGACAATAAAATCTACGATACATCGAAATCGACCGCAGTCTCGAAAAATTGCTCGTCATGGTCGTACCAACATTCGTAGACCTGCAAGGTTTTCTCGTTGGAGGACAGTTTGTTGTAAAGGAGTTTGCCGCTCTCAGAAAACGAACCGTTCTTTTTCACTACATTTTCGCAAGTTCTATACCATGGCATTTCCTCGCAAGTGCCGACAAGTCTCGCGCACGCTGGGTGATACGTCATCACTATAGACTGCGATGGGACGACGGAATGATTTCATACAGCAAAGCTAAGAGTTTGATTACAAAGGCTATGCACGGAACGAAAGATGATGACAACGACGATGCTGTTATATATGTCAAGGGACATGAAAAACGACAATGGTTGTGGAATTTGCTTCTGGATGATGAGCGCGTGTACATCGAGACTCTGGATGCTGATTACGGAGACGTAGATTCTCTAAACAATCTGGACGATAATGCGATGCGGATATCACTATACTAATTACGCATTACAAAATGTATTCAAATTATTTAATTGGTGGTCAGATAACCATGAATAAAATAAATATGATATACGAATTATGTTTTTTATTTCTTTCATGCGTTGATAATTCTAACGTTCGACGTACCGCTTCTTATCATATAACGCCGAGAAGTTTATCTTGCCGGGGTGACTCGCGCGCGTCGAGCAGGAATGTAAGTCAGTGTGTCGGTCATGCACATGACAAAGAAATTGAATCACGATTTAAAAAAGTGAAAAATTTTTTTAATATTTATTTAATGCAAAAGAATAACTCATACAATGCACTTTTATTTATTGTATATACATTCATTTGTGGATTTTTATTACTTATGTAATTATTCAATTAATTATGTAATTATTCAAAGTAATGAGAATATCCTGTAAAAAAAGTTCACCACACTTCTTCATCATTATCTTCATATGGACGTAAATCAAAGAGTCTCTGCAAATCAAATACGTCCTCGCGAGTAATTTCTTCCCATAAAAAGTATAAATACTCCTTGTGTTGGCGACGCTGATACCGTATCCACCGCCGATGATTAATATTCATAAAACCATTAATTTTGATATCATATATGCATAAATACTACAAAAAATAATAAAAACTCAATTTCACAAAATACATCACATATCACATAAAGGAAAAAAGACAAAAGAGAGAAAAAGAAAAAAAGGAGAAAAAGTTACGTACCCCATTCGGGTGGCGTATCTGAATTTTTATAAGATTCCGTACTTGCACGGTTTCCACAACTGAGATACAATGTCTGTCAAATTACAAAAATTGAGTTTAATATTTTTTACAATATTGAGTTTAATAATATTTTTAAACATTAGAAAGATACATGTGAATAAATATACGTACTACTTCAGTTGGATAAGTAATTTTTAATAAATCTCTAATATACGCCAAATAATCAAATTCCTGCGATGCCTTTTCACTTGCCATTTCTTCTCGTTGAACGTTGAACACTACGCGATACTTTTGCATTTTTTTTGTATGCAATCATGTTTTTTGTATGCACGTCAGCTTTCTCTCTCACATTAGACTTCCATCTACTGTGATTCTGCACACCCCATGACCCATTGTATATCATCGACAATTTCTTTGTCTAAATCGGAACATCATCATCATAGGTCTCCTCGATTTGTTTATAGCAGCCGGAGTATCGGCGCTTCTCTTGACACGCCGCGACACGTACGTCGATTTCTACGAAAAAAAGCCATCATAGGTCTCCCCGATTTGTTTATAGCAACTGGAGTATCGGCGCTTCTCTTGACACGCCGCGTTCAATCTCATGCAATGAGTCTTGTGGAGGCATATCGTTGAAACGTCTTCGTGGCATCACCTCGATAATAATTTTGTGCGTGAAGAATCACCGGTGCGCGAGAAACAATTGCTTTTGCGTGAAGAATTTTCAGTGCAACGTCTTCGCAATGGCATTACCAGGCATCATCATCTGTGCAAGATTCAACGGGGCAGAGTACAATGGTAACTTCGTGATATATGTGGAGGGACAAACTATTTATTATATTGACAACAACCCTCTCGTTGGTGTTGCGCAACTGCCATGGTCAATACACTTGTATGAATATATTAGTTCATTGGCTTCGGCACAGGAAGAGGAGGAAGAGGAGGAAGAGGAGGACAATTATTCAGAAGTCCCCCCCTCGGGTTAATCCCGTGGTATGTGGATGAAGTCCCCCTCCTGCGAGTAATCCGGAGGGAGTAAAATTATTTCATGGATTACTAACATTTTTCTTTTTTGTGTGTATTTTGTTAAAGTGACTGAGTGATTTTTTTCTTGGATTTGTTAAACATTTTTTTTGTGTGTATTTTTTTACGTGACATTTTTTTTTGTTTTTTTTTTAAGTGACTTTTTTTATGACTCTTCTACCTCAACCTGGTGAATCTTTTTTTAATTTTTTTCTTTTTTTTTATTTTTTACTCGGCGGCGGTGGTGGCGGCGGCCCCCCCCCCTCCTGACGTCATGTCCACGCGCCCTGTCCAATTTTTTTATATCATCTTCGTTATTTATCTTTTTCGTAATTATTTATCGGTGTTGAAGGCATCAATCGTCGATTCAATCGCACGCTGTTTACGTTCAATGGCACTGGGTCGCCCAACACGCGCCCTCCCCTCTCCCCGGAGCTCCTCGGTTGCGCGCCGTTCCCCCCGCACACTCGCACTCCCTTCAACGCTTCTGAGTTAGAACCGGCCCTATATTACTACTCACTTGGAATGCGCGGCACGTGTGTCGGGGCGAATGATTGGTTCTAATGTCGCGTAGGCGTGTGATTGAACGGCGGTTCGTTGGTAGCGCTCGCAATGCGTACCACGTTATTGATGCGCGTTCGAATGTCAGGAGTGAGAATGCTCGTTTCTGCTCATGAATTTTACACAAGAGACAAGTATATTTGTCGGAGACCGAAAATACTCCGTTCCGTGTGCTCGTGTAATGGTAAGAGTGGTGAGACCGAGAATGCTCCGGAATGTCTCGGAGTTGAAAAATAGGAGAAACGAGTAACAAATATACTTGTCGGGGACTGAGAATGCTTCGTCCCGATTTGCTCGTATCGTTAGCAAGGAAGCGCTGAGATTGAGAATGCTCTGTCTCGGAGAAACGAGAGCCAAGTATGCTTGAGGGGGACTGAGAATGCTCTGTCCGATTTTTTCACTTTTGTAGATGGATGATACCTGGTGTCGAATATATTCGGCGGAAATCAGGAATGCCTGGTCTTGGTTTTCAGTATTGATCGGAGATGGGAACGGGTCGGAGGATTGGATCGGTCTGGTTGTTTTATCGGGAATTGGCCAGGTTTATATACCCCTTGTTATTTTGCAGCTTGCAAGTAGCGCGGGTCGTCGGCGGTATTTGACACGCACATGACGAGTGCGTGTTTGTTGCGCGTACAGCGGTCGGTGTGTTCGGTATTACGAGCGCGTGTGACAGTCGGTGTGTTTGGTAGCTGGCGCGGAGCCTGGTCACATTTATGCTAGAACGGTGCACGGAAGGCGTATTATTACAAGGGGATGATTTAATATCCGCATCGTAGTTTCGCATTTTATTAAGTACACTGTTTTATTATTTATTTAACGTTTATTGAATAGTTCACAACGATATAGTTCACAGCATGTTCTCGCATTGTCTATCGCACGTATATTAAAGTATGTAAGATTATAACAAGTTTTTTGCGACAACGTCTGGGGACTATAACCCTGAGTCGCAGTACGCGGCTACGCCTGGGGATCATCGCTCTGAGCCGCGCGATGACGCTTAGGGAATTATATAATTATAATTATTTAAACACGTCGAAATATATCGCGTAGGTACGACAACGCTTGGAGAAACTCGGCCTCTGAGTCGCACTGCTTGACAAACTGACTTATATTTCTTGATCGCCGATTATCGCAAGACTGAGGGCGATCCGCCAAAGATCGCGATTTATACGCTTTTCGTCCATTACCTTTTGACTTATCACAGACGAGAATTCCGGTGGCGAAAATTGCGTCTCGGTCGTGTTGTCGCTGAGGATATTTTGCGAAAAACGCAGGGCAGCGAGATCAAAGCGCGGAGCCGGCTCCTTTCAAGCCGCACTAGCCGATTTTTAGTAATACGCATATGTTTATTAGAGTATGTCTACCGACGTGTTCAAATTTATTATTTTTGCCGACTAGTCGTGCATGACCTATAGATGTTGTAGTTAATATCTGAACACAAATTTAAATATGAATACAAATAAAATTTTTTGTAATACAAACTCCAATACAAACTCGAATTCAAGATCATGCATATAAATCAAAATGAAAGAAAAAATAAAATAATTGATGCATTAAGACTTGAAGACATTTAAACAATGAAGAGCGCGAACATGTTGAAAGATTGATAAAGAAAAGTGCCGATTGCTTTCATTTGCCCAGTGAAAATCTTAATCATATAAATGTTTTAAAACATCGCATATCAACAATAAATGAGATTCCAATAAACATTAAACAATATAGATTTCAGTAATTCATAAAGACGAAATTAACAGACAAATAAATGAGTTAGAGCAAAATATAATTAAACTATCAAAATCATCTTATAATACGCTTGTGTGAATAGTCCCTAAGAGGCCGGGCTCGAAAGGAAACAAGAAATGAAGAATGGTATTAGATTTCCAATTTATTATTCTTATAATTATATTTGGTGATCTTAGTTCTATAAAAAGAGGATAAGAAGGGAAGGCATGTGCCACGACGGGGTCCGACCACGAACCAGTCGTAAAAATCCGAAATTATTAGGTGTACAAAAAAGTTCTGAGCTTTAGATTTCATACAACCGAAATAACAATTTAAATTTTATATATTTTCCCGCCTTTTTGCGGTTTTAAAGCGTTGACATTTGGTCTTTTAAAATGCCATACGGTTTGGCATTTGATGCACATAACCTCAAAAATCAGTGTTCACGATGGCAATAACAAAAGAGCATATTCGATTTTCCATCCACTTCGCGTTTCATCTGAAGAAAAATGCTGCTGAAGCCACTGTAATGATTTGTGCTGCATATGGAGAGAACGCTGTAAGTCATACTACATGTAAAAGATGGTATCAAAAATTTCGCCAAGGAGATTTCAGTCTTGAAGATGAACCGCATGCTGGACGCCCTCAAAAGATTGAAACGGACGAATTGCAAGCACTGCTGGATATATACTCTGTGCAAATTGAAAAGGAGCTTGCAGAACAGCTTGGCGTTACGCAGCAAATCATTTCCGTACGTGTACATACGATGGGAAAGGTTCAGAAGGCAGATGGATTCCGCATGAATTGAAGACAACAAAAATCATCGGCGTGACACTGCACTCACTTTGCTTTCAAAGTTCAAAGGAAAAAAGATTTTCTGCACAAAATCATTACAGGCAATGAAAAGTGGATTCTTTAACCACTTTTTTCTGATAACCCTAAACGTAGAAAATCATGGGTTGACCTTGGTCAACCCACCTGGAACCTTCGATATCGACGCCAAAGCCCAATATCCACGCCAAGAAGGTTTTGCTCTGTATCTGATGGGATTGGAAAGGTGTATTGTATTACGAGTTGTTACAATCGGGTGAAACAATCACGGCAGACCGCTACCAACAACAATTGACCAATTTGAGCGATGCATTAGAAGAAAGGAGGCCATTTACTGGCCAAGGACGTCGTAAAGTGATCTTGCTTCATGACAATGCTCGATCACATGTTGCGAAAGCGACTCAGGACCATATCTTTGCGTTAGGCTGGGAACTTCTCCCGCACGCGGCGTATAGCCCAGACATGGCCTTCCGATTACTACCTATTCCGGTCGCTGCAGCATCATTTGGCTGATACACATTTCGTGAGATTTGAAGAGATACGAAAATGCATTGATGACTTTATCGCTTCGAAGCCGGTGATCTTCTATCGTCAAGGAATTCGCAAGCTACCCAAAAAATGGCAAAAGGTCGTTGATGCAAACGGGGAATATTTCGCTGATTAATATTTTTTTATTTGTTTTGAATAAAGATTGAATTTTACAAAAAAAGCTCAGAACTTTTTTGTACACCTAATATTTTGCGAAAAATATAACCTCAGCCAGGAATCGAACCTGGATCTCCTGCTTACCGGGCAGGTATCTTATCCTTTCGACTACAGAGTCATATGATGATATTTATCGCAAATAACATGTTTAGAATAACATGTCAACAATTCAGTGATACACATATATACTGTCGCGAGCGCCGAGAACGCAATCACGCCCACCGCTGACAAAGCGGATTGCGGCAAGCGATACTTTACTCAACGAATTATTATTTTGTCAAGCGATAGCGATTACCAATGCTACCGTGCTAATCGCGCATTTATTGTGTAACCGCTCCACGTGAAGCAACTGCTAATCGGGTTGCGCGGCCCTTACGCGGAAAGCCGCTGCGCGACCCAGAAATATACCGCAAACGCTGACGAACATTTTGATGACACAGCAAGGACCGGCCGCCTGGAACAGGATAAAAACGGGAGACCGGTACTAGGAGAGAACTGGTCGAGATCCGCCTTGCCGTCACGTCTGTCGCGATCCGAATTAAGTACAACCTGTATCAATTTTAATAAAGTTTATTAAGTGGTAAACAAAGTGATGAGCGCCTCCTTCCCGCCGACTTCTTGTTCGATCCCCGAAACGACCCGCACAACAATACATATACTACAATATACATATATACATGTATATTCTCGAATCCCCACGATCGGTACTCCAAAGAGATGATGGTCCTATTCTCTCGACCTAAATGATAAGACAGTAGGTGACGCGTATCCACCACCAAACATAACACAAATACTCGATCAGCAGAGTGGTGCAAAATATTTTTCTGTATTTCATCTTGCTTCAGGCTTTCATCAAATTAAAATGCATCCAGATGATAGTTATAAAACAGCATTTCCTACCTCCCATGGTCATTATGAATTTGACAGAATGCCTTTTGGACTTAAAAATGCGTCTACCACATTTTAAAGATTAATGGATTTCGTTTTAAATGGGAATGCAGGGAAGCGAAATTTTTGTATATTTAGATGACATAGTATTATATGCTAGTTCATTAACGGAACATCTTATTAAATACGAAAAATTAATTTTGCGATTAAGAGAAGCAAATTTAAAACTACACCCAAACAAATGTGAATTTTTAAGAAGGGAAGTAACTTATTTAAAACATATAATTAGAGAAAAGTCCGACCTGATTCTAAAAAAGTTGAAGCAGTTTAAAATTTTTCAATTCCTAAAAATACAAAAAATATAAAACAATTTCTTGGATTAGCTGGGTATTATCGAAGATTTATTAAGGGACTTTCAAAATTAGCTAAATTTAATTAATTTACTAAAAAAAGATATAGAGTTTAGAGTAAAGGAGATAAAGAACAAGAATATTTTAATACGTTAAGAAATGCATTATGTGAGGAACCGATATTATAATAACCTGATTTTACAAAATCTTTTCTTTTAATCACTGACGCTTCTGGAACAATGGGTACAATTTTAAATCAAGGTCAGATTGGAAAAGATCAAGCGATTAATTACGCTTTACGAGTATTAAATGATGCAGAGAAACATTATTTGACTATAGAAAAAAAATTATTAGCAATTATATGCTGTTCAACATTTTCGACCTTACATTTATGGTAAAAAATTCTATTTAATAACTGATTATAAACCATTAACCTGGCTTCATGAATTGAAAGGGACTTGTCGTTTAGCAAGATGGAGAATAAAATTGGCTGAATATGATTATGAAATAATATATAAACCAGGAAAAATTAATGCTAATGCTGATGCTTTATTTAGAAATCCTACGACAAATATATCTCCACAACAACCTCAACCACTACAACCTCAATATGATGAAATAGAAGAGTATCCAGGGGATAAGGAAGCAAAATACAGAAATGCAAATCCCAGAACTTTATCATCTTCACCAAGAAGAGGAACAATGGAGAAACCAGAGTCATTAATTGTAGGAATGCAGACGCATAATACAGAAAAATCAGAAGAAGAAGGTGTGCCATTTACTAAAAAAGAATTAAATGAAGTTTTATTTTATGAACATACATTTCAGGCAGAAATACATAATAATCCACTAAATCAAACAGATCAAACTGATGAGAAAACTTATTTATTAATAACAGCATAGAAAACAATATACAACAAAACTCAATTAGATTCAGAAATTTCAAATCACGAAGATGCAGAAAATTATGATGAATCAAATTCACAAGTAGAAATACCACCAAATCTTTTACAGATTCTAGATAACTTAACAAGAAATAATAGTGAAATTAATCAAGGAGAAGTTCAAAAAAATTTAATGCCAGAATGAAGAAAATAAAAATTATCCAAGGATTGACCAAATTTTCGTTGGTGATTACGTTGAAGAAGATAAAGATATTGAAGAAGACAATGCAGAAAAATTTGACGAAGACGAAGACAATGACAGTGAACAAGACGAAACTTACAATGAAATTTTGACGAAATAAATGACACAACTGAAGGACAAATAATGACACGTAGACAAAAGCAAAGTATAATAAAAGTCGACAAAATTTTTATGCAAAAAGGAAATTATTTATGCTTCTTAACTGCAGATGGTAAACCTTGTGATGATGGATCAAAAACATTACAAAGTAGAAATTTAATTCCTAAAATTAAAGAAGGAAAATTAGGAAATATCGAAGTAGTAAAGAAAAGAAATAAAATTCGTTTAATTTTTATTTGCAAAAGTAGTATTAATGAAAAAATAACTAAGGAAACATTATATTGTTTATACTAATAAATTATAAAAAACAATTAAGGAAAATTCAATTAAAATTTTAAATGTAGCAAAAACACAAGAAATTGATAATATAAAATGAGAAAAAATCTTATATCGAATTCGAGAATTTATTATTGGAATCTCAATTAAATTAATAATTTGTCACGGTCTAATCTGAATTCCGGAAATTGAAAATCAAAAAAATATAATAGAAGAAGCTCATTCATCAAAAATTGGAGGACATAAAGGAATAAACATATAATCAAGACAAAATTTTAGACAAAATTTGTATTGGGATAATTTAAAAACTAAAATATGAAATTATATAAATCAATGCTTGCAATGTTAAGTTAAAAAGTTAGTTCGAGTCAAGATCAAACAATCTATGTTAACAACTGACACACCTTTTTCTTTATTTGAAAAAGTATCAATAGATATAGTTAGACTTTATCAGAAACGTCCAAAGGAAATTTCTATATCCTAACAATCCAAGATCACTTAACCAAATTTCCTTAGCTATTCCTTTAAAATCAATAACTACTGTAAAAGTTGCTGACGCATTATTAAAATATTTTATTTGCATTTTTGGAGCCTCTAAGGTTATATTAACAGATCAAGGAATAAATTTTATGGGTAATTTAATGAAAAGATTTACAAAACTTCGAAAAATTTCGAATGAAATAATTTAAAACAACATCCTTTTATCCACAAGCTAATGGAGCTTTAAAACAATCACATTTAGTATTGATTGAATATTTAAAACAATATGTTAATAAATTTACAAAATGGAATGAATTATTAGAATATCCAACTTTTTCTTATAATACAATTACACATGAATCAACTGGATATATTCCATATGAATTGGTGTTTGGTAAAACGGCCAAACAACTCTCCACATAATGATACATAAAAAGGAAAACATATGATTATTTATGTGAATTAATGACAAATATTCATAATTTATAAGAATTGGTTCGAGAATGTTTAATAGCTTCAAAAATTAAATCTACACATTATTATGATCGAAGAATTAATCCACAGGAATTTCAAATTAACGATCAAGTTTTCCTTTTGTGTGAATCTAGAAAAGGAAAATTAGGTGATCAATATTCCGGACCACATATAATTACAGATATTTTACCAAATAGAAATATCAAAATTCTTTTTAAAGACAATTAAAGATTGTTCATCCTAACAAAATTCGAAAAACCAAACAATAACAATTAGTTAAGAAATTGAACTTGTACCACGCAACAACTTCAATTTCACTCATAATAATATTCCTTTTAAAACAGATGAAAGCGAAAATTTTCTCTTAATTCTTCAGAATATCTTGTTAGAAGAAAGCTATGGAATTATCGGCTTTGACTGCGAAATCCAACCCGAACGTCACGACATTATCTTTATTAGATATAGAAGAATATAATATACTGCTAAACGAACCACAATAAGAAACTAAAATTCAATTATTGCAATTGTCAAAATTTGAATCTATTAATATTATACAATGTAAAGTCTCAATTTTGCGCATTAATTATTGCGGCATGTATTCACATATATCAATTGTACAAAATGCGCAATATATAATTGACACAACATTTGACCAATGTAAAAGTATACATAAGACCGGAAAATTAACTGTAAACGTAAATAACATAATTAATGGATTAAAAGTAAATTATACAACTTCGTGATTATTTTTGCTGGATCTAATAAATATTAAAACAAATCAAATTTATTTAAAAACAGGAACAATTTGTCAATATTCAGATAGAAATTACTAGATATCGAGGGTAGATTTACTTTTTGGGAAACTATACCGACAAATTTTTGTAAATTTAATTATTATGATGTGTTATATGAAGGAATAGCAAACAAAATGATTAGTATTATAATATGAATGAAAAATTACAAATAATTTATTTCTTATCAATTCAAGATAACTTTCGTACTTATTCAAACTGGAGAAGAGTTTCTTTGCGGATATTCTTTAATTAAAACAGAACATCCAAGATTACTAATTCTTGAAATTAAAAACAAAGGAACTTTTATTCACGAAAATTATCAGTTGAAAATTTAGATATTTTTGCTTATGTAAATTCAAAATTTGTTTATGTAGAAAGACACATACGAACATAAATGAATCATTTATACACAAATGTACTTAAATAATGCTGCAATTTAGAGCAACAAATTATGAAAAATGCGCTCAGCTTAGCTACACATTCTTCAGACGATTTTGCTTATCAAATCATGAAAGGATCCGGATATATGGCAGTAATATGAAGGGTAACATCAGGAAAAGTCCACATTATCAAATGTATTCCAGTCGAAGTTAAATTCATGATTCGAAAGAATGTTATCAACAATTACTGGTATTAAAAGGAAACGAAATACTTTTTGACACCACGAACCCATATTTTTTTTCAAAACCGGAACACAAATTCAACCACTTGCAGCAGAATAATTCTAACAATGTATTATTTAAACGGATGGTATAAAATTACATCAATTCTTGAATCAGGATATACGGTAGTGTCTCGGGTGTCAAGTCAACGAGAACACTGCCGTGTGACTTTGCGCGAGTCGGCGAGATGCGAGCATCCGAAATTATCGGATCTAAATAACGGCTAAACCGATCAAATTCTAAGTAGGCTTGATCGATAGCTTGAGTTCAACTTATATAATAAAAGTATTTTTATTTTTCTGCTACGTGCCTCACAAGCGGAGATATTATTACGCAAAATCCAATTTAGAAATTTTTACTTAAGAAACGTCGTCATTATTGTCGTCATCCGGTTCTCATTTACGGTTGCAATTTCTGTTACGGAGGCGCCACTGTCCAATGTACACCGGTGGAAATAGTGTCTGTGCGCTCGGCGCGTGGCCGCTACATATACACACGTACATCCGTGCTCCGCGCAGCGCGAAGGAGATCGCGGAGCGGAGGACAAATAGTGGGGGCAATTCGATGTTGCATCCTTAACGCGAGACATATATGATACCGATTTCGATTATGCTTTCTCTCTCGATCGGTGTCTCTTTGTTGTCTCAAACACTCGACGCTAGCGCGAGTGAGAGACCGCGGTGTCTCTATATGTCGCGCTTTTCTTTTTTTTCCTCTCGTTCTGATTAATTATTGATTATTCAATGATTATTTATTTATTTAATTGATTATTTATTATTGATTATTGATTATTTATTGATTATTAATTATTTAATTATCGCGTAATAATTCTTTTATTATATATTTTTAAAAAAGTTAGGTATAAAATTACAACTATCATTGCGGTTTTGGACATTGAATGTCTTACAGCTATCTCAAGCAGCCGATATTAAAAATTATTTTAAAAAATAATGAATTCGCGAAAAACTGTATTCAAAAATAAAGAAGATTATATTTAATAATAATAAAAAGTTATTAGTAAATAAAAATGTGAAAATCAAAATAACTACATTTGAAATGAATATTATGTTGTAAATTTAAAATTTGAATTTGCAATAATGTGTAATTATATAAAATATTATTTCTATACGTAAAAGTATTATTTCACGTTACATTATATCGTATCATTTCTATATATTTACATTTAATTATAAATCTTATAATACAAGAAGTTTATTTGCACCTTGCAAATTTAAAAATGCGCGTAAAACTGTTACATGAATCTCCAAATTATCTGCAACGATAGTACCCACATAGAACAAAACTCTTCAGTAGATGTCCATTAGACGTCGGTCATAGATATTCAGAACATCCATTAGACTTCCAGTAGACGTGAACGTCCACAAGAAATCCACAGTTCCGCTTTGTGGAAGTCTATGAGATCTCTGTTAGACTAGTTTGGATTGCTAACAGAGGGTCCATGGAGTCTCGATAGACGACCCACATGGAATAAAAACCTCTAATAGATGTCCATTAGAGGTCCATCATGGAGGTTTGTAATTTCCATTAGACATCCATGAACTCTCCAGAAGACCTCTACAGAAAAAGTTAATAAAAAGAATTTTTTATGATGCTGAACAAAAATATTTCTTTGAAGGAACAAAGCGCACATACATACGTAACATGCAATGGAACTAATGAAATCTTTTTTTATCTCTATAAATGTCAGTAACGTCACATAATTTTTCCGAGGGTCACTCATCCTTGTAGTATACATGGTCGAGCTTGCGTCACTTACGTGATCGGCTGAAATCAGATACTAGAACAATAGTTACACATAGAATTTTGATAAAATATGACAGATCTTCGATCAGTAAATGTTATCACATTGTCATAAGATTCAAATAGTCTCAATGTCAATGTCCTAATAGCGTGTGTAATTTTTGTAGATAATTTAATTATATACATAAAAGAATTTAATTATATACATAAAGGAAAATTATATGTTACATGTTATATGGATTTTTAATATCATGTTTCATGTGAGTAGTGTTTAAATTTACATATATATTCTATTTACTCATTTATATATTTATTGATCGTATTGAATGCGTGAGATATTTCTCTTATTCGACAATGTATGTTTTCTTGTGTTTGATATAATCATTTATATACAATCAAATACGAATAAATAAGATACATGCAATAAATTTTTAATTTATTTATAAGTATATATTCTCAATTTTTATCATAAAGTAATCATGTACAAAGGATCTAAAACCTCTAATTAAGCTCTGTATATGATTAAGCTCTGTATCATGATGAAAGTTTCATGAAGCATCTATAATTTATCCATACAACCTTCATAAGACGTCTAATGGAGGTTTGGTATAGAATAAGAAGACCAATGAGAATACAAAGATATGAATTATTGATTGATTTACATTTTTTAAAAGCAATTCTATATTTAACTTTCGAAGTGGGACTATAACTTGGCGTCACTTTTTTATTTCAAATTTTTTATATAGATGATATACATATTAATTAAGTTAAATGCAATTTTATATTATTATTTAAAAAAAAAAAATTAAAGCTACTATCACTTGGGGTTTAGAATAAGAAGATTTTAATGGGAATATAAAGATACGAATCATTGATTAATTTATATTTTTTAAAAGCAATTGTACATTTAACTTTCGAAGTAATAAGACTATAATTTGGTGCCACATTTTTGATATCAAATCTTTTATATAAATGATATACACATTAGAGTTGAATATTAGATATTATTTGAATTTAATAAGATTGTGATGTAACACTTAGGTTTAAATAGGATCTTACTATTCTTGATATAGTAAACTTGACACTCGAGACACCGTGTCTTCTAATCTCCATTAAAACTGACATCGATGACAAAACCAACTTGGCAATACAACGACCCTGGATCATTGGCAGCAAGCGGCATATATACAAACAGCGAACTCGAAAATTTGAGACTATATCATGTTTCCAGCAGAGAAAAACGGAATTTTAAACACAATGGCTCATGGCATAAGAGGAGACTCAACTTTATCTTAAGGAATATCTTTCTCTCATCTTGACGAAAATTCTTTATATAAAATTACTGAATCTGCTTGGAAGAAAATTTGAGGGACATTTTTATCTATCGGAGAACATTTTTATCTATCGGCAATACAAGTGCAGGACTAATTTGAATATATTTCTGCATAAGAACAATCAAACTAATAATAGACTAACTTTAATTCATGGCTATGCTCTTCATACAATTTATTGATGATCAGTATATCTTATCGGAACGTTTTGGGATTCAGTTACAAATTTATTATTACATTTAGCCAAACAAAAACCATAAGAAGAAAGAAAGGAGATTAGATCAGAAGAAACAAGATTAAAAGAAGAAAATCAACAAACGAATGTATAATAAGAAATAACACACATGCTTATACAACAACAAACACATTGAAATAAAAAATGAAATTGAAAATTCAAGTCAAATTTCTTGTCCGCATGAATAACACTGTTAACATAATAAAAATAACATAATAAAAAAATAATAAATAATAAATAAGATTTATTAATAACATAATTAATAAATCTTATTTAATAAATATATGTTCATTAAAAAATATAATAATAATTGTTTAAATTCTTGTCATTAACAAATTAATACAAAAATAAGCAAATTCTGAATTAACTAGTATTATTCATTCGTAGTAATATAAGGTACGTATAACTTAAGGCGGGAAGTATCATGGCTATCTAACCTTAATAATTTTAAATAAAAGAATACGTATAGTATGATAAAAATATTGATTTATTGATTCATCGATTGAATTCTTGTTGTCCAGGCTATGTCTGTTGTCAACAGAGATTCGGATGACATCTCTGGGAAAGAATCCCCTTAATTATGCGTTTGGAAGTAGGAAGTGGTGAAAAGCTCGCGCGGGGTTCTGATCATTTCCACCTATAAATAAGCGTGCGGACAAAGCGCTTTAGTTGGTTATTGTTATAGTCAGAGATAGTTGTCGTTATTGTCATCGTTATCGTCGGAGTTATCCTTGACTTTAGGGTTGACTTTTTTAATTTGTAACAAGTTTCTGTTAATAGTTTTACTAATTTCGATACTTGTTTTTAATAAGTTTCTCTTAGGAGAATTTAACCTATTTTTAAGCCTTTTAACTTAATAAAGATAATTTTAAATTTAAAACAAAATTGAAAAATTGAAATCTTATTCTTTTCTAATATTTCATAAGCTAAAAACAAGAAAATAATTCTAAGCCTAAATTTGGTCGCTGACGGAGAGCGTACCAATTAGTTGCAACCAATGGAATTGCAACAATTTAGATTTAGAGTTTTAGTTAATTAATAATTAATTCTCAAAAATTCATGTCCAAAAGAGGGGGGCGCAGATTTCAAATTAAAAGATTAAGATTTCAATTAAATCGGACAATAATTTCGAATAAGGATCCCTTCCCATTATTTCAAAAATTCGAAGAATTAGAAAAACAACCTAAAATTAAAATAATTAAACAAATTCTTAAATATAAATTAAATAAAATTGATTTTGAAATTAACTATTCGAATTATAATCAAATTGATAGGAAAGACCCGCGATATAAAATTTATAAAATTCATTATTTATTTGGAATTGACTAAATCACAAACCAGTTCAACCCGAGGGTAAAGTACTTAAATGTATTGATCCAAAAATGGACAATCAGAACGTGATACTAAATAAATAGGCGTGCTTCTTGTTTACAGAGAAGTTTAGCAAAATTTAATAATTGTACAAGCTTTGTATATATGAGTAGTATTCAGGCCGTACGCATTTTTTATGACATATTTTATTGGTTATGTAAAAAATTAAGAGAAATTAGAAATTTGACTACACGATCATCTATCGAAAAAATGCATCATGAAAGTAGTGAAATCGATGTGCTTACCGCAATATATGCACGTGCGCGCACGCGCATACGTCTAATATTATAGTTAATTCTACATTGGCTGCATTCAGCTTTGCAATTGTTGTAAAATCTTTTAATATAATTGGTTTATACTATCGCAGCGGAATACATTTAGATGAAAAACTATAGGCAAAAAGTAATATTAAAGATTTTTACAACAATTGCAAAGTTGTTTTTTCTGCTGAACACAACTATTATGTTACTATATTATACATTTTTTGAGTTTGTAGTTGTTAATTTTTATTTTGTTATAAATCCAATAATGATGCTTATTAAATACTCGAATTTTTTATTTGCCTTTTATTTATTGATTTAAAAACTTTAGTTAATCCTGTTAATCAAAATATTGCAGGTATAGTAATATCTTAAGTTATAGAGATTAAATTCTCTGTCCTTAAAGCGGATCAGTGAACGTACGTCACAGTGTCATAGTATCTCAGATGGATTCCCAGCTTTCTTGCGTCTTCCTTGATATAGTCCGCCCATTTCAAATTCGATCTGCTTCTGCGCCCCTCTAATATTTTCGCATCAAAAATCTGCTTCGCAGGTTCCGTGTTTTCTATGCAGGTAACATGCTCAGCCCATGCTAGTCATTGTATCTTAAATATGTGATACTATGTTTTGTTGCTCATACTCTCTGTATAATTTGTGATTGTATCTTTGTTTATAGATTCCATTTTCACAGATTGGGCCGTAGATTTTTCTCAGTATTTTCCTTTCAAAGGCCCCGATCTTTTGCTCGCTGGCTTTGCAAAGTGTCCATGTCTTAGAGGAGTATGTTAAAATAGGCCGAATCAGTATTTTATACATCAGTATTTTCGATTTCCGAATCAGTGCTTTTGACTTGAAATTTAGTCAGGCCATGGCTAACGTTGGACGCTGGACGTTGGATGACGCTTTGTTGAAGAATTCTTTTACTAACTTCTTTGGTCACATTGTTTCGGTTGTTAATCTGAGTTCCTAGGTATATGAAATCCTGCACTACTTCAAAAGTATAATTTTCTATATCAATATGCAGTGCATTTCTACGCCTCTGTGATGTGCTAGCCACCATATATTTTATCTTATCTATATTAATTCTGAGATCCATGCAAGCAGCTGCCTTTGTAATACTTGAGAGTTTCTTTCATCGCGTATTGTGATCTGCTAACTATAGGCGTAAGCTAGCAGTTGCGTTGACCTATTAAATATTGTTCCTCTAGTATTAATATTTGCATCTCTTATTACCTTTTCCAGGACGATGTTAAAAAGGGCAGGTATGCTAGAGCATCTTCTTGTACAAGCATTGTATCCGTCGCAAAGGTTTCCGATTAAACTCTAATTTAGTAACTAAATTTAGTTTATTAATTTAATAAATTAATTTCGTATAAATATTTCATATTAATGTTAACTGTGTATATCTTTTTTATTTTATTTGCATCTTTATAGAATAGAGAATTATATTTTTTAATTTATAATTTATTATAACGAAACCTTAGACATTTATTATGATATTTGTAAATAATATTGTTGCGCGGCAACAATCCCTTGCTCGGCCGACACTCTTCTAATCATTCGTGCTTACACGCAAAATAACAGAGACTCTTTAGAAAAGAAACGAATTATAGTAAACGCAATACAGAAATCAATGCCCATAAATATGAATATCATGCAACTTTATACCTCCCTTGTCATCAAATAGTTGGCAGAAAGTGATTTTCATTCTGCTATATACGGGAGAACAACAACGAGTGAATCTCCGCTTGGTTATAACATTGCCCTCTCCTCTTTAAAATTGTTACCCCAACAATTTCTAAGGAACTTATTCGTAGAAAAAAACCTTACTCTTCTTCGATGAAAACTCCAGGATATCTGACAGCTTCCTACTCTACTCCCTATTACAGATTACGGTCGCCATATTTTCTCAATCTTGCACCTTCCAAGAAAAGGTGCGTCGCTGCAGGGACTTATTTCATCTTCTTTTTTCGCTCATTTTAAATTTTTCTTTCTTGAATCTTCAACTTGAAGTTTATGTACTTCCTTCTTGAATCTTGAATAAGAGAGAAGGGGGACTTCTATAGACCCAAATGTCTGTTCAGACTTCCCAAGTTCCCGCCCTGGCATTCGCTTAAAGTCCCAAAGCCCCCGAGAAAAGTGGTCAACAGTCAAAAATCGGGAAAGAACGGTTTCTTTTAATGAATAATGTTCAATCTTCAAACAAGAAGAATTCTCTTCTTAACCTCTCCACATAGTATTTTCAAAACTAAACAAACACAAAACGAACCAATATCTATTTTCCTCAAATTTAGAACATTCGAATTTATTGCTTTCCTCTTTTGGACGAAGAAGATAATCATTCCTTAACAAGTTCTGATGGAACCATGATTTAACCAAAATTATATTAAATATTTCTATATTCCCAGAATGGACTAAACGAACACAATTTTCCGGATAAAATTAATGATTCTCTCAACTTAAAAGAATCCTTACAGAAGAAACTTCGAAAAATATTAGATAATTGGATCATCCTCTTCTAAAATCGAGATATTGAAATCCGTATCAAACTTGAAAAATATGTCAATCCGCAAATCGAGTTTTAAAAACGAAAATTATGAATTTATATATATATATATATATAAAACTCGATTTGCGGATTGACATATTTTTCAAGTTTGATACGGATTTCAATATCTCGATTTTAAAAGATATATATATATATATATATATATATATATATATATATATATATACTATATCTGGTTTTTTGGCATCTTGCGTCGCCGTCCGGGTATCTCTGCACATATTCGCGGTGCGCGTGTTATTCACATGGATATATGGGACCTACAGTTTTACGCCGGTCTCGAACGGTCAATATAAGGATATTTCTCAGCAGAGTGACTCTAGACGGTTTGCTAGATCTTCATAGAGGAGAGCCGTTGCTTTGTAGATATTATCGGTCGGGATCGGGATTCGAACCCGCGATCTCTAACTTACGAGCCTCGCGCTAACTCGCAGAGCTACAATGAATTTATATTCCCGTGCTATTAAATTAAATCACACTAGAAATTATCGCAACGGGATGTTCACAAAAACGCCCCAACTTAAGTCCCAAAACTGAGCAAATGTAAATAAAAGAAATTAATGAACTGGCCTAGCTTTCGATGAAAACGTCTCCTTAATCGCCACAGCGCATTTTCTCATCGAAAGAACAATTGAAATTTTGTTTTATGCAATCATCCAGCTTTTCGATATTCTTTAACAAATGTATATAGTCTCTTTCTCCTACAAGAGCCGCTTGTTGCTTCGACATGCTATCCATCCCAAACGTTGCGCTCGCGTTAATCTCTCGCTCGGCGAACACTTTTATACTCACACGCAAAATAAGAGAGATTTTGTTTAGAAAAAACAAACAAACTTTTAATAAGCGCAATGATACAGAAATCCGCATTCGTAAATGATTCATGGTAACTTCACACCTCCATTGTCATCAAACATGACGTGTTTGCAGCGAATGACCTTTTGTTTCGCTATATATGGGGAGATAATGACAAGTGGATTTTATAATAATATATCTTGGAATATGTAGCGCTATTCTTTTTTTTTTCGAAGTCAAATTTTGAAAGTAATAAATTAAATCGTGAAACTACTATATTAAATTTCTTATTATACTTATTAATTATTATATTTTTTAAAATAAAATGAATTTTAATACTTTATAACAATACCAGGTGTATGCATAAGTTTTTTCCGGTTTTTTAGTAAAAAAAAGACACGTAATTTTCAAGGGAAATTAATTTTTTTTTTTTATTCAAAATATTGGCCATCGGCTTCTACACATTTCGCCCATCTTTTAGGTAATTTATTAATACCATGCCAGAAAAACTGCTTGTCTTTTGCGGCAAACCATTCGTCGAGCCATTTTCCAACTTCCTCGAAATTGCTGAAGTGCTGCTCTGCGAGCGCGTGCCCCATTGATGCGAAGAGGTGATAGTCAGATGGCGCCAGGTCTGGGGAGTACGGCGGGTGCGGAAGGATGTCCCATCCAAGCGATTTCAAGGTGTTTTTCACTGGTTTTGTTGTGTGAGACGGCGCATTGTCGTATGTAACAAAATCACTTTGCCATGTCTTCTGGCCCATTCCGGTCGTTTTTCGATTAATGCATGGTTTAAATTAATCATTTGTTGGCGATAGCGTTGTGTATTAACGGTTTCGCCGGGCTTCAAGAGTTCATAATACACAATATCGCTCTGGTCCCACCAGACACAGAGCATGGTCTTCTTGCCGAAGCGATTTGGCCTTGGTGTTGATGGACCGGCTTCGCCAGGTGAAAGCCACGATTTTTTCCGCTTCGGGTTTTCAAAATAAATCCATTTTTCGTCACCCGTCACAATTCGATACAGAAATGATTTTTTTTCGTGGCGTTGAAGCAGCATTTTACAAGTGACTTTGCGATTTTCCATTTGACGTTCATTCAAATCGTGTGGGACCCATTTACCGAGTTTATTGATCTTTCCCATTGCTCGTAAACGTCTGCTGATTGTTTCTTGTGATACATGTAAAATGCTTCTGCTAATTGCCGTTGAGTTTGAGTTGGGTCATCATCCAATAACTCCTGCAATTGCTCGTCTTCGCATTTTTGTCTACCAGAGCGCTCACTGTCTTTCACATTGAAATCACCACTTTTAAATTGTCGAAATCATGTCTCACACGTTCTAATCGATGGAGCGTATTCACCATATGTTTCTACCAGCAAACGATGACTTTCAACAGCCTTTTTCTTTTGATTAAATAAAAAAAGCAATGCGTGCCGCAAATGTTCTTTTTCAGGCACAAAACTCGACATGATCACTGAACGATAAAACAAAGACGCTAGTTTTTGGCGGACTCAACTTGTGTGTGTTTGTAGTTTTAAATGTCAGACGAACAAAATGATGTATGTGTCAAATTAATACGCTGCGTACTTTTCGCTGGCGACATCTCTTAGTTAAACCGGAAAAAACTTATGCATACACCTGGTAAATAAATTTATAAGTCAAATGAGATATATAATATATTTCAGATCAAGTTAGAACGAGTGCTGGGTGTAACTGTATCCAACAACGCAGCTCTTGATTGCGACATAATTAGCGAGTTGGTTGCTTATCCAGCTGGGTAAGTTTTGACTTTTCTTTAATTAATTCTTTTGATAAGTGGAATATAATAAGTTTTATTTTCAATATAAATTAATACAGATATTAAATATTTAAAAGATATTAAATATTTAATACGATGGCGAAATGAAAGAGCATAACAAGATCTTTTATGAACATGTCTAATGACATAATAAATTTATAATTAATTTTTATAATTTAATGACATAATAAATTTATAAAATTGTAATAACTATTTTCTTCTCAGAATTTATAATTTTGTCTTTTATACTTATAAATATCATGTTACACATATTCACGATTCATAAGTTTCCATTATAAGAATCTTATACGATTTTACTTATTAAAAAAAATTTCTAAATATTTACTTAAGTAATAGTGACAATATAATTATTAATTTAGTATACGAAATTTGATAAACATAATACTATATATCATATTTATATTATATTATTTGTATGCTCATAGTACTCATTAATTAGTAGCGTTGATTATTTGTTGCATATTGTTATTATCAAGTTTAATATTATTGTTTAATATAAAAATATCTATATTTCAGATTTTTGAATCATTTTCCCCAACTTTTTGTGATTTTTAATAATTTTTCTATGTTCATATATTTTTTTCAAATTGCTAAATATTTATTTATCCTCATTGAATATGAAAGAATGCTTTTCTTATAAGTAATTGCTTTTTTATATATAATGCCCTTATTTTTTACACCAATACTGTTTTAAAAATAATCAAGCAATTAGTTTTGTTCTATATTTATTTATTAATGTTTTTTATATTTTTGTTTTCTAATTTTATTTCGAAAACTTGTTTTATATATATTATTTAACTATTTAAAAACTTTATTATTTTAATACGTTCTAATATAGCATTCCAACAATGATTTTGTATGAGTAATATGAATTTATCTATTTATAACAAATATTGTACAAAAATCATTAACAATGATACGAGATAATTTTAATTTAAGAAAATATTTAAATAAAAATATTTATCACACTTTTATTGTTACAAAAAGAGACAAGTAGATCACTATCATTATAATAAGTTCCATAATATCTTATTAATGTTATATGGAAAGATTTCTAAAAGACACCGATAAGCTGCGTGAGAGTGCGATTTAATCGTTTCTTCGTTCTCAGCGAATCTCTCTTGTGTATAGAAACTTGTTCGGGGCCGTGCGAAGCAGATATATACTAGGTCGTGCAAATAGACTTACAGCATCTGCGACCTAGTAAAATTAAAACTATACGATAAATAAATTTTGACGTATATAATAAATATAGACTATTACATTTGACAAATGCATACATATACATACTTGTCTACATACATATTGTCTGTCAGTATAAAATAAAGATTACATATATGAAGTTGATAATAATTAAAAAATCATTGCCAATGTGATTAATAATTTTGACGAAAATAATGAACCATACAATTGAGTTAGTTAATTTGGTAACATTCACATTGTGTCCATAGCACAGACAAATCTTGCCTCTAAAACTAATCTAAAATCTAAA
The DNA here is from genome assembly GCA_024349325.1 of Pogonomyrmex californicus. Classification (NCBI taxonomy): domain Eukaryota; kingdom Metazoa; phylum Arthropoda; class Insecta; order Hymenoptera; family Formicidae; genus Pogonomyrmex; species Pogonomyrmex californicus. The sequence goes on from JAECZD010000025.1 coordinate 1,389,289, forward strand.
CTCTAAAATAAATTTAAAAGATGTTCTTAATTAATTAATTTTAATCTGTTAGATTCACATTGTTTTATTTATTTCAGACTTTATATAATTTTCTTTTATTTTATATATTAATAATTAATGCTCGCAAGAAATTTTATTGTGAAAAATATTATTTCAATCAGAAATCGAATCTAGATTAATCTAGATCAATTTAATTGTTATTAAAATAAAACTAAACTAAGGCATAATACATTGTTTTTAGTTGCCATATTTTTAGACCATAAATAAAGTAGCATGTAATCACGAACGAAGGCCTAGAAATGATTTTTTGAATTTATTTAATAAATTCAAATAGATGCCAGGATCTCATCATATCTCATCATATATAACTATGAATTTTCTTATTTCTATTAGATCTCTTATTTCTTTTAGATTTTATTTTATGTAGAAAATATCTTAGTCAATTGTATTTCATAGATAAATATTGTTCTTTTGCAGTTGCACTGTCGTTCTATTTAATCCACGGCGAAATAGTCAAGCACATGTTTTAAATGCTTGCCGTAAGACTGTGACTTCATTGGCACTCGCTGGGGACGGTAAATTTTTGACCACAGGTGAATGCGGTCATATGCCGAACGTCCGTGTATGGGATATTTCTGATCCGCAGAATGCCGTGCAAATCGCGGAATTTCCAGGACACAAATATGGTATTAACTGCGTGGTAGGTAATGTTCGCGATAACTTTTCATTTTATGTATTCGTTTTTCACTTTTAACTACTCGCATTTTTCTTATATGTGTAAGAAAGATATTAAAATTATCTTTTCAAAAAATATAAAAAAACCTCAAGTATATGATGTATAAAACAATATCTTTATAAAATATTTGATATCAAAAACGCCAAGTTATCAATAAAATTTAATATAACTATTGAACATATGTACATATAATTGTATTATTTTGCTGTGGATTCTGTTTTTAATTCTAAATTGTAAGAAACTCCAAAGAGCAAATTGACGCAAAAACTTGATGTGCAAGTTGCATTAAGGGAAGATCAAAAAATATAATTATCTTTAGTGTACTGCTCATAATTTATTTTGGTAGAAACTAAAATTTACATTTTATAGAATATATTTTTAAAAAATGAGTTTAAAATATTAATTTTTGGTTGAAATATATTGCAATGAAAATCTTTAATAATTCTCTTTCATTGTTGATATAATAACTCTTTTCATAGACCTCTGAAACAAATGATTTTAGTTATTTTTAAATGATGTCGCTATTGTTTGTGACTTTTTTAAAAATAATAATTTTCAATAAAATGGCAATCCTCTAAAGTTGATTTTCCGATAAAAATTTTGTTCTTTTTTTATCCGTAAAATAAAAACGATTAAAAAGTAAAAAAAAGGTTACGATTGAATGACAAAACAATTTTAAAATGTACTATTAAAAATTGAAAGCGACCGCTTCAATTTTTAAGAACTCATGTCAACCAATTCAAAAAAAGTGGTTTGAAAAAAAACGCATTTAAAATTTTAAGTTTATATAACTTCTTCAGAAGAAATAATTTCATTATGCTCTTTAATCTGCTATTCCATGACCATATAAATCTTCTGTAGACATTTTCCTTTTCCATTCCTTTTTCATTCCTTTTCCATTCCTTTTCCTTGTGTTTGTAGTTATAGTCTTTTGTTCGATCATTTTCGGATATCATTTTTTCATTCAATCTGCTTTAATAGAACTATTTCTATCCATATTTTGTATTATGACTGACAAAATTATCTCTCCGATTATGATTCTGTAAGTTTCTATTAGAAAATCTCTGTCAAAACCAATTTGAACATAAACAACAGTTTTTTGGATCAGAAAAATTTGTATAGCTCAGCACGCACAAGTAAAAACATTTCATCTCAAATACGTATAGATCGTTCGTGAAAAATAGCCTGTCGTATCGCCGACCGAGCGGCGCTGAAATGTTACATACCGCAATTTTAATCTTATACAGCTAAGTTTACAACATTATATGCTTATACGATAGATAAATATTTATTTTAATATCAAAATTATTAGTTGGTGCTATCTTTTTTATCTCATTATTTCTTGTTATTTGGAAATTAAAACATTTACATTATACAATTTTTTTTAATTTATAGATTTAAACGATGTGTGAGTCACATCGTTTAAATCTATAAATTAAAAAAAAGATTAATAAGATTCTTTCTTTAAGCTAGAGTGTGCATACTTAGGCATCATTTTTTTATCTTTTTGTAAAATGATAATTTTGTACTGATATCACATCTTTTTTAATAAAATTAACAAATATATATTATTAATGAATATTTGTTGAACATGTTTGTTGGAGCAATCTTTAAATGCTTATAATGCGCGCTTATGTATGAATATGTTTAAATGCAAGTGAATAGGTGTGAAAGATATATAGATATATAGATATATAGATTTATAACAATATATACATAGTTGTGGAAGTATTAATAATGTCAATATTAATAAAGGAATCAAAATTTTATATATTCGTTTTAATAGTTTTATTTACTTATATAATTTTTTTCTATTATACATTATACTCAATTTAATAACAGTAATAATTTGATACTTCACCGAGTATTTTAATAATGTTTAAAATAACAATATAATAACAAACTTAATTTGCTATAAGTAAATCAGATTCTGAAATAAAATCGATTTAATTTTTTTTTTTGTGAAAAACTAAATATTTTTTTGCACACGCTTACTCGTGAAATGAGTAAGACTATTTTACAAAACGAACGAATTTTAACAAAGCGAGTACAAGAAAATGATAAAGATATTCATATCGATCGCAACTGTTCCGTAGTTCTCTCACTCAAAGTTGCTAACAACAATTTATTGATAGGAAATAAGATCCGCTTGTTGCAACCCGTCTTTTCTTCTCAAAAGACGGGTTGCAACAAGCGGATTTTTACTCGATCGTAATAATAGATTATGAGAATGATAATGATGCGTATGCACTACATATTAATTCAATATTAGGTATTGCCGCCTCTTCGAAGCGAATTACCAAGCAGTTTATCTCTTATATTAACACATCTCTTAATTTCGCGTTAAAGAATTTCCTGTCAAAGAATTCCGTACAAATCTTGGAAAATGGCTCTCAGTCAAATTGTTTCAAATTTTAATATTTTGTAGCTCATGCCAAACTAATTAAAAAAGTTCTCATAGACACAAACCTACAAATATCTTAGTCTTTATTCTAGAATCTTTAGAAACTCATCACATCTTATTCGAAAAAAATAGTTAAAATAAATTTTTTTACTAACATTAGTTATGAATACTGTATAATCATGGATATGTACTACTGTATAATCATGGACATATATATATGTCACGAAAAAATATATTAGAGCATTCAAACATAGTGCACGTTAATTGTGCGTTCGAATGTGCTACTCTATTCTTGCTCGCTTCTCATCACTAAATAGTGTGGCGCTATATATGTTCATATTACACATTGGACACAAAATAAAATATTTTCAATATTTGCAAACCCTAACATGCTTCTTGGAATTAGAAAATAAAATGAAGCTTTTTTTAAGATATTTTATATCCTAATAATATTATGTCCAGCCCAAAACAAATTAAGAAATTTAGAGATAAATGGAGTACAGATGGGCTCGGAAGGCACAGATGCTTTCTTGAGGGTCAAGTATAGAATCGTAACCCTTCGAGTCGAAACGCACTGCATATGTCTAGGGTTAGATTAATGTTAAGAAACGCTATGACGCTGTATACGTATGTTCCGTCGGTCGTTTTTTCATCAGGAAATTTAATTCCTTTAACCAGGGAAAGACCTCATGCGATCTCGGTGATGCGAGGAGTGAGCGCGAATGGGGAAGGGATTGTTGAAAATGACACATAAATTTAATATTTAATTTACATTTAATTAATTAGTTCGAATATGAAATTACAATAATAAAATAAAATGGAATAAAAATACAAATGCAAATACGAGTAAAATACAAATATAAGAAAGAAGAAATGACACTGGTAATTGCTTAACGGCATAACGAGTATGGCGCTCGATAATTAATCGAATGTAGAATAGTGTTGTGAGTGTGGATTATTTCGTGGTTGTTACATAAGTGCGGAGGTTATGGTTAGGGATAAGACTCTACTCTAAAATATTTAGGGCCGTGCCCGAATGCTATAATAATAATAATAATAATAATAATAATAATAATAATAATAATAATAATAATAATAATAATAATAATAATAATAATAATAATAATAATAATAATAATAATAATAATAATAATAATAATAATAATAATAATAATAATAATAATAATAATAATAATGATGATGATAATGATGATGATGATGATAATGATGATGATAATGATGATGATAATGATAATGATAATGATAATGATGATGATGATGATGATGATGATAATGATGATGATAATGATGATGATAATGATGATGATAATGATGATGATAATGATGATGATAATGATGATGATAATGATGATGATAATGATGATGATAATGATGATGATAATGATGATAATAATAATAATAATAATAATAATAATTAAAGACATTTATAAAACAAACAAGATGTGAGTGTGGTTGTCCGAAAAATTAAAAGAGAAAGCTCAGTGGATGATAGGGTAGGGATGATAATTTAGGAGAATATTATACATTGAATGATAAAAGCCGAATAATGAAGCAACAAAACGATAATAATAATAATAATAATAATAATAATAATAATAATAATGAGGATGCATGCGACTTACTGGGGCGATGATTATGAGTACCAAATTTACAATACAAGGCGTGTGGAACCCTGAACGATCTCAAGATGTTTGGAAAAATCAGCAGGGCGCTTCAAGACTGCGACGGTTTGGACGATGGTCGTTGTGGCACAGGCCACACGAAATTAATTACGCGAAGTGAGAGGATGTGAAATAAATTGCTTGAGGTCGCGGGACTTAATTAATAATCGAATTCTGTTTCGGATTAAAGAAACGTAGTAAATAAATAACCATAGTTGATGAAAGAAATATCGAAATAATGAATCGAAAAGAAAATGATAATTTAGGTTATTCAGCTTATTTTAGTTCGTGGAAAAAAAGAAAAAACGTCTACTCGCGATCGCGATCGGAACCAGAAGAGAGCGAGAAGCGTCCCTTCGAGAAGATATCATGATCGAAGTTGTGAGGATGAGCCTTCCAGTTCCATAATTAAAAGATTCAGATTTTTCGATGAATAGAGATTAGCGGTTCGTTAGAGATGTGGGGGGAATTAGCCTATCCTGACTCTAAAAAGAAACGAATCTTATTGATAAGGGGAGGATTTTAGGAAGGTGCACGGTTCCAGTACTTATTCCCCAGTTGATCGGGTGTCCAACTTGCAATTTTCTCAGAAACCAAAGCTCATTCACATAAACCATTTTACCGTGTTATTACACTCGCTCCTTCGAATAGGCTATGGCTCATCCCATTTGGAATTTTACAATCGGGATCATTTCCTTGTTAGTGCACTGGCGCCGACAGAGAGTCATAAAATTGCCAAGGATAGACGTTTCTCAAATCGAGCCGCGTACCCACAAGATCACCGCTATGGTGACATATTGTTTATAATCCCCACCACCTACTTAACGCATTAGACTTAAGGTCTCTATATCCGTTCGGAAAGGCTCAGGCCCTCAACAGTAGATATACTAGGCGGATTCTAACCCAGAAACTCTGAGGGTGCGGGTATGCGGGGGGAACTCGTAGGCGCGGGGGAGGAGAGAGAAGGGGGGATGTTTCGTTGATCCTTTAAAATGTGTCGCCCAGTAAGGAAGATAAGATAATAAAATTTAGATAATAATAATAATAAACAAATTGAGTGAAGCGTCGATACATGATGACGCTTCCGGTTTAGACAAGGGACAAGAAAAAAACACTGACGCAACTTGTACGCGACATGTTAAGAGAACCATCAATAAATTCGGCTGCTATAAAATAAAATTTAAATGGAAAATTGCTGATGATATCGTGTTGCGACGGAGCGATGACAATGACGCGCGCGAGAGGGCCCGTCGTCACCGCCGCCCGCTGCCGCCGCCGCCGCCGCCGCCGCCGCCGCGCCATTGTTATGTTCTCGTATCATTCTCTTTCTCTTTTTCTTTACCTACTATCTCTCTCTTCCCCGTTGCGACTCTCTCTATATCTATTATCTCTCTTTTATTACGAATCTTACGAGTCTTACGATTATTTTTTTGGATAATTATTTTTTATGGCGAGGAAAGGAATAAAAAATACATATTTTGTATATATATTTATTTTTATACAATTTGAACACATTTTTGATTTAAGTGTAAAACTGTTTTTATTCACATTTTTAGAAGAATATAATGTTTTTTATAGAATATAAATGCAAAACTGTTTTTTTATTCACATTTTTTTTTTAAATATAAAATCTTTAATTTAAACTATATTATTACACCTACACATTTCTACAAATATCTCCTAATTATTTTCGTAGTTCAGTACGTCAATTTCATCCAACCAATAAAATGTTTTTTCATTATTTATAAACTCTTCTACACATTCCAAACATTTAAATCGCCGGTCTTAATGTAAGTAATATCTTCCCGCACTCAAAATAATGTTGTTTTAGTTATTGTCTTCGGTAACTTTACATAACGTATGCCACTCTCTCATTTCGTCAAAAATCTGATGAATTCCTACGTTTTCTAGGTCTCGTTCCAAGTAACAACTTTCACAGAGACGTCAATAGGGTTGTTCCTTCTCCCGATAAGTCACTTCTTGGTAAATTGCTCTTATGCACATTGTCGTTTCTCGCAATAAAGCCTGTATGTCTCAGGATGTTCCTGTGGAATCACTCCATCTAATTGCGGCTTTTCCTCCGCTGGCAGTTTCAGTTTTAAAAAAAAAATAATTTTTTAAATTTTTTTAACTTGATATTCTATTTCTATTTTATTATTCTATTTTCACATTAAAAATTTTTGAAATTTTTACCTAATTTATTTGTTCTTGAAAATTTCAGTTAACTTCGTTAATTTTTCTTGCGATCTTTTTTTCTCTTCACCCTTGCATGATTGAATGTCTACTGATCATCTAGTCGGCCTAACTATGAAAATTTGTAGGATGTAACCTGAATTTTTCTGAAATGTTAGACGTTTCGTTTATATTTCAATAAAGAAGATTTATTTTTTTTTGTGTGTTGTTCTCCTTTATCTCTTCCTTGTCATAATCGCAGGCGATGAGTTTTGATTTTGTTCTCGTTCCTATATCTTGTTCTGTTTTGTCTACAGAAACATAAGCACATAGATGTAAAAATATATAAAAAATACAAAGTTATAAATTAAATAAAATATTCGTAGTATAATAAATCTCGTTACGATACCTTGTTTATTGATGAGTCGATTGAACATTACATCGGAAAAAAACATGTATTGAATCATTGGAATATTGGAGTAATCGTCAACATAAAGAAATAAAAGTATCATAAAGAAATAAAAAACATATTTCGTATATTATATTATATTTATTTTATTTATGGTTATTTGATCTCCAATTAAACAATTTTAATATATTTTGTAACACGCAATTAGTATAGTGATATTCGCATCGCATAGTATTATCAGCGTCTAGATTATTCAAAGAATCTACATCTTCGTAATCTGCATCCAGGATTTCGATGTACACGCGCTTTTGCTTATCGTCCAGAAGCAAATTCCACAGCCATTTTCGTTTTTCATGTCCCTTGACATATATGACAGCACCGTCGTAGTCATTGTCGTCTTCTTTCGTACCGTGCACAGCTTTCAATCAGCTGTAATTAAACTCTTAGCTTTGCTGTACGGAACCGTTCCGTCGTTCCATTGCAGTAATGATGTATCACCTAGCATGCGCAAGACTTGTTGGCACTTGCGAGGAAATGTCATGGTATAGGGCTTGCGAAAATGTAGTGGGAGAGAACGGTCCATTCTTTGAGAGCAGCAAATTCTTTTATGACAAACTGTCTAATCTTCCAACAAAGAAACCTTGGTCTACGAACGTTAGCAGACATGACTGTTGTCGAGAGGAAGACTGCGATCGATTTCGATGTATCGTAGATTTTTATTCTCTCTATTATATACCAACGTTGCAATTTATGTCATCTTGCGCACTACGTTGGATAGTGGATTATATTCAATCACGCGGTCATGTATAATGAGACAATAGGCGATAGCATTTGCTGGTACATTTTCTTTGAACTCTGTAACGGTACGTTCCTGCGCGGTCGGATAATGTTCGGTACGGATGCGGGGACGTAGCTCGGGAGTTCGGAAATGCTCGTCGGATGCCGGGTTCGGAAAAGAAATTGCAGACGCATGGGTTGAATTTATAATAGAATGATTAGATTTATTCTAATTTAAAAGTTGGTAATTTAGTGCATACAAAGTGTCAGCACTACGGTTCGGATAGGCTTTGATAAGATTTTCTGAATTTGAGATTGCCGCAGCGCGGTCGAGTAGTAAATGCGACGAGATATATTCGCGTGATAGTGCGCGGGTCGGATATGTAGCGCGTGTTGCTAAGCGTTCGGACGCACGGGTTGCTAAGCAACCGTAGACTTTCGCGACGCGTTTTCGTGTATGTCAAACAAAAAAGTCCGAGAACACTCCGACTTTTGATGAGCAGGAATACGAGAATATCGCGAGCGCCCGATATTCCATAGGAGAAAAGTCCGAGAACGCTCGATATCCCGTGGAAGAAAAACCCGAGAATACTCCGATTTCTCGTGAGAGGATAGAAGGTGAATACTGAGAACGCTCGGTATTCGAGAAGATTCTCGCGTTGTTCGGATCAGATCGATGATTTCGGAAGGACGGATGTCCGGGTTCGTGACGGTTGTTCGGGTCGGATGAACGGATAGGTCTGGTTCTTTTCTACAAAAATCGCCGGGTTTATATACCTATTTTGTGCTGACGCGTCAGCACGCGATTTGTTAAATGTTTTAAAAACAGCTGATCTGTCACGCCGTCGACGTGACAGATCAGCAGCACGCGTGAAGTGTTCTTCGATTGCCGTCGGGGATGTTCGGACGGTCTCGGATGACGCGGGCCGCATAGCGCGCACTAGTAACGGAGCTTTCACAAATGCTCCGTTACATCTTCCCTTTTGTTTAAAGAAGTGCCCTATTTCGGACACTACATCTCACGCTTGTAATGACAATGGCCGTTTTTGTCAAATCTAGGAAACTTTTTGACTCCTACTCGTGTCTTGTAAAGGCGTGAAATGTGTGCCGCGAAATAGGTCACTTGTACAGTAATCCCGTCCGCGACGGATTACCTCGACCGACGGCGGTCCCATCTCGTCCGAACGTCGGTATCGGTCGGTCGGCAGGCGGTGTTGATGCCTTGGTTGGAGCGGCTGGGACGTCGCCGATCTTGGCAAACGTCATAACGGGCGCTGACGGATGTGGCTGGAATAGGCGGCTGGTCTGATGCGGCGGTCCAGCGTTGCGGCCGTGGCGTGGAGTACGGCCGGTGCTGAGTTGGCTGATGCGGAGCGGTGGTCCTGCGTAGCGCCCGTGGCGGTGGATACGGCCATGGATGATGTAAAATTGACCTGGTCCATCGATGCGGCCGTGGAGGTGGATACGGCCGATCGGGGGCAGCTAGCTTTGCCGCTGACTCTTTTGTTGTCCTCGTGGACGGTCGATGCCGCCCGGGTGGTCGTGGCAGCTGGAGCGGATGTTGGCAACTTGTCATTGTCGGATAAATCCGACAAGTCGCCGAATAGTTCGGCTAGTTTTGCCGCGCAGCGACTTGCCGGCGAGAGCGTGTACGTCCTCCGGGTGGTACACCCGTACGGGGTGGTACCTCGAGCAGCCCTTGTAACTTTTTAAGGTTTGCTGTCATAGATCTCTGGATGGAGGTATCTACTGATGGAACCACGCGTACCGGCTGGCGCAGTGTGATACGCAGTTGTGATGCTGCGAATGGTTGGCTTAGTATTGGTACTGGCCGGAGCGACTCTCAGTGTTGTTTCGGTGGCCGGCTGGTAGCGAGGCCTGGTGGACGGTTTCTCGACGGTCTTCGCCAAATGCTTCCAGAGAACCTCGAATTCTGGGTCGTAGGTCTTGTTCGCCTTGACTTGGTCCATAATTTCCTTTGTTGCTTGGATGATCTCTTCGCAGGTAATCGGCACGGATCTTTCACCGACGGACAGGCTCACGTATTTATATCGAAACGATGTTACAAGAAATATACCCCGCTCGGGGTAAGAACAACTCGTGGCTTTACGCGATTCGCTATTTTCAATTCGGTCGGTAGAACGGTTCGTCTAAAACGTCTGTCGATTTCGGATTTGTTGATGTTTTCACTCGGTGCTAACTTCAAATCTTGGATGTATACATGTTGATGCCACCTTCCCCGGTCGTCGCAGATCAAAAATTACCGGCGAAATTATTTTTCGCACGATTTAGCGATCCGGTGAATGCAGGTGATAATTTTGCCGCGATGGCATCTTTTTTGCTCGAGAGGGTGTGCGTTTCCACACCTTATTTCCGACGGCGGGTTTCCAGACGCGGTGTCGCATATTATAGTATTTCGCTTGTTTCTGAAATGCATGAGCGAGGTTTGCGCAGACGACCTCGTATGCCTCTCCGAGGATGCGACAATTTGATTCTGGCGACGATAATGTCGCGTTGATCCGCGGGGAGGGGGCTGTTCAACTCTCGTCTGTGATTCAGGAATGCCGGGCTACTCGGTGGCCTCATGCCATGCGTGTTATACGCGAAGCGCAACGCCTCAATGCTCTGATCCCAGTGGCGGTGATTTCGGTCAATATACTGTTTGATCATCGTTTTGATGGTCTTATTAGTTCTTTCTACTGGGTTGCATTGAGGCGTGTATGCGGGGGAAGTACGGTGCGCAATATTAAACGTCTTTAATAATCTTTGGAATTGCCCGGAGATGAACTGCCTCTCGTTGTCGGAGATAAGGGTGCGCGGGCATCCGTGCCGGTAAATAATATGATTGTCGACGGCTTGCGCAACGGCCGCGGCGGTGGCACGACGGAGTGATTGCAATTCCACCCATTTTGTGAAGCGGTCTTGCATTACTAACAGCCACGTGTCCGTTCGCCGAACACGATAAGGGCCCTATTAAATCTATGGTTATTTGTTCTCATGAATATGAGACGGGGGCGGTGTGTAGAAATCCGACAAGTCGGCTTTGCAACGATTTGTGCGCGAGGCAGTTTCTACAATTACGAACGTACCGGGCGACGTCAGAAAACATGTCAGTAGTATAATCGCGCAGCACGAGCAATCGTCTTTGCGATACCAAGATAGTCGGCTGTCGGTTCATGTAGCCGCCGGAATATTTCGATACGTTTTTCACGCGGCACGCATTCTTTCCACTGCTCGGACAGAATCTCGCGAAAGTCAGTAGAATGTAAAAACTGACGGTATAATTTTCCGTTTTCGATCCAATATTCGGGGAAATCGGCAGGTCTTCCCTGTACCCGCTGAACCTGCCGATGAAACCACGGACATTTGTATCCTTGTCGAGCGGAATGCACGGGTGGTTAATGGGAAAGCGCGTCGGCAACGCAATTCAACTGTCCCTTCCGATACTTAATCGAATGTATATTGCTGGAGCTCGAGTGTCCAGCGGCCTAAACGTCCCGTCGGGGACTCTAGGCATTGCAGCCATTGGAGGACCTGGTGATCGGTTATTATATAAATTCGTAGCTCTTCAGATAGCCGCGTAGATGCCGGATCCCCCAGACGATCACTAGACATTCGAGCTCGATCGCGCTGTAATTTCGCTCGGTCCCGTTGAGTGTTCGGCTGGCGTATGCGATTACGCATTCGCCCTCCTCCAGATGTTGAGTTAAAACCGTCCCGAGTTCATGAGCACTTGCATCGGTTTGCAATATAAACCGGCGGTTAAAATCTGGACAGGCGAGGACCGGGGCGGTAGTAAGTGCCTTCTTAAGTTCATTAAACGACTGTTCTTCTTCCAATCCCCATTACCATTTGATGCCCTTTTTTGTCAATTTGGTTAGTGGCGCGGCAGTCATAGAAAAGCTTGGTATGAATCTTCTTTATCAAGAGACCACACCCAAGAATTGTCGAATTTGTTTGATATTCGTGGGTGTGGGCCATTGGGCGATGGATTTAACCTTGTCGGGGTCGGGCTGGATGCCACGGCGATTAATTACGTGGCATCCAGCCCGATATCGAGATATTTAAGCTCGATGAGAGAAATGACACTTTTTTTCGGGGTTCAACTGGAGGCGGGCGTCGCGCAACCGATGAAACACCTCCGCGAGATGTTCTAAATGTGACTAAAAAGACGGGCTAGTGATAACGATGTTGTCGAGATAGACGAAAACGTGCGGTTCTAATTTGAGGCCGAATATGCTATTGAGGAGCCATTGAAACGTGGCCAATGCGGAATGTAGTCCGAACGGCATGACTTTGAATTGCATCAGTCCTCGTTCGGGCACAGTGAACGCGGTCACGGGTCGGCTTTCGGGGGTGAGGGGTATCTGCCAATAGTCTTGTTTTAGATCAAGTGTGGATAAATATCATGCGCCGCGAAGTTTGTCAAGAGTAGCGGTTATGTGAGGCAGCGGATACGCATTTCTTTCTATGCAAAATCGATGTTTGCCGTCTTTCTTTCGGACGATTACGATGGGGGGAATTCCACGCGCTGGAGGAGGATTCGATTATGCCCTCGTCCTCCATTTGTTGTACTTCCTCGTCGATGATTTTCTGTATCGAGGACGATATCGCTGTTTTATTGGTACAGGAGTGTTAACTCGGATGACTCGGATGTGTAATACGATCGGTCGGCTCTTTCACGCCCTCGAATTTCCCTAATTCGATATCGAGAAAAGTCGCTAATTCGCGGTCTTCTTAGGGTGCGGTGCGTTAATCCGGCAGTGATGACGTAGGAGGTATGGCGATGTTTGGTTGCAGTAGCCGGAGGAAGTAGTATAAGGCGTGTCTATAAATCGATGCCTAGTATCGGGCTATCCAGGATTAATAGGATCTGGAAGGCGTGCTCAAGATTTTTTTGGTGCGTGATCAGGGATAGCGTGATCTTACCGTTAATATTGGCAAGTGCCCTATCGGAAGCTAGATGAATCTGGCTTTCGACGGAGGTGACTTCATTACCGATTTCTTGAGCGTAGCGCGTGGTTTCAGGGTTTATTAATGAAATCTCGGATCCCGTATCCAGAAGGGCAGTGAATTCGCGTCGATTTTGACGGTGATGTGCGGACGCGGTGTGTATTTTACACTGGTGAATTTTTCGGCCGGAAAGAGTTGGCGACGGCTCCGGTTGTCGTAGCATTTCCTAGACAGGGGTGGCAATCCTTCGTAAGTACCCCATCTTTACCACATTGCGAACAAAATTTTCGGGGAGGTCGTTTGCACGAAAAACGATCATGACCTCGTTATTTACATCTCCAACACGTATGTTCGTGATCGTAAGTCGCGACGTTCACACAGCGTCGTTCTTCTCTATTTTCTGTTTCGCGAGCCGTCCGGATCTCCTCGTACTCTTCTGCCTGATTAATTAGATCGTTAAGAGTGGTTCTTTCGTTTATCCGAACGAATTTTATATTCGGCTTTCATGTTTTCGTAGAGTCGATCTACTTTTTCCGGCGTTGAGTAATTATCCGCGCGACGCATTAATGTGAGCATATGAAATCACGTATTGAGAGAACGTTTCGCCGGGACGTTGCCTACGATCGCGAATTTCTTGCGCTAGCTTTACTTGGTATCGGCGTGATAAAAAATGAGGGCGGAAATCGGTTAAAAAGTCCTCCCAGCCCGACCATTCGCTTTTGTTATTTCGATATCACAAAGCGCTGCCCTTAAGTAACTCGAGCAGTCCTTCCAACATGATCTCGTTGAAATAACGATATTGTTTCTGTAATTCAACGAGTCTCTCCAAAAAGGAGAGAGAGTCGCGACCGTCGAAGTGACACCCCCATTTTCATATATGCTCCGTTACAACTCAAATTCTAATCGCACATCTACGGTGGCGCTCTTGATAGATTCATTTTGCTGCGAACAGTCAATGGTTGCAAGACAATAACTCATAAAGGTGGTATAATTGTGCGACGGTTCGCGGTATGATATTTTATCAATTTAATAATAAGATGTATGGAAGCGCAAAAACATGTCATATAAGACATATAAGCATATCTATGTTTGTCAAAGTCTAGATTCAGATCATCGTACAGATAAAATTCTGAGTTTAGATAGAGTTTCACGTTGGTCAATTTACAATTGTCGAAGCCAAATTTATGTACTTTCATGTTATTTTTTCTGTTAGTCTGTACAACAAAGATGACGTATCGCGAGTTCTCGAGCTGAATCGCAGTTTTAAGAGTCCAGGAATGTTTCGTCGTGTTCGGCAATAAAGATATACAGATTCCATGAACGGAAAACTCATACTCAGATATCGTATCCGCTTTCTAAGACTTGCAGCATGCAATTTAGCAATTTATTGACTTCGTTCAACATAAGGCATTCGCCATTGTACTTTGAATAACTCAAGTGTCGGTTCCATCATAGGATTTCCCACAAGGCAATTGTTATCATTGCGCGCTCGTATTAAAATCAATTCGTGACGAGCGTTAATTACCACACATTTGTAATCTTCGCAAAAGCCAAACAATATGTTGAGCGATACATAAAAATTAAAATATCCATCAGCTGTCGTTAGAGTTTTCGCGTTATAGTCACTTAATATAATTCCAACATTCCACAGACCTTCAAAGTTGTCATTTGACAGCGTTGTATAGCTTTTTAGAAGACTGGTCACTCCAACGTTTCTATTGCGATCAATCTCTACACCATTGAGTTCATATCGAATTTCATCAAACATGAACGCGACGCAATTATTTCTCAATATTACATCAGATCCATCAATCTCTCTATTCTTTGTCAATCTTCCTTTAACGTAGAAAAAACTTTCAGACGACAACGCGTACAAATCTTGCTGTTGTATGGGTATTCTTATTTTATCACTATGTTCAAATGTCGTATAACATATGGATTGTGTAAGTTTCTCTCTTGACAATGCGATCGTCAAAGATCGGTTGACCTTCAATGTTCAAGATATCGGCCATTTTAGATCGTACGATGAATCTCAGTGATTTCAAAAATTTAACGTTCGACGTGTTGAGTTTTTTCTCTTCTTTTTCTTCTTCTTCTTGATGAGCGAGTATTGTCGATCGTTTTTTTTTTGTAAAAAATGCGTCGTTGTTTTTTTTAGTAAAAAATGCGTTATCTCTCTGCGCGTGCTTTGCTTCGTTCAACACGTTCAGCATCTCAAATGTCACGCTCGCGTTATCGCTGTCGCCGGCGTACGTGCAATCTGACGATGATCTCTTTTCTTCTGAAATCGAGCAATCGTTCGTTTTGGTCAACAATGTGTATCGTTAGCTCCGTAATGCTCCGTACGATGACTGATAGATAAATTATCTGCATCGACCTTTCCGATATCTTATCCTCCTGGCGGCACGCTCGGCGAAAATGTATCGTGTATCGTGTGCACACTTTAGTCGTTACTGTATGCGCCCGCGGTCACGTTGCACTCTACACGGATAATGTTTACGTTCATTATGTTGATCGACACGTCCGATTTATGCCACCTTGCAATATACGCTTCGACGAGAATCCAAGCAGCGATCCAATATTATTGGGCTTGTTAAAGTTTATTTTGTAGGCGAATTTAATCTTACACTTCATCGTTGTAATTTGCGCGGAGCATTATCGAGTATTCTCCAATCTTGTCATCGCCGCGCGCGGTGTCACCGGCATTGCCATCGGACGTGTCGCGTCGCGGACGTTTCCGTGAAATCTCACGTTTCAAAAATTCATTTATGGCCTGCAGCTCATACGACCCCTCGGGAATCGTAATTTCTGCGTCGTCTTCATCAAAATAAAATGTATTATTCAAAGCGTTTACATTCGAGCGTTTACATATCGTGTGATAAGTCTCCAAAATTGCTAAACCTAGCTCGTAGTCCGTCGCTCAAATTTGTGGCTGGAAAATAGTTTGCCACGAGAATGCTGCTTTTCCCGCTTAGCGTAAGCGTCAGCGACATGATGAAAAAAGCGTCCAACAAATACTGAGACGTCGCGGCGTTTTGTCAGACTTTTTAAATTCATGCGCGTCGACCGTTTAAAGAAACCATAGGCACAACTGTGTTGGCAGCGCGAGTATGGATTTCAAGTGATAGATAAAGACAGTCCACTTATCAATGGGCGATAGAAAAGAATTTAACATGTTCGCAGTATCATAACGCCATTAGTCAATGTCGATACGTTAACTAGCACATGGATAATATCGAAGATCGTAAGAAAATAGCGAAGCAGATTGCGAAAACGAGCGATTCGATTCGCAAAAAATATCGCGCTTTAAAAACTAGTAAAATAGATGAAGAAGTAGCGTTGGAGAGACGGTTCAAGCCCATTGTCGAACCTCTAAAACAGATTGTTGAAAATATCGAGGAACCTCAGCCGATTAAAAAAGAAGCTAAGATTGCAAAGGATATTGATATTAAAAAAAAGAAACATAAAGACAGCAATGACGACGATGACAATCCGATACGATGTATTTGTCATCGTATGAACTCAGAGCGATTTTCGACTCGAACACCGTATATACTTGGTGTAGCATATATTTGGATCTTATACACGACTGACAACGATTTCGATGATGTATACTTTCGATGATGTGTATTTTCGATCTCTTCATTCAAGCACCGCGTACATCTTCGCTATTCGTAATTGTCGAAAGTTATTGTTCTACGACGTTACTCTTTACATCTTTCGTCTTTTTAGCGTCTTTTCTGCCATCCACCCTCGTACACCGCGTACATCTTCGCTATGACGAATTCCGACGAATTCCGTCATTATCGCGCCATTATTTTCGTCTTTTATTAGGCCGGATATTTTTTTATTCACGAGAGACATTCCGTATGTGTTATCCATTGGATAATCGCTCGTGTCGAATCTAACGATATCACGTTTCATCGTCTCGTACACATCATCGCACTCGACGTGGTATATGAGACTGAGACTTCGTGTCGGTGATCTTGCATTTCTCGCGATACAGCGGTGACATGTGGTGAAATTCGTATAAGCAAATTTTCGATATGTCGATATACACATACCCACATAAATCTGCTTGTTGAATTTTACCTCGAGTTTACAGTTCGACGGCGATTAAATTTTCCGCAAAGACGCTGCGGCTGTGGAAATTTGGTTTCGCGATTATTGCTTCCGCGCCATACCATCTATCCCATTTCATTATCAATTTTACATCCACGTGATTCCGAACATTTTCCATTGTTTTACCAAATACCGCATGTTGTTCATCAATTATACAAATTTTTTTCGAAATCGTTTTTTATGTTCTAAACTGTGTATTGAGTTTGATGTAATCGCGGAGCCAGGTGGATTGAGCAGATTGTAGTACGCAGTGTATCTTTGCGATACGAAGACCATGGCGCGTATATTGCAGATTGCGGGTAAGTGACATACCGCTTCTTATCGTATAGCGTCGCGAGAAGTTTATCCTGCCGTGTGTCAGATTTATCGCGCGTCGGACAAAAAGGTAAGTCAGTATGTCGGTCGTGCAGATGACGCGAATATTCGAAATCAACCTCGAGAATATAACTCGTAGGCGAATCCGAAGCGATCGTGCTCACGTCAAAGTTCGCAACGTCTTCAACCCATCGAAATTTGACATAGGGCAGCGGTTGACACATTGCCCATCCGTACAGATTATTCACGTCAGTATAGTACATCAAGTATGACGACGGTTTCGATGAGTCGTACGAATGCATGTACTTGTTATTGGCCTGCGCGTATTTGCCGAAACATTGACTGGAGCCGCCGCGTATACCGCACTCGATAAATGTAACCGTATCGATGTCGGTGAGCAACTCAAATTTTACGTGCGTATATTTTAGCATGGCGTCCCACGTGAAACCTGGCAAAGTGTAGTAATGCGTGGGACCGAGACTGTAACTTTCGATACAACTTTCGCGGAAATTTTCAAAAACGTCGGCCAATAACAAGACATCGGTTTTTAAATACAGATCGCTATATTCGCCTAGGGTTTCAATAGAAAACCTATAGAAAAGCTGTCAGACATTCATATGCGTAATCGTTCTTCGATACCGTGTCACCGGTCAACGAGCTATAGAACGATTTGCGCGGTGGTAGGCGCGTATCCTGCAGCTAGTCCGCGCGATCCACGTATTCGTAGGGAAAGATATTTTTACGCGTCAACAAGTCAAAATCCTCTTTTGAAAATGTTGAAAATTCGGAACGTAAAATTTTTAATTTCTCTTTCGTTAGAAAAGATACCAATTTATCGAGGCTAGTATTTAAAAATTTATACGAATCGATAAATCGTAGTCGTACACAATTTCGCGAATCTGATTTCTCGGCGGTATCTTTAACGTGTTTAGTAAATGAAATGTATTTTCCTTTTGTTATCGGCAGCATGTCGATCTTGCCTTCGAACGCCGTAGCTATTTCCGTGATGACAAAATGCGCGTCATAATCGGATAAGTTGTGAAATATTACCGGAATGCAATATGAATCTTTATATTTTAAATTGCAATTTGAATGCGCGGGACCACGGTAACGATCGATAAAGTGGCAATGATTGTGTACCCGTGTGTTATCCGAACGCAAATGGTTTCTCGCAAATATGACGACACGTTGCGCTACGGTATGCCTCCCACTGTTCTCTTGATAACGTTTCCATGAAGACATTTGCGGATAACAAAATTTTTACTCGATGCGCCAAGTCTTCGAGTTGTCGAACGAACCATGCAACGCAGTCCTCCGCGCTGAAACCTATACGCCGATAACGCGTCATTATACGAGCATCGCACGTATCCGACGCTAAATACCTCGTGCTGTTGATAGATGTACGACGCGGCTTCTGTTTCTCCCAGTTCCGTTTGCCGTGATACGCACTCCAAGTCCGCGTACACCATGAATGGAAGTCGTTCCTTATTCAAGTGATTCTTAAATTCGAGCCACTTTTCGTCTTCGCTCGGCAGTCGGATGGCGCAATCGTTCATCTGTTCGCAGTCCATGTATGCAATTTTTCAGATGAACTGAAATAGTGTAAACATCTGCAAAGAAGGAAAACATGATTTTTTTTTAGTATTAAATAAACAATTATAATATAAAATAGTATACAATTTTTTTTTGTTAAAATGTGTATACCGGTCGCAAAAGAATTTTTTGCATTTCTTTCTGTTTATTTGTGAGCTTACGAGACGGAACAGGTTCTTGATGCACGCAAAGTGTCCCGCGTTGTCATCGCGCGGATCTTGAACGTACAGCAAATTTATGTGTTTTTCCTTCTTTGTTGTCAGCCGTATCGGGAGAATCTCCTTTGCCTAGCCGTAAACGTTAATGGAGATGGAGTTTTTAAAAATTTAAAGTTGGATGGAGTTTTTAAAAATTTAACATTGCGGGGATTCGAACTCGCGTCGGACGGACGAAAAAAAGTACCGCGTACCTCAAGCTGCTCAGCTATGCCACTTTTCTGCTTATCGCTGCACGGTTACTGTACTTACTGCACAGCTGATCGGGCGCCCAATTTTATTTGCAATTTTCTCAGAAATCAAAACCCACTCACATAAACCATTTTACATCCAATCACCTCCTTCAAATAGGCTACGGCTCATCTCATTTGGAATTTTACAATCGGGATCATCTCCTTGTAAGTATTTCTTTATGTTTAGGCATAATTCGCATATGGCTGCCAATTGTTATTTTAGTTCGGTTACAGTTTTGTTAGACTTTATAGTTTATTTATTAGTTTGAAAAGCGGACCCTCAACAATCTGAGGTTCACATGTTGGGCAGACTGGCGTCATGGAGCTTGAGCTCTTAAGAAATTATTTTAGTTTATTATTCGGGATGATTTTTACCAGATAGGGAAAGTTAGTTTGTAAAAGTAACTAGTTACAGTTTTTTCCTTTCAAAAAATAACTAATTACCGATTTTAAAAAATAACTTGTTACAGTTATAATTACTAAAAAAGTAATGAGTCGTTATTTTTCAGTTCTCTGTTAACTTCCTGTTATGTTTTGTTGCTATTTTAAATATAAAAATCTTATATTTCTACTATATTTCTTATAATATTGTTACGTTCGCGGCTATTGTCATTATTCTCGTAGTCTTTTGCGTCACCGCGCACATGCGCAATCCGAAGGAAGCCGCGCTTGGAATAAACAACACTTCTTTACAAAACATGAAGGCTTTATTCAAATCAGAAATACCAAATAATATCAAACTACAGTAATTTGGCCGACACACGTCCGCACGCCGCGAGTCACAGAACAATCACATAAACAAACACTCCGTTGCTCCGGAGAGCGCTTTGCTTTTTCTCCATACGGCGGCTCGACTTTGGCCGCAGAAGACTCGCGCGGATATAACAATATATTTCTAAAGACTGATTGCAACGACATTAAGCGAGACTTAAAACATTAAATTTATTATACCAAAGCAAAAATACAACATTACATAGTAAAGAAATTTTGTATTTGTGTTAAAATCCGTCCTTGTTAAAATTTGTATGTTAAATAATCTGCATATTTATATGTAAATTTAACATATGTCTACTATGTTAATTGACCTTAACAAATATAAAATGTAAAATTATTAAAATAATCTAAGAAATGTGTTAAAATAACACAATTCATACATATTTATTCAATATGTTAAAATTTACACAAAAAAATGTTGGTTCTACTCTATAACAGGAGTAGGAATGTTATTATTCTTGTTATTATTCTTTGTGTGGTTTCGGTACAGTCTCGAATCGTGTCTCGACATGTTATTTTATCATAAAAATTAAAGTCCGATTTGAACATTTTTACTTTAAGAAACGTCATTATCCTCGTTGCCCAATATGAATGTACGATTGCAATTTCTGTCACCGAAGCGCCACTGAGTCCAAGTAGAGCCAATGTACACTGTGCGACAATGATTCGCGTGATCTTGCCAGAGCTCTAACTTATCGGCCTGATTTATTCAGGCAGGATCGATAATATCGATAATGCTGAAGGAGATTGTAATTAAGATAATTGGGTAATTTATTAAAATTAATAACAAGTTTTTCAAAGATATTCTTTTATTAGAAATAAAATTATGTGTATCCGAATAATCAATTTAGTATTCTTGTGCAATTACTTGCTGTTATCGTCTTTCCAACGAATTGCTCAAATTTTCATTTCGTTATACATTACTTAATTATTTATTATACAAACTTTAATAAACTATTTATTATACATTATTATACAATCTGTTGTCGTTTATATCTATTTGAATAAATGTTTAATTTAAAACGCATATATTACGAATTATATATTTATACAGATAAATATAAAGATGCATATGACTTGTAATACGACGGAGATATAATTCATACATTTTTAAATTAGAAAAAGAAAGAAAGATGAAATAAATAAAAGATTAATTATTATTTTATTATTACTCATTACTGCATGTGTCCTTTCTGAAGCGCGCGCGCGCATTCAGCATTATCGACGTTATCGAACCTGCTTGAGTAAATCAGGCCGATAAAGATATTAGAGTTCCGGCGGGATCAGGCGAATCATTGTCGCACAATGTACACTGTCTGTCAATGATTCGCTCGATTCTACAGTGGCCCTGACTTATCGGCCTGATTTATCTACCGGCTCGATAATCCGTAAGGTCGATAAGTAAGAAAATTTGCAACAGTTAGAAAGTGTCTTCGATGTTGCATTCTTAATGCAAGATGCGCGATCGAGGGAGAAAGCATAATCAGACGTGATACCGAATTTCCCATCGCCGAGTGTCCCATCACTGTCTCACACACTCGACGCTAGTGCGAGTGAGAGACCGCGATGTCTCTATACGTCGCGCTTTTCTTTCTTTCTCTCTCGTTCTGATTAATTATTACTTATTCAATGATTATTTATTTATTTAATTGATTATTTAAATATGATTATTAATTATTAATTATCGCGTAATAATTCTTTTATTATATATTTTAAAAAAAGTTGTAAAATTACAACGTGTAAAATTACAACTATCATTGCGGATTTGGACATTGAATGTCTTACAGCTATCTCAAGCAGCCGATATTAAAAATTATTTTAAAAAAATAATAAATTCGCGAAACTGTGTTCAAAAATAAGGAAGTTTATATTCAATAATAAAAAATAATAAAAAATTATTAATAAATAAAAATGTGAAAATCAAAATAAGTATTTTTGAAAAGAACATTATGTTGTAAATTTAAAATTTGAATTTGCAATAATGTAATTATATAAAGTATTATTTCTATATGTAAAAGTATTATTTCACGTTACATTATATCGTATCATTTCTATACACTTATATTTAATTGTAAATGTAATCAATCTTATAGCACAAGAAGTTTATTTGTACATTACAAATTTAAAAATGCGCGTAAAATTGTTACATGGGTCTCCAAATTATCTGCAGTGATAGTTGTAATTTTACACATAACTTTTTTTTAAAATGTATAATAGAAGAATTACTACGCAATCATAATTAAATAATCAATTAAATCAATAATTAAATAATCATTAAATGATTAATTATTGATTTAATGATTATCTAAAATTTTTATATAAAAAAACTTAGCGCTGCTAGACCTTGATTGAAATAAAAAGTAAAGATAAGAAATTTTTATTTAAAAAAATAATGACAAGATTTAAGGAACATTGACAGCAATAAAAATGACCAGTATGTGTATATTGTTCGAGTATAAGATTAATATAAGATTGATATAAGATTAAGTTTATTTGTTACAAAGTAATATGACGGCATATATTATGTGCAAGAAACTGTATTCTTATTACTTTAATGTTATTATTATATATATTATTACTTTAAGTTGTGTTATTTTTTTTATCCAGCGCCAAGTTCTTTTACATAAAAATTTTTTTATTTAAATTAATTTTTTTTTATTTTGTACTATTATCTCTTTAATTCTTTGTAATTAAATTTTCCATTCGATTTAAATATACTTTAATATATTTAAAAATTCTTTACAGGATATGTCGGAATATTATGTATACATATATTGAGATAAAATGAAAGCTACTATTTATGTTAGATACATATCATTTAAGTTAAATTAGATATTAGGTATTAAGTATTAGGTTAAACGCAATTTTATAATATCATAATTTTGAAAAAGAATTAAAGATTACTATCATTTGGATTTTAAAATAAGAAGACTTCAATGAGAATACAAAGATATGAATCATTGATTAATTTACATTTTTTTTAAAGCAATTGTACATGTAACTTTCGAGGTAATGGGATTATATAACTTGGCGTCATTTTTTTGATATCAAATCTTTTATTATATATAGATGATATACATATTAATTAAGTTAAACGCAATTTTATGATATCATTATTTTTTAAAAAGAATTAAAGCTACTATCACTTGCGTTTTAGAATAAGAAGATTTTAATGAAAATACAAAGATACGAATCATTGATTGATTTACATTTTTTAAAAGCAATTGTACATTTAACTTTCGAGATGATAAGACTGTAACTTGGCGCCACATTTTTTTATATCAAATCTTTTATATAAATGATATACATATTAGAGTTGAATATTAGCTACTATTTAAATTTAATAAGATTGTGATATAATACTTAGGTTTCTCACATCATTATTGAAGGAAATGAATTAGCAGATTAACTGATGAAGGGAGTAGAACAGAAAGAGGACAAAACAAAATAGATCTCTAAGAAATTTTAGAAAAAAATTCCGAAAAAAGAAAGAACCGTGACATATGATATAGAATACTCTAATGAAGAAAGCTAATCTTAAAGGAAAAAATATTTCAAAAATTTTTCTAAGGGAAAAAAATTATGATTTCAAAAAATTAACTGTGATAGACATTAAGATAACAGATTGTTCACAGATTGAAGACTAATTATTTGAACAAACCATTACCAGTTAATAAAACCAGTTAATAAAACTAAAGGATATTTATTGCAATTTTGAATATGACAGTGTTGAATATGATAATGCAATATGTAAAAAAAAGAATTGGATATAGAACTTGGATTCAAAGGCATTCTGCGTAATATTGACAATTAAAATCGCTTAAAAAAAGAAATTTATTTACTTTTACGAATTATACAATTTTATTTAAAAAAATTAAAGAAGTAACGTAATATGAAGCTACAATAAAAATAATACATATATTGATTTTTTGTTTTTTTATAGCGGGTAGAACGTTTATTTATTCAAAATTTTAATAAAAATTTTTAGTAATTTTTAAAAGAATTTGATTATATTATCGTGAAGATTTTCTCTCTATGGCGTTATTACGGAATCACCGACACTGAACATTCCTTCGACAGACGCACTGCTTGGAAGTGCTGTGTTATATTTAATAAAAAATTTCCTGATTCTAGTATAATTATTTAACATATCAATTTGCAATTGCTTGAATTGAAAAAACGATACAATTCTTCTTGTAAGGATTCAGTTTTTTTTGTTGCTGATTAAAATAAAAAAATTCGTGATCATTGAATCTTTCATTAATATTTGAGGAGACTTTCAGTAGAAGTAATTCCTAATAACTCTTCTAAGTAATTTTTAGCAATTTTTTTTTCTTTATTTAGCCAGTTCAACTTAAATTTTGGATGTAACAACTTGCGACGATTAATTCTTTTTTCTCGAATAATGTGCAAAATTTAAAATTTAATATAGTAAATTCTATAACATCTTTAATATCAGAACTAATGAAAAAATATTATTTCTTTATTTAAGAAGAAATTTATGTTAATTGACAAATTACCTTTTAATTAAACGTTGAATAGCTATAATTAATGACTAACAATATGTAAATCCATTTTTGTTAAACTTTTCCATTTTTTTCTTGTAAGGTTTTCAAAACCGATAACAAATATGCCATGTATATCCCTGATTCACTCTATAATATATCTAATGCTCGAGCCAAAGGCTCTATAATCTAATTTAAGCAAAAAAAAATTAGAGTTTACAATTCACTAACTTACTTACTTACTTACTTGTTATTAACTAGCGTACCTGAGAATATTCTTCTATAAATTTAATTTCGTTTTCTGTTAATATTTGCAAATTGCAATAATCTAGACACTGATTAATTTTTTCGGAATCAGTCTTCAAAAGTGTTACTAGTTATAATATGGAATCAAAAGTAGAGTTCCATCTATTAAAATAAAAATTTAGAAAATGAGATAAGAAATTTAGACAATTGTTATTATTTCAAGAGAAAGTATATTTGCAATGGTGAATGAAAACACAATAAAAACTAAAAATAAATTTGTTCATCAATATAATCAATATCAAAGGATAGTAAATATAATATACAATATAATATATAATTTATTTAATATAAGAAATGATGAAAAAGACCTAAATTTTTTATCTTCTCGATGTAATAATAAAAAAATTAAGAATGTCACCAATCCTAAATCCGAATAAGTCTCATATTTATTATCATCTGCTATAAAAATCTTTTTACCTTTTTAATAACAGGAGTCCTTAATAACAGGACACCACTAATTTCCTTTATTTTATCTGCGATTTGTGTGGATTGATTTTGTTTATTTCACAATTTTAGTAGTTTGGCAAATATTATTCTATATTTTTTCTTATATATAGTATCACTATCTAAAGTCTGTTTTTTTATAATCTCTCACAACAAGATTCAAAGTATGACTCACATCTATGATGTGGCGGAAGAGTAAATAAATTTTCTACATTTATATTTTCTGCCTCAACCATAAGTTCACTTTAATTGTGAAATTCTATAGATTTTTCATAATTTTTATCCTTTTGGAAATTTTTAATAAGATTATTTATAAAGTATATTAAAATATTTTATATTATTAATTATATCTATTTTAATAATTATGTATATTATTTAATTATATTTTATACATATTAATTATATACAGAATGTCTTACCTAATATCTCTTTTATTTTCGCAGAAATAAGATCAAATAAAAAATATGTTTAAACAAAAATTGTCTGGTTTGGAAGAAAATAAAATAATAATAAAATTAATTTTTAAAATAATCGATTTTTCAAGATCATATGAAACTGATTATTATTTTCTAAAAAATCTATTTGAAAAAATGATAATCAACTTCATATAATTCTAAAAAATCAATTTTTTGAAAAACATTTTATTATTATTTGTTTCTCCCTCTAAACATAGGCCATATAATTTTTATCCATGCATATATTTTTTATTCGATCTTATTACAAAGATAAAAGAAATAGATAGTTTTATTAAATAGAATATCTTATGTATTATATATTAAATAAATTTTTTATACATAAATATTATAAATATTATCCATATAGAATCTTACAGTGTAATAAACTTTTCAAAAAATATACAAAATGTATTTGAAATGTTAACTTACTGAAAAGCTTTAACAAAAGTTGATCCATTGTCGGTTGTTGTACAACATATTTTATTTTGGATATGGCATTCAAGAAAGAGTAAATTAATTGCCTGAGCTAAAATATCATATGTATGTTTTCCAGTCATCCTGCGGCAAGCTAGTGCAGCCGATTCTCTCTAAAGTTTTAGGATTAAGATCCAATGGATTGTTATTCCTAAATAACTTCTACAAATTTTAATTTTAATTAAATTAATAAAAAAGCAAAAATAATTTCTCAATAAAAATATAATAATATATCATATCAATATATTTGTATAATAATCTCGATTGACGTTAAGAGGGCCCTCGTGGTAGCGCCTTTATCACTTATTATATCATCATGCCTGAGCGCGTGAAATGTTAGCTCTATGATTAGATCGACTTTAATCGCTATTAATTTAAAAATTATTATAGCTTCGGCATTTTCATATTAGAATTTTCGTCTTATTTTTAAGTCAGGAATATGTCATAAAAATTTCGGTCGCGAGTTGTAGGACACCCTATATATATACTACCCACCCTCCCATACCAATGGGTATTATATATAATACCCATTATATATATATATATATATATATATATATATATATATATATGTATTATACAAATATACATTACAATAGATTGCGCATCTATACATGTATCTATGCGCAACAACATTTAGAAAGACAGAGATATATGTGATCTGTTCTCTTCTTCATTATACAAATGAACAAAGAAAACATCTGATCAACTACTGTTCTCATGTCTACAGTGAAAGCGCATATTCTATTATATAAATTTATGTATGTTCTAAAAAAAGAAATGAAAACGTCAAAATAGAATATAAATACTAATATAAATTATGTGTGTATGTATGTATAAACCTTTTCGCTTTGCTCCATAAATCTGCCGTTGTTGCAACTATTTCTATTTCCGCTAATTTCTTTTCTAGAGCAGTTTTTATTTTAAAAAATCTTTCTCTTAATGTCTTTCTGCACATTACAGAAATATGTGAAGGAAGTCCAATTCTAATAAGATTAATAAATGCTGGAGTATTAGCAATGGAAAGGGGTTGAATATTTTCAACAATAAAGCGCAGTACAGCTTTATCCAATTGTTTTTGAATAACTATTGAGATCCCATCTTTCCATCTTCAATATATGTTGCTTATTTGGAATAATATTATTCAAAGAATCTTCATTAGAAGTTTCTTTGACAATTTAATTTTTGCCTTATCTATGTTCTCCAATAGGTATGGATGTTTTGTCTATTAATTTTATACTGTTGCCAATCTGTCGACATTCTGCTAACATTTTGTTGACTTGGTTTTCACATATATTTCGCCATTATATTTATTTATAATTTATTATTATTATGTATAGCTTACAATATTACACTGTATATATTTATATATTCTGTATATATTCTATAATATTTTATGCAAACAAGAGATTATTTTTTCAATTTTATATAAGAATAAGGAATTAATATATTTGTTGAGGAGAAGGGTGTGCCAGGAAAGAAACGACCCGTGTAGTCTTTACGCTGAGTTTATTATATTGAAGAGTCCATACACGTAGCGAAAAGCATTAGCGAGCGGGCCCGATGAGAAGAACAATGAACGAGGAATACAATAAGGGGGGGGAGAGTAGAGAGATAAATCGCGACATCTCGCGATTAATATCGTGGCGTCATAGCGCAACGCATGAGCGCGGGAAACTTGAACTCCAACACTTCCCCTCATTGTGCGGGAACTAAAGGATCCTAACGGATTCAAGTATTTGCGATGACCTGTCAAACTCTTAGTAAGTACGTCGGCATGTCTTTCGTCGGCACGTACTTTAGCTCTATACCGTGGTTTCTTACAGCTTCTCGCACGAAGTGATACCGGGTGTCTATATCGCTTCGTCGCGCGAATGGAATACTGCATTTGCTACGAGTTTCTGCGTATCCACGTTGTCGCAGAATAATTGGGTATCGGCCAAATTGTCGAAGCCGAGTTCCGTGAGAAATCGCCGTATATCCCTATATACTCTACTTCGGTCGAAGATAAAGTAACGGTCCATTGCTTTAGGGATTCTCAGGATCATTAGCTAGAATAAATGCGTAGCTGGTATATGATCTATCGTCGGGGCAATTCGCCCAGTTGGTGTCCACATATCAGCGAGCAACCTGTCCGCTTATATGAGGTGCCGGAGTCGGACGTACCCCGTAAGTAACAGCAGCATGCGTTTAACGACAAACCAGTGGGTCTCGTCATGACAGTCATTGAAACGACTCAGCTAGCTGACTGCGTGCGCAATATCAGGCCTCGTTGCCGTTGCTAAATACATCAGCGAACCCATGAGTTCGCGGTAAGGGACTTTCTTTGCTTTTTTGGCATCCTCGGTATTTCGTCTCTCTATCTCTGACGACCCCAGGTCTGATGCTATGGGCGTGGATACAGGCTTGCAGTTTGTCATCCCGAAACGAGATAACACTTCCTCCAGAACCTCTCTGGTGGATCGAAAATCCCTCACTTTGAACGAATTCCAAGGCAACGCCCCACTTCGCGGAACTCCTTGATCAAGAAGTTTCTTTTTAGCCCGTTCTTGAATTTTGTTATCTTGAACTGTTTCGAGACATGATTAAGATATCATCCACGTAGACGATTATAATCGCCAAATCTGCTCCTTGACCACGGAAATAAACGCAGGGATCATTCCCGGACTGGGTAGCCCCCAGGCTCTTGAGCTCTCGTCGACCTCTAGGTGAATGTGCCATTGGCGACCGTACAATGCCTTTTTCAGCAGACACACTTTATCTCCTGCACGGAGGGTCTCGAGCATCTTTTGGGTTTTTGCGTGAGTTGTTATCTTCTTCGATTCGATTCTCGTTAAAAATTCCAAAATTTCTTCTGTCATTTCCGGAGCTTCCATATATATTGTCTCTTCTAGTACGCTATTAAGATACGCCGCTGTTACAGCGATTTGCTCGATCATTATCCCACATTCTGATGCTAGTGCAGTCGCGAGGCGGATAGAACTCAAAACTAGTGCGACGGAAGAGAAAGTCTCGTCGTAATCCATACCGGGGCGTAGGGCAAACCCTTAGTGATGATCCTTGCCTTTGTCTCCAGATCACCATTGAGATGGTATTTATTCCATAAAACGAATCTGCTGTCTATAACTTTTTCGGATGATTAACCTCTCGGATGATTAACCATGTCTCGGGTATCGTTATATATGACATTCTTTAATTCCTTTGCCATAGCACCATTCGTTCACGTATGCACTTGACACCGCTTGGGACAGAGGTATTTCCGCCATAGACGCTTCTTCGGAGCTCTCCAGCGGACTCAACGAGGTTGTACTCTCTGCTACCTGTCCTTATTTTTCGTGGCTTCCCAGAACCTCTTCTCATATATGGTTGCATGCTTTCAGCGTCGATCGGCTCTTCGTTTTCTTTATTGCCCTGATCTGCTTTCAGTGTAAGAAGAGTCAACGGAAACGGAATGTCGAGTCCCGATCACTCGCCCTCGAATTTCAGTCCTGGCGCAAATATCGTACTTGAGTCGTTTGGCGATTGCGCCGCCTCGTTACCACTGGAGTTGCTGGATCGAACTAACTTAATATCTCGTGCGACCTCTACCTTCCGATCTCTAGGAATCCATATTCGGTACTCTTTAGAATAATCCGAATATCCAAGTAATATGTCCTTTTTCGATCTCTCATCAAATTTTCCCTTATTCGGAGATCTATCGAGAATGAAGACTTCGCTCCTGAACTCATTTAGATGCAGGATGTCGGGTTTTTCCCCGTGCCATAATTGGTAAGGAGTCCTTCCGTTTAACGATTTTGACGGACATCTGTTCCGTACGTAGTTAGGCGCTGCTATAGCCTCCGCCCAAAATGATCGTGGTAGACCTGATTGAATGAGGAGACATCTCGCTGTCTCAAAGTTCTGTTGCGGCGCTCAGCAATCCCATTCTGCTCCGGGTTATGTGAGACGGTGAGACGTTACTGAATTCCGTGTCTGTCCAGGCAATCTTTGAACTCATTGCTCAGGTACTCCGTATCATTGTTGGTCTGCAAACATTTTATGCCCTTTTGATTTTCGAAAAAAGATTTCATTTTAACAAACTCTTTAAATATTTCGTTTTTGTGCCTGATGAAACGAATTTCGCACCAATGTGAATGGTGGTCATCTATAAAGGTAACAAAATACTTAGCCTTTCCATGAGATTCTGTCTGTACGGGCCCACAGACATCCGAGTGCACCAATGTAGTGTGGTTGTAGTTTGCTTTGACTTCTGCGGAAAAGGAGTCCGCGTCATTTTTCCACGCGGGCAAATGTCACACTCTAGGTTCTTCGACACTTGTCTTAGGTTTAATTCCTTATAAGCGCCATTTCATGCCGCGTCAATTAAATCCTTAAAGTTAAGATGGCCAAGGCGACGATGCCATTGCATCAGATTATCGTCGGATCTTTGAGTTTCGCTCACTTTTCAGTCTTCCGCATCGACGTCGAGGTAATAGAGACCATTTACTATGTTTGGCTATTAATGCTTGATTGCTGTTTTTGTCCAAAATTGTTGCCGCATATTTGTCGAACGTGATAGACTATTCGCTATCCGTTACCTTGCCCACTGAAAGTAAATGTGTGCGTAAGTCCGGCACTAATAAGACGTCTCGTAAATCAATATTTTTTATTCTCGTGCCTTCACGAATCCGGGAAAGAGAATTTTGCCCCTGGCTACTATTGTCGTTGCTGAATTATTGGCTAGATTTAATTCTCCACGAGTGGAGAATTATAATGTCTAAGAATCTGTTTCGATTTCGACAAACGTGCGATGAACAACTATGCATCAGAGTTCACTGCGTTCATCGTCTGACGTGAAGAGCGTGCCCTCTCACCTGATCTGCACTTGAACGGAGCCAAAAAAAGGAAGTTTTCTGCGCTCTTCACGGTTTGTTGATTGTCGTCGGTATTTTTATGACACTCGAAGATTTTATGTCCGAATCCTTGACACTTATAGCACTTTATTTTAGAAGCGTGCGAATGTTTGTCCAGCCTCTTGAAATCGTGCCTGTCGTGGCTACTTTTTGTTCCGATACGAGTTTTGCGTAGCGATCTTTCAATCATCATGGCGTTTGTGGTGTCGCCGCTTGCGGTTCCCCGTGCATCGGATTCCTCGACGATCTTTACACGCAGTGCTTCGGGTGTCGGTAGATTATCATGCAACTCTATCGCACACCGAAAATTCTCGAATGTCGATGGCAAATTATAGAGCAATAGTATCGCGAACAAATCGGCATTGATGTTGACATTCATATCGCTTAATTTATCCACAGCATCGAAAAATTTTTGCAGGTGCTCACGCACATCCTCACGTCGCGCATTCGCTGTAAAACTAATTGTTTTAATAGAGTAGTTTTTCGAACGGGTCCGCGCGATTGATAAAAATACTTTCTAGTTTTTGCTAAATCTTTCAGGACGTGATGCAATTTTTTACCTGTTTTAATTTTGAGGCGCCGATTAATAAAATTATGTCAGACCTTGCCATTCTTGATACATTCCGCTTTTGCTCTCAAACTCAACTCATCGTTCGATGTAATTTCCGGCTTCAATTTAACGCCGCTGATATATTCTCACTCGTCGTTTTTTATTAAGAAAACCTCCATGTGTATCTTCCATGTGTCAGTTTGTCTTGGTCAGCATTTCGATCCTGGTTATGCTGTATGCGGCCATCTTGAACACTGATGCAATAAACCGCCGTATCACTTAGCACGTGCGATCTTATCTCTTTTCGACGTGTATAACTATAATACTATAAGTTCGCATGACCTGGGCCCATAATCTGTTGAGGAGAAGGGTATGCCAGGAAAGAAACGATATCCCGTAATCTTTACGTTGAGTTTATTATATATTGAAGAGTCCACACACGTAGCGAAAAGCACATCGAGCGAGCCCGATGAGAAGAACAATGAACGAGGAATACAGTAAGGGGAGGGGATAGAGAGATAAATCGCGACATCTCGCGATTTATATCGCGGTGTCATAGCGCAGTGTTTCACGCGCAACGCGGGAAACTTGAGCTCCAACAATATTAACATATTCCTATATTAAATTATGTCATTTTTACAAGTTTTTATTATTTTAAAAATAAGTAATAAAAGTTGGGATATAATATAATAAAACATTTATCCATTATTTAATTAATATAAATAAGCGATTCATTTGATGAGAGGAAAACAAAGACTGAACGCATATATTATTTACAAAACGGGCTTTATATAAAATGCCTTTGAGACATTGATTTTTATAACATAAACAAATGTGTTATTTCAAATATACTACATGAGAAAGCAAACATTTACAATTTTGCATAGAAATATGGTTAATTTTTATAGATTTTTTTTTATTTTAATATATAACAAATTTAAATAAATTAATTTAAATAAATGAAATATTAGAGTATAAAAAGCTTCATAAAACTATTATTCCACTATAAAGTAATAATTATTTATTTATTACTTATTTTCTATCTTTCTCTCTCCTTTTTACTGCTTTTAAAATTCATATTTATGCTCTATCAAATCTATCAAAATAATAATATTATTAAGAACTGGCTCTTAATATATAATATATAATCATAATATATAAGTATCCAAAATTATCTTAATTTCATGCAAGAAACAAGAATTCTTTTAAATAGCGTACTAATAAAATTTACATTCATATGTTTTCTGAAATTTGCAGTTGAAGTTCTACTTGTATGTATGATTTTCTTGCCAATGCAAATTTTACACAAAAATATCAAGTTTTTCTCGTTTCCAAGTTTTTTTTATATTATAAATATTTTTGCATATGCTGGCCATGGCATTTTACAATCTTCATTTGATTGGGACGTTTTCTCATCTCATTGTTTCGATTTTTTTATTTTATATCTGTATTAAAAAAAAAACGAAATAACTTTGAAATTATTTCGTACTATCTTATACAGCACAAATTCTGCAATTATATTGCAGCAAAATTTATGCTGTATAGAATTTGTGTTAATAGAAAACTCTTTTCCCGTTTTAAATTAAAACTGTTCTTGATCAATAGATATTAATACTATTTGTATTCGTTTAAGAATATGAATCTCTTACATTGTCGATTTTTTTATCTTTTGTACCAATTCACACTTAAACTTTGATTTTTGATTGCGTATTTTTCGTTCGTGCACATCCATGTTTTGAATCACGTAGAAAATATAGTGAGTCCATCCAATAGCGCAATTGTTCATTAAACAGCTTAATAGCAGTCGAATCGTTTGATCGTTCTTATTTTATATCTAACCAATCACATTAAAACTGAGTTCGGAAATGTCATCTGAGTGCTCCTACATATCATTTTATTCTTGTTTAACATTCGGTTAAGAACACAAAGGATAAAATAAAACATGGGGTACTCGAATGCATTGCTGCCAGAAATGGCATTCTGCATCACGGCAGCGATGGTAGGGCAGTGGTGGGGCGCAGCGCGAAGCACGCACACAGAACACGAGCCACGCTATATGTGCTCGGCGTTTGACTACTTCGGATGGTAGAAGAGAATCGGAATATTCTCTCTCGCTCAACACGTTGCGAGAAAAGGATAGAGGTGCTATCGTACTCTCTCGCGCTCCACGCGCTACGAGAGAGAGTATGATAAAATCTCTATTCTCCTAAATTACAAATAAATTTGAAATATATAAAGTAACGATGAAAAGAACTATTAAATTAGTTATTAGTTACTAAAAAAATGTAATTAAGTTAAGTTACAGTTATAAATGGAAAAAAGAAACGAAGTTAAGTTATATTTATCGAAAAAAAGTAACTCTAACTGTAACTTCGTTACAAGTAACGAGTTACTTCCCGATTTTTACGATGTATCGGAGCTCGCGCATTCGCTCCGTAAAAGAAAAGAATTGTGGAGTCCATTGGACATAGCAATAATATTTTTCGGAATATTGAAAAATGTGATATCTTTTTCATGATATTATATTCAATATATTTTTTCGTGATATGTGTACAGTATTACGCAGTATTCGTAATTAATGTTAATAAAAAAGATTTATTTTAATTATTTTTTTGTATAAGATGTGAAGACCTTCCGAAGATCCTGGTGCAAAGATTAAGGCATTTAGGGATTTGTGTCCATGAGGACTTTTATGCCCGTTTCCTCTAACGTGGTTCAATTCAGAGTTCCTGTAAACTACGTTCAATTTTAAAACGCAGTTTAATCTTCGATCAGCTTGTTTTTTGTTTTCCTTCAACTTTATCTTAGTTTCGATCAACTAAACGTATATCTAATGCCTGCTACCTCAAACTAAATTTGTATCAAGTAATATGATTAGTGCATAATGAGCATAACGGAAAGGATGCGCAACGAACTCAGTTGAAAAATTTGACGATAAAAATAGACGAGATGATCAAGCATTAATATTAATAATAAATATTAA
The DNA here is from genome assembly GCA_024349325.1 of Pogonomyrmex californicus. Lineage (NCBI taxonomy): Eukaryota > Metazoa > Arthropoda > Insecta > Hymenoptera > Formicidae > Pogonomyrmex > Pogonomyrmex californicus. The sequence goes on from JAECZD010000025.1 coordinate 1,424,283, forward strand.
TATATAATATTAATATTAATATTATAAAAGATCCTGTTGCAAACAATTGAAGTGTTAAAAGAAATTGCTGCATTGGAGTTATAGGATTATTTCTGTAAAAATAAATATTTATATTAATCAGTAGTTTCTCTAAGTATATGATATGAGGATAATTACAATAAAAAAATTTACATACTTGTTAGATAGAAATGTTAACGCTTCTTCTATGTTATTCAATACCAATAAAACACTATTTTTATTTAGGCGAAATCTTTTTAATGTCGTCTAAATCCTCAAAATAGTTCATACGTAATTTAAGGGTCTTCTATCAATTTTATCCGATGAAAATATCATATCTTATAATATTTTCGGATAATGATAAAATATTATAATATGCCATAATAATCCATGTTAAATTTTGTATACGTATACGAAACTAAGTACAGAAAATACACTGCACATACTCTCAAATATTGATATCTCCACATACGTCTTACGTCTTTTACTTAAACGCCGTTCAAACTTGTTAATTGGCCAAAAATGGGCGTTCAGAATAAACGTCGTTTAACTGACTTGAATTTGATGGAAAAATTTGGTGGAATACAAAATGTCATTGATAAACATTTAAACTCGGTTCAAATTTTGAACCATATTGGAGGAAACGGGCATTAATTAACTTGACATAAACAGGCAAAATATTAAAATTTGAAGCGATTTGACCAAAAAAATTTTCACAAAATTTATGCGAAGTTCTCTTAGAGAATTCTTTCCAATTCTGTTGATGTCATTGATTGTTTTGAATAACTTCTTATTAACTTTTAACTGACAACTTATCAAGTTCCGAACGTCAATAGAATTTAAATCTGGACTCATCACTGGATGAAAACCGAGATATCGAGAACCATGAAATGGTCCTACAAATTCTCTTGCAACGAAGTGAGAACGAACGTTATCTTGCATTGCGTAAAATAAATTGGTCTCCAATTTTTTGCCGATAAAATAGAACTTGTGAACGAAGAATCTCATTGATATTTTGGATTACTGTTAGACTCAGAGGAAGAATTACTATTAAGTTTGTGTGTTGGATCATAGTGATTTCTAGCTAAATCATAAGCGAGCCGCCATTAAACGCTCGACACAGCTGCTGCGACACAGCACGGTCGAATCTTTCATTATGTCGTCGCCAGACACAAACTCGTCTATTATTGACAAAACAAAAACGAGATTCGAAAAAGACTTGCCTCTACTGTCTCTAAGTTCAGTCGATGTGAATTCTTGCATATCCAACTGAGTTTGGATCGATAAGCAATCATTAATATTAGCACGTGCTTGGTTTCATGGTCAGCTTCTTTCAAGCTATTCCGGGCGCTTTGATTGTTCACAGTCTCTGATTGCTTCACCGATCTTAAAAAAATTGAGCTTTAATGTAACGAGCACTTGTATGTTCTCTCATAATCATGTTAACAATGTTATGATCTTTCCGAGCGGATGTGATGTATCTACTTTGATCTCTTCTTCTTCGTTAAAGCCCCGTGTCTTGGTAACTCGCCTATACATGAGTTAACAGATTGACTTACATTAAATCTAATAGCTACGTATCGTTGAGATTATTTTTCAAAGCGATCTGAGTCACTTGATTTTCGTTAAGATGTTTTATTTTTGAATAAACTGTTTTTCTGTTAAAGACATAACAGACAAAAAAATTTTGAATGATGCAAACAAAATATTGCAAACAAAATATACTGAGAAACTCAATATCGAATCTTACGCGGATTAATTACAATGAAGTGTGTTATTTTCTTTTTATGAGAGAATATTTAGCCGTGCCTCTCTCTATTGGTGATGTACTGTACTGTGCAGGGGTTGAAAAATGTTTTTGAAAAAAAAAACAACTCAAACATATGATTTCACACAATTTAAACACAGTCAGCATATTTTAAACTGTAAAAATATATCACACATGATGAATAATCTCTTCGTAGAGCATATCGGGTAACGCGAAGGCCGGTGGTACTTAATCTTACGAAATGCAGAGTTTACTTTGGGGCCCAATAACTCAACTAGGCATGCTAGAACAATGTTCTTGATATGATTTTAAAGGAAAAGTTCCCGATTTTAAAACCAATATAATGATATTCTTTGTTTCATCTTTGGCTTACTCGTAAAAAGTTGCAAAGTCGTAAAATTTACATGATTGTAACACTATCTGCTTTTGATCTTTAGGAAAGAAACAATTGGATGGAGCGAAAAATATCACTTTAGTTATTTTAAAGGTATTACTTTAGTTATTTTAATTTTATTTCGAGGTTTCATCTTTTGAAATGCACTTACAAGGAAGGGTATGGAAGTGTTCTCCTCCGATTTTGATAAGCTTGGAATATGTTATATTCTAGAAATATAACATAAGGGATACGTATTTTTTTATACGTGCCCGTTTTGAGTTTTAAGGAATAAAACACCCTCTTCAAAAAAATTCGTTTTTTTATTTCAAATATTGTCGAAACTATAAGAGATACAAAAAATGTTTTGGATAAAAGTTGAATAGTTACAAGAGTACTTTATAATAATAATGTAAAAAAAATTTACAAAAAATTTAAACAAATCTTTCACTACTTTATATATTTTTTTTTAAATTTTGCATTTTTTTATGACAAAATTAAAGATTATTTCAATACGAATCCAACCATATATAATAAAGTTATTTTCCGATTTATCATTTTTGAAAAATAATTATAACGTTTATGTACGCGTGCTATCCATGTTCGTTCATGCGCTCAATCTTTTAATCAATGGGTTAATCTCATACAACATTGGTTGCGTGAAAGAACGTTGAAGTCAATCAGTACAATATAGTATTAGGTTGATAGGAAAATATTGGTTTTATGTTATTTGACTTTGCTACTTGTTTTTGTAAATAAATATTTCTTTCAATATATTCATTTTATATACTATTTTAAAGCACAGATTTTGCTCTGTATTTCTCTGCCATTTATTTTTACTATTATTTTGTATCCATTATTATTTAGAGAATTCATAGGAAAAGAAGCAACTGCGAGCGATATTCTTGTACGAATTCAAACTAGGCCATAAAGCAGAGGCGATTCATAACAATCAACAGCGCATTCGGTCAGGGAACCGTAAACGGACGATGCAATATTGGTTTCAAAAGTTTCAAAATGGAAATGAGAGCCTTGAAGAATCTATCGGCAGTTGACAACGACAAATTAAAGATGTTGATCGAGACAGACAACGCACACAACGATTCTAGAGCTTGCTATAAAGTTAGACGTAAGTCAACAGTTTTGGGCCTAAGGCAACTTGGAAAATCAAAAAGCTCGATAAATGGATGCCTTATGAGTTGAATGAAAATAAAAAAAATTTTTGTTATGATGTATGCCCTGCGCTTTTTTTGCGTAACAATAACGATCCATTCCTCGATCGCATTGTAACATGCGATGAAAAATGGGTTCTATACGACAATCGGCGACGCTCAGCACAGTGATTGGACCACGGCAAAGCTCCACAACACTTCCCAAAGTCGAAGTTGCACCAAACGAAGACCATGACGATTTGGTGGTCATCAGCCGGTCTGATCTACTTCCTGAATCCAGGCAAAATTATCACGGCAGAGAAATATTGTCAAGAAATCGACGAAATGCACCGCAAACTTCAACGCCTGCGCCCGGCATTGGTCAATAGAAAAGGTCCTTCTTCTTGAACGCCAATGCTCGGCCACACATCGCACAATTAATGCTGCAGAAATTAAATAATTTAGGCTACGAAACTCTGCTTCACCCATCATACTCCAGATCTCTCGCCAACCAAATACCTTTTTAAGCACCTCGACCACTTCCTGCAAGAGAAAGTCTTCAACAACCATGGTGCTGTTGAAAATGCCTTCCGAGAATTTATCGATTCCAGGACGTTGGAATTCTACGTTACTGAAATAAATAAACTTGTTTCTCGTTGGCAAAAATGTATTGATTGCAATAGTTTTTATTTCGATTAATACTTTATCCTGAGTTGAAATATATGCGTTTAAAGTTAAAAGTTAAAAACCGACATTATTTTCCTACCGACTTAATAAATATATATAAAAATAATAAATATATATAAATATTGAAATAAAAATTTTGTAGTCACAATAAGAACAATAATAATAATAATAATAATAATAATAATAATAAATAACAATAATAATACAATTATAGTTAATAATATAATTATAGTACAATTATATGAGTTTATTAAACTGGTAAAGCTCTATATTTTTGGTAATATATCAAAGTATATATGAGAAACTTTTGACAATAAAAAACAAGTTATGAATAAAGAAATTATTATTTTTATTAATAATAATCTATTTTTTAACTAGTAATTTATTTCTTGTATAGCGTTGCAATGATAAAACGTTATGACACATTTAAAAATCTTTATCAGTAATAAGTTAATAAGTTATCGAATACATTAATTATTGCAGTTGGCTGCTCTACAATTGAAACTATATGTATGTAGTAATATTTTATAAAGATAACTGATAAGAGTGCATCTTTTTGATAACGTTACACGTTTTTTGAAAATTTTGTATTTTTTCTATGACGAAATTAAAGATTATTTTAATATGAATTCATATATGGAAAAGTTTCTTTCCCACATATTATTTTCATAATAATTACAAACGCTTATATATGCATGCTATTCGTCCGCCAATTTTCCTTTCTTCTTTCAGAAATCCTAATAAATCTTGATTAATAGAATATATTTGACATTAACCACTGCAATTAGCTATTGTACTATTAATAAAAGTAATTATAATTTCTTTATCCATAACTTGTTCTTTTATTGTCAAAAGTTTTTCATATATACTTTGGTATATTGCCAAAAATATTAGACCAGCTTTATTAGTTTAATGAACTCACTATAATTGTATTATTACTGTTATCATTCATTATTATTGTTGTTATTGTTGCTACAAAACTTTTATTTCAATATTTACTATATTGTACTGATTTGTCTTGGGCAAGGAGCTTTGTCGAATGAAAGAAGCAGTCACCAATCCATTCTTCGACAAGAACAAAACATTGATTAATTCTTTGAAATTATCAAATAAGCAAGAAAAAGTAAGTAAATTAAAAATAAATAAATAAAATAAAAATTAATAAAATAAACATAATTGTAATTAAATTCTTTTCTTTAAGATGCAAAAACAACAGAAGGAAATAGTGAATCATTTTAAAAATTATTAGAAATACCCGAATTAAAATGTATAACAGGAAAGGAAACAAAAGACCAAATGAGCAATATATATTACCAAAGCTCAACACTAAGGAAAAGGATTTGCGAAGAGTGTTTCGACCCAGTAATGATCAATTCCGAGGAATATAAAATTATGACCCTTGGGGCAAGGCACAGCTTCTGCATTTTCAATCTCAGAAAATATTAAGACCATATGTTCTATTTGCAATAAAATATTAATGAAAATTCAAAGAATAGTGGATTGTTCAGATCGTTTTTAAAATTACATTAAAGAAAAAAACCAATCACAGAGGAAACAATAATCATGAAAGTATATATGATATATGATAAAATTAATAGAACCATAAACACACACGCCGCACGCACGCACGCACATAATAAAACAATAAACCTTATGTAATTTAAAATACTTAAATATATACATATATATATATAAAATATATATATATATATATATATATATATATATATATATATATATAAAAGAATCTAAAAAAATATTTTTGATTAAAATAGAAATAAATATTCTCCCATTGTAATATAAATAAATAAATAAATAAAAAGGAAAAAATAGAGCATATTACGCATTTAAACTACATTGCACGTTAAAATATTATAATCTCATAACCAATTTTATCAAACTATTAATTAATTATGAAATTCCGATAAAGTTAATTAAATAATAGAAATTATTAAGTAATAATAAAACTAATCTAAACTATATCTTTAAAAGGAAATATATAAATATATTATTTAAAAGTTGATTCAATTAAGGAAAAATATTAAGGCCCCTAACTACTCAGCGAAGAATTCCGCGTTGACAGTAGCGACGTATTGTCGCGGTGAAAAATAGAAGCTCATATCTTTGTTCATCTTATCCTTGTCCTTGTTCATCTTTATACAAGTGACATGCGGACAACGAAATTTTTTTTATAATATAACGGCTGTTTTCGTTACTGTGTGCTTAATCATGCAGATATGATTTGTTTCATACTTACTAGAATCGTAAAATGGGCAAAAATTATCGTCAGACATTATATGTGAAAGCATTTTTTCCACTTCTTTCAACAGCTGTCAAATCGTGTGTTTTCTGCCTGAACAGGCTCCTTTCAAGTGCCCTTTACAGTTATTTATTGATTCGAAGAGGAAAGATAGCAGCCGTCTATTTTCACGAGTGTTTTAAAACCATATCAGGTGTTATTTTAGTCAAATATCTCTTTATTTGCAAAACTACCGTTATAAACTTTATTATGTCATTTCTCATCTATAACGTCACGATTCCAATATGGTCGCGGTAACTACTCATTCTGGGGTCTTAATAGCTAAAATTCTTGCATCATTAATAATATATAAATAAGTAAATTTTATATTTTATTAGAATTAACTAGTATTATTCATACGTAGTAACATAAAGTATTATCTTAATGTCTCTTAATCTCATTAAATTAATCTGTATGTGTCATTAAATTAATCTGTATGTGTCCTAATACTTTTATATCCAAAAAAACTAGAGGAATCATATTGCATAACAAAAAATATGTACTATTTAAAAAAACGATGGCTACAAAAAAAGCTCGGAAGTAACATTATTTACAATGAAATTGATAATGTTATCATCTTTCCCCCTCGAAGTTATAAAACTTTTGTCTGAAATATTTTTTTATATCTTTTATATTTTTTGAGATATTTGATCTACGTTTGAAATAAAACACTCATAAATAAAGCACAATGTAGTATATTAATAATAGAAAATTCAACATTTTATTTATTTATAAAAATAAAAATAATTTAACAAAGAAGATATCTAAATGACAGTTTGGAGCAAAAAGCATACAGATAGCATGTTTCTCATACGGCGATGCTTCTGAGACACAGCCGATACTTCGGCAACTTGGCCGCTGAGCCTCAAGTGATGGTGGGGGAAGCCTCCCAAATCAGACCGAAATGTGCAACTAATTCCGAGCACTGGTTTAAAATATGACTTAAATTTGTTTCAAGCTATTTCCTTGACGATTTACTCCGCACGTTCGTTTCTTAGGATACTCTATGAATAAAAGTCCAGAATAGTATAGTATCGAGTTGCAATAGTAGTTTTATTTGCTAATAGTATTTTTTTCTCTAATCCAATAAATTAAGTAGTTATCACATTTGTTTATATTATTATAAAGTGATTTTAAGATGCTGAAAATGATGGCTTCCTACTTGAGTTCTGTAATGATGTTGAGAGCTTGAAGTATAGCCCATGCTTTCGCTGTGAACATGATTCAACTGGGAGTTTGATGAATCTGTTATTTGATGAATCTGTTAAGTGAGGGAATATAGGTGTTCGCCTCTATGTTATGAGCTTCGATCCTAGAGCCATTCGTGAAAAGAGCTTTAGCCTTGAGTACTTTCCTCATGACGAACGAACATTGATCGAATAATGGAGGTCTTTGTTAAATAAAATGAGTGAAATATCGATATTAGAAGAGATAAAGGGGATTTGATAACTTAAATTAAACTAAGGAGGATAGACAGATCTGAAAATGAAATTTCTTAAAATACTTAATTTGTATGCATACTTTAAGAATAAGATAGTTTTTTAGGAGTTTGATTTTGTTTTGCTGCAGTCTTCTATAAGAGATTCGAGTTGGCGAATAGTCAAATTAAAACGATTAGAAAATATTGTGTAAATAATTGGCAGTAAAGTATCTGAATCTAGATTCTTTTTCAGGGGAGATTCTTTGGCCTCACAAAGTATTACATAATTAGGAATGGAATTCCTGTAATATAAAGCTAGGCAAAATAATCCTGTATTGTAGTCCTTATAATTTTAAGAATAAAGCGAAACTTTCGGAAATGAAAAAGACTTGGCAATCATATTTCATAGCAAAAATATTGCAGATGACATTAAACGGTTCTTTACGTGGTTCTAGAAGCGTTCTTCTCATTATTTTATTTGATTATTGCGATAAAGATTAGCACATGTCTCAATGATTGAATTTGGTTATAACAGTCGCACGGAAAGTGAGTGATCCAGGTTTGATTCCTGACGGGGGTGATTTTTCACAATAAGAATTTCGTTGAGCGAGAGTTAATCGATTATCAAAAATTGATTTATCATTATCGATTTAATAAGAAATAAATCCAAATATTGTTTTGAGTGGCTATATTGTAAGTTCGTTAATTTAACGACACGTTTACGATGTAAAGCATGAGTTTTATAAATAGAAAAATTTACATATAGAAAAAGTATTTGATACTAAGACCCGGTCGGTCATTTAATGATATTCTTGTTGTTTTAAAACATATATGGCTTAGATTATTATTTATTCATATTCAATAGATTCTCTAAAGATAGAATGGTATAGTATTAATAACAATAGATAGGCACTCCACCAGACTTCAAAGCGATGAAATAATATCTGTAATCTTTTTGTCTTTTTGAAAAAAAGATAAGTCTCACTTCAAGTGAGACTTATCAAAGAAGTCCTCAAGGTAAATCTAGAAAACGAACAAAGCGGACTGTAGGGATGCGCTCCCCTTTTATGTAAAAAGAGAAGACTGGAGAATGTCTTCAATTTCTTGTTAAAGATAACGAATTGAGATTTCACAGATCAAGATCTTTGTTTTCTAAAAATTCGTTAATGGAATTTGATTAACGGAATTCTGAATATCTACAGTGATTCTAAGCAAACAGAAAAAAAATAAAAATAGAATATAAAAGAAAAATAGATTACTAAGTCTGCTATTGTAAGATGTGCATATTTGAGCCTATATTCTCTATATTCATAAGGTAAATGTTAAAGAGAATAGAACTAAAGGCAGCATTCTGCGGAGTATATCTTTATATGCGATACGGACCATTAAGTTTGCCGTTTGTAATAAAGAGTTTCTCTTTTAACTGTGACATTAGCTATCAATTTATGAATGTTAGCTGGGATTCCAATGTCTTTGATCTTGTAAGAGTATGGAAAGTATGATGATTATCGAAAGCGTTTGTGATATCTAATAAAAGCACGCAGATCGTGAATTTGCTTTTGGTGAAGTTGGCATGAATATAACTGATGAGTATGAAAATTGTCCACGCAAGACTTTCTAGGCCTGAAACCCATTTGAAAGTCGGGAAGAATGTATTTGGATTTGACCATTTAAGACGATGATAAATGGTCTTTTCCATCATTTAAAGTAGCAAGAAAGAAGAGAAATTAGTCTTGCGCCTATGCCATTAGGCTTGGGAATGAAGATTACTAAAAATTGAGTCTATATATTTGAAAAAGTGCTCTCGTGAAGAAGATCATTAAAAATGTTAAGCAGTTGCAGGAGATAGCATTCAGGAAGGGCCAAAGTTAGAATATAGCTAATCTGATCTAAAGCACATTGCTCTTCATTACTCCGTAAGACCAACATGAATTTGTTGAGAAAACGGATTATCAAGTTCATAAAAGATGTCAGGGAGATTCTTATCCAGGTTTTTCATGGCTAGAATCTCCATTCTACATTCACTTAAGCAAGAGAAGGGACATAGCTTGGCAGACTTAATAACTCTTAAAGACATTAGAATTTTTATTTCAGTTGAAAGATTTCTCTTTTTAAACGACCTTATCAGTGACCAAATTTCCTTTACGGAGATTCTAAAGTCAAAGGAATTGCATAATTTGATCTATTAGATTTTTTTTGACGTTTTATCATTTTGTTGCTTTCTCTCTTGGCACGTATATATTCTAAATAACTTTTCTGAAATTTCAGTAACATTTCTTTTAAGATCAGCAGCTTCTCGACAGATGGTTCATTCGATCATTCCACCAAGGAGGATTAGAATGGTTAGATTTTATGTATCCAGATGTGAGGTTTCTGACGTTGAGCAGAATGTTATAAATTTTCTGTAAATATTACAGCTGAAATGGGAGAACTTTTCTAGTACTGAAATATAATCCGGGAAAAACAGTAGTCTCGACCTGCCACATAATTCGCTAAGGGCGCGAAGTTGTTTGTGAGAAAAAGAGAATTTATACAAGAAGCATTTACGATGCTCTATCTTATTCCATATGAAGGTATTCCATATGAAAAATAAGTAAATGATCGCTGTCCTAACTGTCATGTTATATATGTGAAAGATATTATGGCATAAGAGCTGATGAAGAAAATGGTAGATCTAATAACTGAATCTCTAGATCCCGGCGCACAGTGAGCCAGGAGACCAACTGACCAAAGAGAAAAACTGGCCAAAAGTCCGTTTAAAGTTAATTTTGTTTAAAATTGTGAAATTATTATTATTATGTATAATTATGTACCAATGTCAAGTTTTTGAGATTGCTGATTTCGAATTTGATATTACTATTTTGAAATTCAAAATGGCGGATCCAAAATGACAAACATGCAAAAACAAGTCAATTACAAACCTTTTTTCAAGGGATTTCGGAATCGTTGATTTCGAATTTGATATTATAATACAATTTTAAAATACAAATAGCAGATCCAGAAACGTTAATTATTTATAAGTTTTGATTATAAATTATATGTTAAATACAATTGTTTCTAACAAATTAGTTTAATTTTTTGTTTTCATCAATTAATTTATGAACATTGTTTAGTTCGTATTTTCTCTACCTGATGTCAAAATTTCTTTAATATTAAATTCAATGACAGTTTTAATATCATACTTGATAATAATACATAAATTGTACAACTTGCATGAAAATCAATTGTTACTTACTGTTTTGAATCGCTTATTTTACAAGTCGGAAATTTATAATTAAAAATAATAGTTTTAAATTCTCGAAGTTATTATAAATACCTATCATAAAAAAACCAACTGCTACGATTTTTAAAAATTATAATTGACCTACAAAAATTGTAGTTTTCAAGGTCTACCATGAAGAGATTATACAATCTTAGATCTCAAACTCCTGAACAATTCATCTCATCTCCTGAACAATTTAGGGTGCTTGTTCATTGTGAGTCCTCTCACCTCTCACAAAACGGGGTACTTGTTTATTGTGAGGTCCTTCGCCTCTCATAATTTATTCTACAAATAACTCCATTTCATCTAAGGCGACAATAGTTTCATTGAAACCAGTACAATTTTCTAGTTCCTCATCACTATCACATTGAACAGTTAAGTATATTTTATGTATCAAAAGCAGCCGTATAACATCTTGCAATAAAGGTGATCATCGTTAAGGATGCATATAATCCTAAACGAAGCTTAACTTTATGCAATTTTTTATAAAAAAACAGAAAGAGATAGATGAGTTGTATTAAAAAATTTAAGCGGTGCCACCATTTTACATTCTTTTTTCATATAATTTAAATGTCAAATAAACAAAAGTATAATCTATTCAATGAAACAAACCCGATGTCGTGTCGGCTACACGATTCTTTTCTTTCAAGAATCAGTTATTATTATTTAGTTATAGAAATAAACACATATTAGATTTCTATATCTTTTCTGTTGAGAAAAACAAAATACTGGAAATAGGGGAAATGATATACACAGATGCGCACGCACGCACGCACGCACGCACGCACGCACGCACGCACGCACGCACGCACGCACGCACGCACGCACGCACGCACGCACGCACGCACGCACGCACGCACGCACGCACGCACGCACGCACGCACGCACGCACGCACGCACGCACGCACGCACGCACGCACGCACGCACGCACGCACGCACGCACGCACGCACGCACGCACGCACGCACGCACGCACGCACGCACGCACGCACGCACGCACGCACGCACGCACGCACGCACGCACGCACGCACGCACGCACGCACGCACGCACGCACGCACGCACGCACGCACGCACGCACGCACGCACACACAAATCCAAATGTAAGAAAATGTATCATAAATCACTTGTAATATTTTTGTTGATTAAATGACGCAGTTTAGTTGAAACGTTTTTTTTTTCATTTAACACTCTCTCTCGTTCCTTCAACTTCTAAAAGTCGCACCGGATCCTATCCTAAGTTAAAGAGATTAAATTTTCTGACCCGAAAACGGACCGACGCACAGTGGGGCCAAATGAGAAATCGTGTTTCATAATTGTCTAGAAGTTACAAATCTTAACCGATTTTAATGTTTTTTTTTTTAATTAAAGCTTATTTAATTGCGCATAAACTTAAGGAAGCCGATTTTTTAATTTGGCTTTTGTGTTAAAATAGCGGATGTAAAATGACGGATAAAAAAGCAGAAACCATGCTTCAAAATTGTCTAGAGCTCACAAATCTTAATCGATTTTAATGTTTTTTTTTTTTTTTAATTAAAGCTTATTCAATTGCGCACAAAGTTAAGAAAGCCAATTTTTTAATTTGGCCTTCGTATGACCTTTCAATTTGATCTTTGTATCAAAATGATGGATGTAAAATAGCGATAAAACTCAAGAATAGTGTTATGTATCTGTGTGGCAACGATCCGTTATAGACTAAGATGATGGTGGATGCTCACTGCAATTCTCAGGTCAGTAACATAGGCAAATCAACAGATTACCTGAATGTGAGCATAATATAGCGATAACTTGTAAAGAATCCTAACTAAGATTCCAAATAAATTTTCAATTGACCACTTATCATCTAGGCACATGTCCAACTTATTAATTATTTGTCCAACGCTTGAGAGCTCAGATCGCAGTTTTATTAATATTGAAAGCCGGCACAACAACGACGAATAAAAAGTACATGAGGAAATCACGAGTCAAGCCGGTAAAATAACAAGATGGTCAAAAAATAATTATAAAGTTAAACGAATAAAAACATGTTAGCCACAAACAAAGGCGAACAAAAACACAGCGATACAAAAATATTTACAATTTATTTATTATCGAGAAGTAAGCGTGATGCAAAAATTCGGTATCTTTTTGCAAGTTAAGGCTATTATCTTGATTTTTAATATGTAACATTTCCGAGACTAGCCTCTTCCCTATGAAACACTCCCTATCTAGGACCTTGATATTTTCTCAATCAAATTCATGATTGTATTGCAATCTATGTTCTGTAACAGTAGAGGTGCAGTGCTTCTGTTAATGTGATTTCGGTGTTCTGAAATCCTTGTCTTTAACTGTCGAGATGTCTGTCCCACATAAGAGTAATCGGAAGAGGATCTTTTTGTGCTTTGATTAATCTTTCTAACTTATTAAGACTGAAGAAAGAGATCTTAGAATCCGAGTCCAGGCGATGGCTAATTTCATTCTGCTCACAATCTATGCTATGAAATGGTACGGTAAACCACGAGGATTTCTTCGATTCTCTTTCCGTTCAGCTGTCGTTGGTTATTGTGTAACAGTTAATTTTTGTTGTTAAAAATTTTTTTAAACGTAAGTTGATGATGTTGAAAATAAAGCTAAGAGAATAATCATTTCCTCTTAAAATGCTGACAATTCATTTTATATTCTTTTGGTGGTATTTCGGGTGTGAGAGTAGTAACACCCGATCCAAACCAATGATCACACCTCGCTTTTGAGAAAGAGGATGCTGAGAAAAAAAATTAAGATATTTTCCTGAGAACGTAGTTTTTTGATACCAATCCGTTTCGACATTGCCATTCAGTCTGATACATACGCCCAAGAAATTGAGCGAATTGCCTCTTCTAAGGTAAACTGTAATCTCGGATGGAAAGAATTAAATATATTGAGAATGTCCTTCGTTTTTGTGGAAGGAACCGCCATGGCAATGTCATCTGCGTATCTCAGGTAAAAAGGAATTGGTAAGCCACACTTCTCCAGCGCTCTCTTTTCCAAATCGCTTAAAACAAGATCCGCAATGGGAGAAAGCGGGGAGCCCATAGGAAATATCAAAGGATTGCTTGTAGATAACGTTATCAAACTTAAAAAAGATAAGAACAAATGAAACCCCTCTGATAAATTCTTTCTTTATATTACATCCCATCGCAATCTCCTCCCATCTCTTTTCCACGCTTGATAAAGCTAAGTCTAGAAGGATGTTGGTGAATAAAGAGACAACTTCAAGGGAAATTAAACTGTAGTCCTGTGCTAACGACATCCCGGAGAGTTTGTTGATTAGTTTGAGGCTGTTTTTAATATAACTGCGTGGTTTAGATACGTTTTTGGAGATGATGCGAT